>JAGQAX010000019.1:38148859-38509027 GCA_019142605.1 Cephalopholis sonnerati
AGGTCAAGGTTACAGTGACCTTATCTATCTCATTTTTGTGAACGGCATCTCTCAAGAAGGCCTTGATGGATTTTTTTTCCAAATTTGACACAGACGTCCACTTGGACTCAACAATCAACTAATCAGGTTTTGGTGGTCAAAGGTCAAAGTCTCTGTGACCTTGCATCTGTTTCATTTTCATGAATGCAACAACTCAAGAACTAGGTAGGGGAATTCCTTCAAATTTGGCACAAACATCCACTGGACTCAAAGATGAACTGATCAGAATTTGGTGGTTGAAGGTCACTGTGACCTCTCAAAATATGTTTTTTTTTTTTTTCTCCATAACTGAAGAATTCATTCATTAATTCTGATCAAACTTGACACAAACGTCTAACAGGATGAAATAATGAAGGTCAAAGGTCAAAGGTCAGCTTGATGATCATGTTTTAACGTCATATCTCAGGAACAGAAGGGGAGACATTTGGTCAGATACTGAATTGGTGACTCTAATCTTGAAGCTGTGCTGATTGTATAGATCTTCATGTTTTCACTGACATGATGGAGACTGCCGACCGCCGGGCGTTAACTCCAGCGTCCGACTGCGGTTTCCTTCAGGTCAACAAATGGTTAACTTCTGCGGGAGCTGCCTTTCTCACAAACACTCACACCCAGCTCCATATTCACAAACACTCTGTCACGCCTAGCCTTTCCCTCCAATCAATTTGCAACACTCTTGTCTGAAACATACTTTAATGTTCCAGTGCTCTTTCTTCTGCCACTGCTATTTAACACACTGCTGTATTATCCTCTTATCCCCCCCCTCCCCCTTGTTTCCTCTTTATCTGCTCGGAGCATTCGGACGCTCGCTCACTGTGAATCTTCACATCATGCTTTCAGATTCCAGTCGACAGGTGATTTGAGAGAGACGGACACACTGCAAACAGCTTCAACAAACACAGAACACACACCCTGCGCTGCTGCACATGTATGAGCAGACGCGTGGGGACTGACGTGGTGTTTTCTGGCAGTGTTATAGGTCGGATATTGGAAATAATTGAGATGTTACACGGCACCTGCACGGCTGCGCTCTCTGGGAGGGAAAGATACGGGGAGAGAAAGTGCTTTTGAAGTTGCATTGGCTGCAGCTCTCCTGCTTTGACCATGTTTGTACTTGTGTTGTGTTAATCTGAGAGAGCAGAACCCAATTTACAGAGCTGCGAGTCTATTTCACAGCTGTTTGACCACACACACACACACACCCAGAGAAAGTGTAAATGACGATGTATCGCTCGGGGCTTCTGACATTTAAACACTCCTCAGAAACGTGTGCGAGGCGGACACAGATGCAGAGAGTGTGTGTGTGTGTGTGTGTGTGTGTGTGTGTGTTGTGCAGCAGCTCTAATGTAGTATGACCAATCAGTGAACTGCTGATGGTGTGATGGAGAGCCAGGACGAGATGGAAACATGTTTAGACACATGGAGTCAGAGGTTCCTCAACTAAAGAAAGAAAACAACACTGATAGCAGGAATGCAGCGCTGCCTTTCAGACATATATGTACATATATATTCATATATACACACCTGTTACCTCACAGTCTTTTCCACATGATGTTCTTTACCTCAGCTTGTTGCCTTGTTTTAGCTGCCGACCCTCTGTCCCTGAGATATGACAGCTAATTCTAAATCTGATTTTCCTGCACTGTATATATTTATATCAATCGAATGAGTCATGCGTTCTGAGGAAATTAGAATAAATGAGTGAAAGAATATAAATGCTGTGTTATCAACCTAAACCTGTCAGCACATCGGTACGTTTCTGCAAACCACAGATTTGTTACATTTGTACACTGATATGAAGTGGTTTTGTTTGTTTCAGCAACGCTGTGGTTAACGTGTGGTTTGGTTTGGAGACAGTGACAGGTCGCTACAACACACTCAAATTTGACGACTAAAATGCCGCAGAAAAAAACAGTGACAGGTTGGTGCAAAACACCCATGTTTGGTGCCTAAAAACCAGCTGGAAACACAATGACAGGTTGCTACAAAACAGCCATGTTTAAGGCTTAAAGAGCTGTAAGAAACACAGTGACAGGTTGCTCCACAGCACCCATCTTTGATGCCTAAAAGGATGCTGGAAATACAGTGACAGATTGCTATAAAACACCCATGTTTGAAGCCAAAAAAGGCGCAGGAAAAGCACTGACAGGTCACCACAAACCACTCATGCTGGAGTCCAAAAAGTTGCTGGAAACACAGTGACAGGTTGCTACAAAACAGCCATCTTTGGTGCCCAAAATGCTAAAGGTAACACAGTGACAGGTCGCTGCAAATCACCCATGTTTGGTGCCTAAAAAGATGCAGAAAACACAGTGACAGGTTGCTATAAAACACCCATGTTTAGTGCTTAAAAAACTGCTAGAAACATAGGGAAAGGTTGCTACAAATCACCTATGTTTGCTGTCTAAAAAGCAGCAGGAAACGCAGTGACAGGTTGCTGTAAAACACCCATGCTTAGTGCTTAAATGCCGCTAGAAACAGTGACAGGTTGCTACAAAACACCAGTGTTTGGTGCCTAAACATCTGCAAGAAATGCAGTGACAGGTTGCTACAAATCACCCATGTTTGGTGCCTAAAAAGCCATCATTACTGACTGAATGTCAGAAACACTCAGTTTTATTCTACAGTTGAGGGATGCTTCCTGTTGTCGGGCGTACCTGAGCTTAATGAGGTCACCATCAGCTCAGATACGCTCGGCATCAGATCAGTGCGTCCAAGGTGAACATTAATATTCAGTCAGAACTCAGCGGGAGCTGAACTCATCAGCATGTTGTTTGTGTCCTCGTGGTTCTCAGATGCTCTCTTAATCAGACACAATCACTTCACAGTTGATGACCAGGACTCATCACTCCTCTGCTCCAAATAAATAACTCCTCTGCCTCATCTCTCATCTCAATCTTCATCTTTTTTCTGCATCCATTAAAGAGCTCCGTGTGTTTTCAGCCTCAGAGACGACACGAGGGTCTTCTCTCATTCGCTCGTCTACAACTGAAAACCTCAGAGACATCAGGAGTTCACAGAGGCTTCAACTTTTACAGTCGTGCTTCAATGTGATCAGATGAGTCTCTGTAGGAGAGGAAAGGACACAAGGAGAGGAGAGAAGAGGAGAGGAGGGGTTGGAAGGAAATAATGAGAGGAAACAAAGAGATTCAAGAAAACTTTACTGTCCCAGAGGGACACAATGAAAGAAAAGACAACGACACGACAACCAGGGTTTCATTTTGTTTAAAAAACCAACAGAGGATACACGGGGAGGAAACAAGGAAAATATGATTAAAGGAGGAGAGGAAAGGATAGAAACAAGAGGAAGAGTAGAGGAGACAAGAGAAGACGAGGAGGTGAGAGAGGAGACAAGCTGATAGAAAAAGGGAAGGAGGAGTGGATTAGAAATAGGAAAGGAGACATGCATAAGAGAGGAAGAATAGACGACACAAGGAGACAAGGATGTGCCAAGGAGAAAAGAAAAGAGAAAGGGAAATGAGGAGAGGAAACTCCGAAAATAGAGGAAGACTAGAGGAGACAAGAGATGACAAGGAGGCGAGAGAGGAGACAAGATGAGAGGAAAGGAAAGAAGGAGATGAAACATGATAGGATCGTGAAGAGAGAAGAAAAAAGACGAGAGGAAACAAGGCAAATAGAAGAGGACACCATGAAAGAGAAGCAGAGCAGAGAAGGAGAGAAGAGAAGGAGAGAAGAGAAGGAAGGTGAAGAGGAAATGTGAGACGAGAGGCTGGAGAGGCAGAAAGCAGAGCAGAGGAGATAATCTATCCACAGGGGACAGAACAGTAAGACGTTTCCTACTGACACAGCTGCATCAGTGTGTGTGTGTGTGTGTGTGTCGTACTGTAGATTCAGAGAATACAACATGAAGCTCTGAGTGTGTGTGTCATTGTGTGTATTTCTGTATATTCCTTCATGTTGCTGTCACAGTGAAACGAGACATTGTGTGTGAATGCTGCAGGTTCGTCACACGTTAAACTGCACTGAATAAAAAAACATACAGTCAGCGGACAGTTTCACGTTGTGTACAGACCAGAGGACACTTCAGCTGCTAACAGTCTGAACACCTGAAGTGTTTTCAGGTGATTTGACCCACTGTTTCCTCTGACACGTCTCCTGACAGCTCAGCCTACTTGGACTCACTCTTGATACTACAACATCAAAAAATGCTGCCACGTGGTGCACCTCATACCACCGCTGAGTTGTGACTCTGGGCATCACTGTCTGATGCTTAAAAGCACCGGGAAACACAGTGAAAGGTTGCTACAAAACACCCATGTTTGATGCATAAAATGCTGCAGAAAGCACAGTGACAGGTCACTAGAAAACACTTACGTTTGGTGCTTGAATTGCAGCAGGAAACACACTGACAGGTCACTACAAACCCCCTAAAATTGTATCCCTAAAATGCTGCAGGAGATACAGTGTCAGGTTGCTACAAAACACATGTTTGGTTCTTAAAAAGCAACAGGAAACACAATGACAGGTTGCTACAAAACACCCAAATTTGATGTATAAAAAGAAGCAGGTAACACAGTGACAGGTTGCTATAAAATACCCATGGTTGGTGCCTAAAATGCCGCAGGTGACACAGTGACAGGTTGCTATGAAACAGCCACGATTAGTGCCTAAAATGCCGCAGGAAACACAGTGACAGGTCGCTATAAAACACCCACATTTTGGGCCTAAAAAGCAGCTGGAAACACAGTGACATGTGACTATGAAACACCTATAATTTGATACTTAAAAAACTGCAAGAATCACGGCAACAGATTGCTACAAAATACCCATGTTTGGTGCTTAAAAAGAAGCAGGAAATACAGTGACTGGTCGCCACAAAACACCCAAATTTGAATCCTAAAAAGCAGCAGGAAACACAGTGACAGGTCGCTACGAAATCCTATCAAATTTTATACCTAAAATGCAACAGGAAACACAATGACAGGTTGCTATAAAACAACCACATTTAGTGCCTAAAATGCTGCAGGAAACAAAGTGACAGGTTGCTATAAAACACCCACGTTTGATGCCTAAAAAGCAGCAGGAAACAGTGACAGGTCACTACAAACCCCTTAAATTTTATAGCTAAAGTGCTGCAGGAAACGCACTGACAGGTCACTACAAAACATCCAAATTTGATGCCTAAAAAGCAGCTGGAAACACAGTGACAGTTTAGCTGCTTTCATCAGTAATTCTTTCACCACTTTCAGTAGTTATTGTACACCTCAACTAGCACATCACCTCTTTTCATTACAACACTGATTCCAGTTCTTGTTTCTGACGCTTCAAGCAGTTTCAGGTCTTCAACTTTAAACAGTAAAGAAAATTTCAGCTCTTTCAGCACTTCTGCTTTGGCTGCCATTCTTTCAGTGTGTCGTAGTATTCTGACTGCCACCTCAATTCTTTCACTATTTCAAACATTAACTGCTGATTATTTCTGTACTTTTCTCCAGACTTTTCTCTGGTTCGTCACTTCTTCAGCTTCAGGGTTCATAAAAAGATCTCAGACTACATTTCGCTGCAGCTTCCTGCTTCAAAGTCACAACCAAATTAAAACATTACTTTTAATCTTGTTAATTTTGTGTGAGAATGCACTTGAGGCTCTTCTGGGATTACCAGCGATAAGTTCAAAACTAAAGTCAGTCCTAAATGTTCCTGGCAGCCGATGAAGACGGGCTGAAGTGAGAGTAATGACTCGTCCTCTGTGAAGAGTTTAGCAGCAGCAGCTTGTGGGACTCGCTGTAGTGACGAGACAGTTTCTCAGGCTGAACCGAGGTGTGAAGACAAAGACAGCGTGATAGACATGAAGAAAAACAGGAGACACGCAGTGTCTCTAAAAAAGATTTAATGTCTCCAACTTTTCAAAGATGAACAACGTCACGTGTTTTTACGTCTTTACTGTCAACTCAGCTGCGGTTTGTGCGCTCTGGGGTCAGATCTGAGACGACAGGACAAACTTATAGAAAATATATAAAAAGCAAGATGTAGTGAGAAAAGTGTTTGATTTGGATTTTAATGGACTAGATTAGGATTAGCTGTGGGATTAGGATTTGGATTAGGATTAGCCTGTTGCTACTTGAATGCAGTTTCAGATTCATATAATTATGTTGTCTCTCCTGCTGCAGGAGACCGTCCAGTCAAACTGAATACAACACTGGAAAATAAATACATGGACAGTTCTCCGCAACAAATGAAACGATAATCTTGAGTTTTAATTAAAGTTTTTACTGCTTTTAATTATTAAAGTAACTTAAGTCTGTTCTCTGTTTCCACTAGAAACCACAGCTTTACAGATGATCTTAGATTCTGTTTTCATAATTTAATCATTGATTGCGTCAGAGTTTATTCACAAACAGTTTGTACACACAAATCTGTGCTTAAACCGTGCATACGAACGTTTTAGTAGAAATCTGGGATTCATCAATATTTTCTTACCTGAATGCACCCAGAGCGCAGAAACGTGAGGCGCATAGCAGCGCAAAATCAGCAAGCTAACAGCTTCATTCTCATTAAATACTGTCACAAAAAGCCGCCTCAAGCTGCTGACATACTTTCTGTGCGATCAGGGCCTCAGGAGTGTCGAAACATGGCGGTGCAACATGGTGATCTCTGTAGACGAGGAGCTGCTCCCTGCGTAGATACAACAGCTCATTCTGAGGTGACAAAAATACAATGATTCTTATTTTCTGGTGGTTATACACTAAAGAAAACACACTGATTATATTATAGTCCATTTAAATCCTACATGCTGGAGCTCTAACTCCGCAGAGTGGCACTCAGGACTGCTTCCTTGTGTCCTGTCGTCAGTGCATTGGTCACATGATCGCAGCCTTTCAAAATATGTGGGATATGTACGAATTTGGGTGCACTGTTTTTCGTCGGAAAACACGAAACATTTGCAAGACCAGCCTGATCCATGACTCAGAGACTCAGCGTTTATCCCTCGCTCCTCATCCCCTCATCCCTTCATCCTTTCCCTCAGACCTTTAATCCATCATATGCAATAAACTTTTCTAAACCTTGATCTCTATCAGCGTGGTCTCTGTTGGTGAAACGGTTGTTGTACAGTGTTTCTGCTTCGGTTAAGTCACAGACCAACGTATTCTCATAGAACGGTCCTATGAAATTGTGCCCCACAAATGACGTTACATCCTTAATGTACAGTCACATAAGTAACGTAAAGTTACTGAGGTTAGTTTTAGGAAAAGAAACATGGTGAGGAGTTCACACAGATCCAAACACGTGACTCCAGGGGAAAGGCCCGGGCAAAGATCTGTTTTTTATGACCCAACCGCCACCCCGACCTGCCTCCTTACAAGTGCTTGGGACTGCTTCCTTGTTTACTGATGCCAGCTCATTGGTCGCGTGATCGCAGCCTTTCAAAATACGTGTACGAATTTGGGTGCGTTACTCTTCATAGGAAATCATACGAACAAACTGTGAGACCAGGCTGAACTCTGCAGGAACCGCAGTCTGTTCCAGGTGCTGTGGCACAAACGTTATTATTGTTTGTTTGAAACAGAGCGAGCAGTCCTCCTGGACTTCCTGCTAACTGGAGAGAGCGTCTGGCGCTCCTTCAGCGCCTTCAGGTTCTTCTTCACGTCTTCCTCCGTTCTCTTCATCCTCTCTCAGTCACAGCCCGGCCTCCTTTCCTCCCCCTTCTCTTCCCCCGCTCGCTGACGCCCACTTCCTCCCTCCAGTTCTGCTGTTGACCTTGTTAGATCGTGTCTCAGTGGTGTGCATATACAGTATATACGTGTGTGTGTGTGTGTGTGTGTGTGTGTGTGTGTGTGTGTGTGTGTGTGTGTGTGTGATGGAGAAGGGACAGCCGAGCACAGTGTTTTAATAAAACATTATGTGTGGTTGGATATACATGTGTGTGTGTGTGTGTGTGTGTGTGTGTGTGTGTGTGTGTGAGTGTGTGTGTTGTGTGCACACCCCAGGGCAGGGCTTTGTGTGTTGATCCTGTTGAAGCTGTGTGTGAGGAAGATAACAGGACGACCTGGGGCAACTCTCTAATTGGCCCGCTCTCCTGCCCCGGATACTTGCTCTCTTTCTCTCTATATATATCTGTTCCCTTTCAAACGCTGCCCTCCTATCTTCCTCTTCCTCTTCGTCTTCTCCTCCTCCTCTGTGCTGCGAGGTAGCCAGGCGATGCAGTGAAGATGGAGGTGATGATGCGGGGAGGTGCCTCGGGTCGAGAGGGTTAAACAGTCTGACACTAATGAAAATATCACAGTGATGAAAAAAGGAAACGCGTCTGTTTGAAGACGGTTTTGTATCCAGTTTGTGTCAACACACAATTAGTGCGTCTCCTCGGCGCCGGGGTTTAAATCTGCTGCTCTGCACCGCGCTGCTTATTTTTAATTCATGAGGCTCTTTTCTGTTGTTTGTTCACAGCTCAAGTCGTTCAAGTGAAATTAAAGAGTAACTTTTTTTGGAGTTGGTAAATAACACGTACTGTACAGTCACATTATTACACCGTGCGTACCGCTCTATAGAAGTTATAGAGAGCTGAGGTGAAACAGGAAGTTGCAGGTTTTTGTTCCAGAAGAAGAAAATTCCACTGAAGCTGATACCTACACATTCAGCCTTCGACAGAGCCTGTAGCCAACAGTTTGATGGATGTCTGCCTGTCGGAGTGAAGCAGCTGTGTGTGATTCTTAAGCTGAAAACACACAGTTGATGAGTCAAGTGCCGTCACTAGCTCACACCGGACATGTCGCGCTGCAGCTCGTCAACAGATGACCATGCAAAGTTTTCACTACTTTACTGAAAGATCTGTACTTCTTCCACTCCTGCATGAGCTTCAAATCTGCGTGGACAGCTACAAGTTAGAGTTGATCTCCAGAGCTATGACTCGACAGGAAGTATATTTTCGCTCATTGTCTTTATTGTGATGGGATCGTGGGTCATTTAGCTCGGGATGTTTCTCGACCTCAGCAAAGAGTCTCTCCTCATCCATTCTTCGTCACACATGAGACACAGCAACAAATACGGAGTTTTCTTTATACATCAGTGATGAGGAGAGGAGTCGAGCTGCTACAGGAGCAGAGAAAAGGAGCTGCTATGGTAGCGATTTGGGAAAAATTCATTTAATTCCAGGGGTGGTGAGGCTGGACATAGAGCAGTGACGTGAAGTGCTATGATGTGTCCAGAAGCGTTGACGCCACCCGTGTGGGGTTGTAAATAATAGGGGTGTATTTTTTTATGTGTGGTGTTCACCGCCAGTGTTGTTTTTGGCCTTTATTCCTCCACGCTGAAGGTGTTACGTTTTCAGGTTGTCTGTCCGGCCCATTTTCATGGTAAATGGTAAAATGGACCTGCACTTGTGTAGCGCCTTTCTAGTCTTCTGACCACTCACTACGAGTCACATTCACCCATTCACACACATTCATACACTGGTGGCCTACGGGACGCAGAAGGGCTCTAAACTTAACTTAACGTTTCAAATGCACGCTAAAAAGATAAATGCATGATTTCATATGACGCATAAACAGACAGTAACACACGCGGCAAACATTTGACATAATTCTGTATTAATGTTAGCTCCATGTAAAGTGAATACACGTGATGTTTACCGGGTAATGCTCTGCTCATCTACCAAGGGAAACATGACGCTGAATTCAGCAGCAGACCTCAGTAATATCAGGAATATAAAGTCTTGGTAAAACAAACAACTTCAGGCATTTATCTTACATGGTATGAAAGAATGATGGCAAATCAGGAACACCAGCCAGTGGCTGCTTGCTCTGCTGCCGTTCGGCGGCTAACGAGCGGAGCTAATCGCTAACAGCCACTGCTGCAACTAACAAACTCCACAAATCCATTCAGCAGCTCCACCATCCACAGTCAGACACACACGGCTGATTATTTACTGCTGAATTACAGCTCACCAGCCTGTTTACCAGTTTACCAGCCTGTCGCTCATCAAGCATCTGAAGGTCATTACATGCATGGCCGTTCTCGGCTTTAAATGTCTGATACTTCACCACGAACATCTTCATCACGTCTTGTCGACAAAAATGAAACATAGATTTCATCTTATTTTTTATTATCAAGATCTATTTAAGCTCGTCATCGTCTTGTTTTTGTCACGGAAGAAAGGTTAATGAAATATTTTAGTTGTTTGTTGTTAGATGGTGTTGGCACCACCATCCCCTCCACCTCCTGATGACAAAGTCAGCTCAGATGCTACGTCACTTTAGAAATGCTGATATGTGTTAAACGTACAAATGTAATGTACTCGTGGTTTGCAGAGACGTACAACACCAGCATTTTCTTCTGGTGACTGGGCCGCACAAATCATGTTTTTGGCTGTAACTAAAGAATTCATTCCCTAAAGACGACCAAAATTCTGTGACATCATAATGTTTTCAGGCTGTTATTTAGTGCCGTATCTCAGGAAGAGAAGGAGAGATGTTTGGTCAGATACTGAATCTGTGACGCTGATCTTCAAAAACATCTTCTGTGTGTGAAGCATCATATCTGAAGCATTGTCTTCTGTCATGGCTGAACATCAACACATAGGAGGACTCTGACTCTCTTTCTGTTTCTCTGAATGAACTTACTCACTGTACTGAACTTAATTCTGTCTCTGGATGTATTTATGCTAATGCAGCACTTCCTGTCAGATTTACATACACTTACCTGGCAGAGTGCAAACAACCTTCGAGTTCCACACAAACACAGTGAGGTCTCGTGCTGCAGCGATCTGAGCCTGATAAACTCTCATTAACCTGCACAGAGCTGCTGTGAAGTCTTTATTCTGCAGTCATTAAGACGTGCCTCAAACTGTAGCACAGAGCTGCACAGAGCATTAAGCCGAGTGTGCTTCCAGCGGTGGAAGCCTGCTTCATTTCACACAATCAATAAGCCTGGATGTGAGGAGGTGTGTGCCGCTCCTCGGAGACCAAACATGCTCATTTAACTGACTGCATCAAGGCAGCAAACACTGAAGTGGCTGGAGAGTTTATTTATGGGCTGGAAGCACATGTTTCCCGTCCACCCCTGAACGCATCGTCAAATGTTCTGCATAACAAGTGGCCAACGAGCCTCAGTGGTGCTGAGCTCCCTTCATTTAGCTTTCTGGACATATGCAGTTAAAGCCTTGTGCATGTTCTCTCGCTGTGCCGTCTGACTCCCAATCTCTGTTTGGACGTGCACGCCGACAATCTGCCGTGCACACTTTATCTTTGGCTTCTGTCAGGAATGAAGATGTAGATATTCCAGCAGACTTAGCTGAATGTGATTGACTCTAAACAGTACATCGTATCTTTAAATGAAACACAGCAGTGGTTCTGCTGCAGAGATCCTTCACTGAGAGAAAAATCATGACAGAGCCTCTCAAACCAACAGACTGAGTCACAGCAGCTCGGGTCATCATCTATCTATTTTTGAATGAGTATTTTGTCCTGACTTCTACAGCTCAGCAGTTTGAAAATTCTCACACTCCAGTTAATGCACCACTAGTCTGTTTTAGCAAATATATTTTGAAAGGAAACGTAACAGCTGGTTGTTTTTTTCTGGTGAAGGAATGATGAAGAAAAGACGTACTTTAAGTTTGGCAAAAGAATCCAAGTATTGTTCAAACATCGGTGTTTTATCCCTGTGTTTCAAGGGGGGATAGTGCCAAGAAAAGTCATTGGTGTTTCTCAGCTTTATAGCCCCCAAAACATTGGTGTTATTTAGCCAACCATCACTGTTTTTCCAGCTGCGTTTTTTTCTGGGTACATAAGCATCAAAAATGGTGTTTTGTAGCAACCTGTCACTGGATTTCCTGCTGTTTTTCTAGCACCAAATGTGGGTGTTCTGTAGCAGCCTGTCAGTGTGTTCTCTGCTGCTTTTTAGGCACCAAACATGGGTGATAGTATCACATAAAGCTGTTGTTTTTTTACAGGGACATGACTGTGTTTCCAGCAGCTTTAAGATACAAAAAGGTTGTTTTTTAGCGATACATGTTTCCTGCCACATTTTAGCCCTCAAACGTGTGTTTATTTAGCCATCTGTCACTGTTTTTACAGCAGAACAGCACCACAAAAAGGGATTATTTTTTACAGATACAGTACTGTGTTTCCAGCAGTTTTTAAGCCTCTTAATGTGGTTGTTTATTGGCAATCCAAGGTTGTTTTTATCAGCAGCTTTTTAAGCACCAAGGATGGTTGTTTTTAAGTGACTGTTTCTTTGCGGTTTACATTTCTGTGTTTCCAGCAACTTTTAGGTAGTAAGTATTTTTGTGACCTGTGGCTCTTTTTCCAGCAGGCATAGTGCCAGGAAAAGAGGTTGTTTTTAACCCAGACATTTTTGAGTTCCCAGCATCTTTTCAGGCCCCAAACATGTTTTTTTTTCTTCTTTTTTTAAGCATGTTTTTTCCAAACGTGTATTGTTTTCACCATGCATCACAGTTTTTTCAGAGAGGATAATGCCACAGAAAGGTGTAGTTTTTTACAGAGACTTTGCTGTTTCCAGTGGCTATTTAGCTCCTAATCATGGGGGTTTACTTAGCCACCTGCCACTGATTTTACAGCAGGGATAGCACCACAAATAGCGGCTGTGTTTCCAGCAGTTTTTTTAGTGGCCCATCCCTGTGTCTCTAGGTTCAGGGTCCAGGAAATGAGCCAACAGGTAGGAAATAGAGGGACACACACACACATGGCAGTGTGTGGTGTCTCACGACAGGCAACTGACAGCAAGTGGGAACACTCACTTAGAGACGTCGTGGCAGCAAAACACCACACAGCCACAGGCAGACAGAAACCAGAGACGCTGAGGCAAACTGGCTAAATTGTTTTTTATCAAGACATTTTTGTGTTTCCAGCAACTTTATAGGCACCAAATATGGTGTTCTCTTAGCAACCTGTGGCTGTTTTTGCAGCGGAGATAGTGCCTCAAAATCTTTATCGAACCACAGCGAAGTCTTTTTTGTGCTCTAACCTAACCACACATTTACCACAGCATTGTTATAATGTAAAGTGTCAATGTATCCACAACATAATAAGGTGAAAATGTATCTGTGGTTCGCAGAAACGTATGATGCCAACACTTTTTTGGCATTTGGTTTGTTATTACTGACAGTTTTTACCTCAGTTTAAAGTGGTTCAGATCATCTGATTGAACTGTTGGTTCATCTGATCATCCGACTGCTTGTGTGTCCTGACCTGTTTTTGTCGCAGCAATGTTACCATAGAATTTGTCGCAAAGTTATTTTTATCTCTACAAATGATGGCGAAAACTCAAAAAATATAACTGTAACTGTAATCATTCTTTAATTAATAATCAACCAACAGTGGCTCCAACACACTCGACAACTTCAGGAACTTGAAAACATCACTGCTGTAAAAAGACAAAATGCACCCAATATTTGACTTGTGTTTCCTGTTTGTGACTGAAGACAGAGCAGCTCATATTTCCTCTCTGCAGATATGATTTATTTCTGCCTCTCCTGTCTCTCCCTCCCCTCTGTCAGTCCGTCCGTCTGTTTGTCAGATGTTTTCTGCACTATTACATAAAGTGAAAAGTTTGGAGAGAGTCGACAGTGGATGACTCCGACATCAGACACACGGCCCAAACTTTCCTGCCACGGCACATCCAGACTCCGACTCTGCTCTCCACCAGGAAAACAAGAGAACACTGCAGACCAAGTCCCTCCATTATGAAGCCCAAACATACTCCAGATTATACAACCTCAGAACATCAGTAACATGTAGCCTGTCTTTGTTTGTCATTTAACAACAGAAACCTGGGGAAAAGGCTACAAAAAAAAACATTGAATTGCAGTGATGAAAAGTAACTTAGACCCTTCAATAATACTGTATACTGATACTGTACTTACGTACAATTTAAGGTACTCGTACTTTGAATATTTCCATTTTCTGCAACTTTATACTTTCACTTCTTCCCAGAAGGAAATATTGTACTTTTTACTGCACTGCATTTATCTGACAGTTTTAGCTACCTTTCATATTAAGATACTACATTAGAAAATTATCGTATAAAATAGAGTTAATTACAGATTAAACTAGTTGTCTTTGATTTTTCAGTTTTATTTAAACAGTCCAACCCCAAAGGGATCAAATTACTTATATATTTCACTACATGTCAAAGATTAGAGAAAAGTCCAAACTCAAAACAACAACACAAGCTACGACTACATACAGACTAAATTATCAGTATTGATAATTGTAAAGAATATAAGAATATAATATTTGCTTTTTGATACATTGATTGCATTTTAATTATAATAATTAACTACATATACTTCAGTAGGATTTTAAATGAATGACTTTTGCTTGTAGTGAAGTACTAATACCATAATGCCATTGTACGTTTCTGCAAACTACGGCTCTACGGCTTAAGTTGCAGTTATGTTGAAAGATATATTTAAACAGCACTGTTGTTAGGTTTAGGCACAAAAACGACTGGTTATAGTTAGGATCAGGTCGTGTTTTGGCTGAAATTTCTTGATTTGGCACAATCCCCGCTGGAAATGCAGTGATGGGTCACTACAAAACAAACATGCTTGCGGCCTAAAAATCCACAGGAAACACAATGACAGGTTTCTAGAAAACACCCATGTTTAAGTACTAAAGAGCTGTAAGAAACACAGTGACAGGTTGCTACACAGCACCCATCTTTGATGCCTAAAAAGATGCTGGAAATACAGTGACAGGTTGCTATAAAACACCTGTGTTTGACACAGAAAGAACACTGACAGGTCACTACAAACCACTCATGTTGGAGCCTAAAAAGTCGCTGGAAACACAGTGACAGGTTGCTACAAAACATCTATGTTTGGAGCCTAAAAAACCACAGGAAACACATTACTACAAATCACCCATGTTTGGTGCCTAAAAAGGAGCAGGAAACACAGTGACAGGTTGCTACAAAACACCAATGTTTTGGCCTAAAAAGCCATCATTACTGACTGAATGTCAGAAACACTCGGTTTCATTCTATAGTTGAGGGATAGTTCCTGTCGTCGGGCGTACCTGAGCTTAATGAGGTCACCATCAGCTCAGATATGCTTGGCATCAGATCAGTGCGTCCAAGGTGAACATTAATATTCAGTCAGAACTCAGCGGGAGCTAACACCCATGCTTAGTGCTTAAAATGCTGCTAGAAACATAGTGACAGGTTGCTACGAATCACCCATGTTTGATGCCTACAAGCCACTGGAAACACAAAGCTAGGTTGTCATAGGACACGTGTTTGGTTCCCAAAAATCAGCTGGAAACACAGTGACAGGCTGCTACAAAACACCCCCATTTGGAGCTGAAAAATCCACAGGAAACGCAGTGATAGGTGGCTATAAAACACCTGTTTTGAGCCTAAAAAGCAGCTTAAATCACACACTATCCACTGTACCCTCCACCCCCTGATGACAACGTCAGCTTTTATACTACGTCACTTTAGAAATTCAAGTATGATGAGTATGAAATTTCTAACTGTAACATATTTCTGGTTTGCAGAAACATTAAGTGCGAACATTGTCTTGTGGGGACTGGGCTGTATTTGTGTGTGTTGAGCACCTCACAGCTCCAGTGTACGGCACTGAGTCAGAATGTGTCGGCCATTTTTACATTCAGTCACCAGAGGAAGACGAGGTGTTCGGTTTCATTCAGCAGAAACTCCTCCATATAAAACCAGCCTTTCCTGGAAACACACTGCTACACTGTGTATCTGTACAGCTGAAGGCTGCGTGTGTGTGTGTGTGTGTGTGTGTGTGTGTGTGTGTGTGTGTGTGTGTGTGTGTGTGTGTGTGTGTGAAGTAAACTGCCAGTAGATGTTTGACTTTGAAGAACAACATGTTCCATTGAAGCAGACTTTGTCAGTGATAATAAAATACTCACTACAGTACTTCCCATCATGTAAACTCCAGCGTACACAGAGAGACTCAGTGTGTGCGTGTGTGTGTGTGTTGTCTGCGTTCAGTCAGTCGAGCGCCAAGGTTATCTGCAGGGGAAGCAGCACAGTGTGAAGCTCTGACTGAACACACTGATAGTGCAGACACACACTCACACACACACACGTTAATTGTGGCCATATTCATATTTAATTATATCTGACATCACAGACGGAGGTGATGACAGCTCACAGCGGTGGCCTCTCCGTCACCTCTCCCTCTCAGTTCAATGCAATGAGCTTTATTGTGATAATATACAGCGCATCACAGTTTGAACGGTAAAGAGACGGCGAGGGCGTGGATGAAGGGTGAGGTGAGGTGCGAGAGGTAGATCAGAATAAAAACTCTCTGTCCTCCTCTCTTTCACAGCTCAGACATGAAACACCTTTTGATATTCAGTGTGATCTATCATTATCTCTGATGTCCATCCAGAATAAACGTCCATAAATCCACTCAATAACCAGAGAAAAAAGAGGCTGCACAGCCTGACTGTGAATCACTGTGTTTTTGAGAGTTCCTCAGTGTCACAGTAAACCTGTGACAGTTGTCTGTACCTCAGTGGGAACAAACAGGAGCTGCTGACCGATTGTTCGGCTCTTTGAGTGGTGCTGATTGAACCAAAATGTAAATCAATATGAGCTAAAATTAAAGTTCAATAGCACTACGTACTGTGAGGATACACGATACATTATTGTAACGATACTGAAGTCACGATTCAATATTCTAACATCACGGTTCTTAAGTCAAGATATACTTGAGTCACGATAAGATATTATCCCGATAAATAAGTCACAACCACGATACTTAAGTCATGATACGATATTACCACGATGCTGAAGTCACAATATGAATATGATGTTATCACGATACTTAGGTCACAATACTCTAGTATCACATCAAGATACTTAAGTCACGATACAATATTGTCACTATGCTTACGTTACGATAAACACTAAACACAACCAGACGTGTTCAAACAAGAATGTGATCCAAGATCAGCAGCCAAGACTGATGTTTCTCTGACGTTAGCATGTAGCTACATGATCGTTAGCAATGTACTCGCAGTGGGGAATGACTGCAGTGGAGAGTACCTGCACTCTCTACTGCCTGAAAAAAAGGTCTAAACACAACTGGACGTGTTCCAGCAGGACTATAATCCAAAATCGGCAACCAAGACTACATGTTCCCCTGAAATTAGCATTAGCCACATGTATGTTAGCAGTGTACTTGCAGCCGGGGAATGTCTGTATCAAAGAACAGCTGTACTTTTGACCATGAAAAATCTCCCATTAAAGATTCTAAACACAACCTAATATTCCAGCAGGCATATGATCGAAAATCAGGAGGAAATTACCAACATTAGCACCAAGATTACATGTTTCACTTTTGTTAGCATGTAGCTACATGTATGTTATCAGTATATTTGCAGTGGGAGAATGACTTTAACGGAAAATAGCGGCACATGTTCCAGCTGGAATACGATCCAAAAGCAGGAGGAATTAACAACATCAGAAATAAGATGACATGTTTCCCTGATGTTAGCAGTGTATTTGCAGCTGGGTAATAACTAACCAAAAAAAGCTTCACCCTCTAAACAAAACTGGACATGTTCCAGCAGGAATCTGATCTGATATCTACATTAGTGAGCAAGATGAAATGTTTCTCTTGCATTAGCATGTAGCTACATGTATGTTAGCAGTGTACTTGCAGCTGGGGAATGATTAACAGAGAGTAAGCGCAATTTCTACCAAGAACAATAAGCTTCTAAACCCAACTGCACATATTCCAATAGGAATATGGAAGAAATCGACATCATCAGCAGCCAAGATGATATGCGCCCCTGACGTTAGCATGTAGCTACATGTATGTTAGCAGTATACTTGCAGCCATAGAATGATTACAAGGGAACATTGCCTTACTTTCTACTGTGACCAGTCACCAATTAAAGCTTCTAAACACAACCAGACATGTTCCAACAGCAATATGATCCAAAATCAACATCAGCAACCAAGATGACACATTTCCCTGACATTAGCATGTAGCTACACGTAGCAGTGTATGTAATGTAGACATGTACAGAGACATGCTCGGAGCAGATGACTGTATAAAGAAATTGTCCTGTTGGATCATTCAGAGGTTTTTAGTTTCACATATGTTTACATCATTATTTGAAACGTCGGTCACATTTAACATGATTATCCAACATTTTGACATTATGGAAAAAGCATAATTGTCTTTAACAGAGTTCACCATGCAGGAAACATGTCATTTATTTGCCCTCTCTCAGAACACTTTTCTCCCTGATAAAAATATGTAATAACACTGGAGGAGGCTGCAGCTTTAACTCAGGGAAATGTCATCATGCCACACTTTGCTGGGTCAAGGTCACACTTGTCTTTTCCATTAGACTCGTGTAATTGGATGTGTTGGATTGGATTTTAATGGTGTCCACATATGTGTGTGTTCACACTTGACACTGTGATGCGACATTCACACGTGTGATCAGATCTGTCTGCAGCACAGACGGAGGATTGTTGTTCCTCTCCGTGGATGCGGATTCTTCTGTAAAGGTGGCAGACGTCCTCTCAGGTCTGCTGAGGAAGACTGTGTGCTCCTTCGTCCTTTTACTGCCGGCTCAAACTTTGCTGTGAAGTAGTTATTGGTAAAACTGTTTTGGAAGTGTGAAATGGAAATGTTAATATTTGCTGTCGCTTCAAGATCCTGTCAAACACTAACACACTGCAGTTTGTCCATCCAAGTTTGTGCCAAACTGTAAAGTAGTTTGTCATCAGTTTGACTGTCAGATACATATTTAATCAACATTTAATCAAACATAATAAGCACCAGATCAGACTCAGTATTGGCAGAAGAGTCATTTTAAAGGAATTAAATCGGGGAAAGAGGAATTGATCTCAAATTAAAACGTCATGCTTTTGATGTGACAAGCAGATTGTAGGAAAACAAATTAAACGGTTCACAGATACATTCAATAAAAATGTTTGCTCTCTGCATTGAAACCACTTGCAGCACGTTTCTGACTAAAGACATCTGCTGAGGCAAATAAGTTGTAAATGTACATAAATTTTAAGTTTGCACACGGTGGAGTTTCAACACAGTTTGTCAGACTGATGGTGCACTCTCTCCATGTTCTCAGCTTAAAGAGATCTGAGCGCTGATGTTGCTGTCTGAGTAGAGACGTTAAATGGAATCAAGCAGACGGAAAACACCTTCTGGATGGTGCCGCAGAAACAAACAGTCCGACAAAATGGCAGAACGGCAAAATGAAACATGTATGACAATATGTTAATATGATAATACTGTATTGTTTACAGAAAATGGAACAAAATATCCACTGATTTTCATCCACTTATGTGGGGCCAACTTGCAGGGGCCGCAGGCCGAGCAAAGCACCCCAGACGTCCCTGACACTTCCCAGCTCCTCCTAGAGGACCCCAAGGTGTTCCCAGACCATACCTCCAGTGTGTTCTGGGTCTGCCCCGGGGCCTCCTACCAGCTGGACGTACCCGGGACACCTCCAATGAGAGGTGCCCAGGAGGATCCTGATCAGATGTTGAACCACCTCAACATGAAGGAGCAGCGGCTCTACTCGGAGCTCCCTCCAGATGTCTGACTCCTCCCCCTATCTCTAAGGCTGAGCCCAGACACCCTACAGAGGAAACTCATTTTGGCTGCTTGTATCTGTGACCTCATTCTTTCAGTAACTACCCAGAGCTCATGACCACAGGTGAGGGTTGGGACGGAGATGGACCAGGAAATCAAAAGCTTTGCCTTCAGCTCCCTCGTCATCACTGCATCACTGCAGCTGCTGCCCCAACCCACTGATCCATCTCACGCTCCATTCTACCCCCATTCCTGAACAAGACCCCCTGATACCTTAATACCTTCGCTTGAGCCAGTAACTCTCTCCCAACCCAGAGGGAACAATCCACTGTGTTACGGAGGAGAACCATGGCCTCAGATTTGGAGGTGCTGACTCATCCCGACCGCTTCACACTCAAACTGCCCCAGGTCACGCTGAAGGTCACGGTGTGATGAAGCCAACAGAACCACATCATCTGCAAAGATCCTGTCCATGAATATCACAAACAGGATCCATGACAAGGGACAACCCTGGCGGAGGCCAACACCCACCGAGAACATGTTTGACTTCACACTGAGTATGTGGACGCAGCAGTCGTACAGGGACCAGATGGCTCGTCTCAACAGCCCACAGTACCCCCCACAAGACTCCCTGAGAGACGCGGTCGTAAGCTTTCTCCATGTCTGCAAAACACATGTTGACTGGATGGGCAAACTCCCATGACCCCTCCATTAGCCCTGCAAGGTTTAAAGAGCAGCTCCTCCTGAAACTGAGGTTCAACAATCAGTCAGATATATGTAATAATAAAATGAAAGGATGTTTTGCTGCCTCTCGCAGCAGCTATAGACTGAGAAAAAATGACTTCATTCACTGGGCCGACTGCCGGAAACTTTTAAGGTGGAACGTTAACTTCTAATGTTACTCAATGCATGAGTTGATGACGTGAATCCATCAGCACACCTTAAATTTACCTGTGACAACTTTGAGCATCACTTTAGTTTTTATATGACAGACACTTTTAGTGCTGACTTTAAAAATATAGACTGATTTGGAGCGGATTATGTGAAGGTCATATATTCTAATCCTCACTTCCTGTGGGCTACAGCAACACTAAACCCCTGAGCTTGCCTGAGAAGGACTAAATGCACAAAGCTGCTATTTTGAAATATCCCATGGAGAGAGACTCTCACTGCAGCCTGTTGGATTTTGTTCTGAAAATGTGGGCGTGCAGCCTCGTTCTGTGGACCATAAACCAGGTGCAGACTTCCATCTGTGTCACCGCTGATGAGGAAATACAGCCAGTGCTGGACGGAGCAGTGAGTGACAACAACCCCGCCCACATTTAAGAGGACTGTCTGAACAGACCCAGGGTCTAGGTACCATGTCTGAAGGGTCACTGCTGGCTCCAAAGGGACTGTGCTGAGAGTGTTTGGTGGTAGCGAGGCATCTGATCAGGCCCTCACATGAACTCTTCAGCTGACTCGTTAGTGGACCATCTGGAACATAATTTAACCAATGAGCTCTGTTACACATGTTCATCCATCCCACATTGGTTTATTTCAGCCCACTTAGGCTCCATTTAAGATTTTATCATCTCACAGTGACACGGGGCTGTAAACACTGCCATCACATGACCACAGCTTCGCGGACTTAGGATCAGCTGACTCACAGCGCTCCTGTCTTTGCTCATATCTGTTATATTTAACACCTCCTGCTGAATGCTTTTACATTCATGTAATGGCTGCGCTGCACAAGTAATGGGATGCTAATGAATTCCACATGTAACCTAATGCACTGCAGACCACAGTCCATTTAATAAAACACACACTGAGGGTAATACCCGCTCACGCTCCTGATTAACGATGACAGAATGACAATAGGGATGGATATTAATGTGAACACATGCTTCACTTATCAACAGTTAATGTGCTCTGAACAGATGCAAAGGCTGTCTGAGTTTGTCCAGTACTTTTATACCTCAGTGCCGGCGACAGCCACGGCCAGAGGCATTACGTTTTCAGGTTGGCCCATTCTCAAGAACGAAATATCTTAAGAACGCCTTGTGGGACTTCATTCAAATTTGGCACAAACATCCACTTGGACTCATGGCTGAACTAATTAGATTTTGGTGGTCATAGATCAGAGGTCAAGGTCACTGTGACCTGGTCTGTCTCATTCTGGTGAAAGCAATATCTCAAGAACACCTTGAGAGAATGTTTTCAAATTTGGCACAAACATCCACTTGGACTCAGTGATGAACTGATTAGATTTTGGTGGTCAAAGGTCACTATTATGTCATCTGTGAAATATCTCAGGAACACTTTGAGAGAATGTTTTCAAATGTGGCACAAACGTCACCTAACAGCAAGAGGGGTGGGGGAGCCCTTCTGTGCAGAGTCTGCATGTTCTCCCCATGTCAGCGTGGGTTTCCTCCGGGTGCTCCAGCTTCCTCCCACAGTCCAAAGACATGCAGGTTAACTGGTGACTCTAAATTGTCCGTAGGTGTGAATGTGAGTGTGAATGGTTGTCTGTCTCTATGTGTCAGCCCTGTGATAGTCTGGTGACCTGTCCAGGGTGAACCTCGCCTCTCACCCAATGTCAGCTGCGATAGGCCCCGCCCCCCCACGACCCCCAACACGATAAGCTGTTACGGAAAAATGAATGAACATATTTCATTAAATATATGGAGTACAAAAACGATACTGATATCATACGAAAGCTTCGAAGCAACTCTTTCCAACGATGTTTTTCAGGGTCAGTAGGTGATGATAAGTGATGATGATGAAATACTTTAATTCCCAAAAAACATGCAGAGGTGTCTGCAGCCTGTTTATAACCTGGGAGGTAAAACTCGGCCGAAAAAGTCTCACATACCACTGTTATTATCAGATTTAAACTTTTCTCCATTTTTAAAATCATTCTTCATTTTTCATCTCAGAAACAGGTCTTAAAGGTCACTTAGTGTAATGTTGGGAGAGCGTGCAGCTTCCCCTCCTCACTCCCATACATATTGATTTTCAAATTCAGTTTCCAGATTCAATTAAATTTTACAGAACTTTATTTGTCCCTGCAAGGGCAGCTGTGTGCAGCCGCTTATCACCCACATCAGCAGATACCCTCACAATAAACAGGGGAGGAGAAGACACACTGTTAATCACAGAGCTAATGAAGGCTAGGAGCTATAAACAGTGTGTGAGGTTGGTGGGAAATCGATTAAAATAAAATAAAAATATCTGAAAACATCCCCAGAAAGTGATGAAGCTGTACGCTGCAGAGGGATTGTAGCGGCAGTAACACAGTGTACCAGGTCACCTCACTGAGTCCACACACAGCAAATGTTCAATTATCCCTCAACAGATGGATTTTATTATTCAGCACAAAATGACTTTCACATCAGTTGTAGAAACAGCAGCTCCGAGGATTCTGTTTATGACTCCAAATGTGGTTTTTATTTTCTCTTTCTCTTCAGATTCGTCTCTGTCCAAGATGAGCCCCTGCTCTGAGGCCGGGAAACCCTGTAACCCCTGTCTGGACGCGGCGAAGGCCTGTAACCTCAACGAGACGTGTAAACGCCTCGATCCGCCTACAACTCCATCTGCAGCAAGGCCACGCCTCCTCAGCCCTCTCTGGCCAATCAGGAGCCGTGCAGCCGGAAAAGATGTCAGAAGGTGGGGATGAAATTATTGTCTCATTATTTATCGTTTAAATTTAGTTTCATGTTAAATTAGTGACGCGCCTGTTTACCGTAAGGGCATCGGTATCGCCTGATGTCCCCTTACTGACAAGAAACACCCACCTGCAGAGCTGGAGAGCCGCCATTTTAGACGTGCCCATGGGCGAGTACCAGACCCTTAAATGCTGTAAGGACGGAGAGTTCTTAAAATATATTTTAGATTATTGTTGTAAAAATAACGTTAGCCTTACAAAAGTGGAAGTAGAAAACTTTTTACTACCTAGCGCACTAGCTCGTTAGCTAACGCTGCCTCCTCATGAGCTCCTTCATCATGGACCAATAGAGAATACAGCAACTTTCACCACAGTTCATTTTAGGAGGAGCGCTCCGAGGAAACGTCTTCTTTGTTTAGATTATCAAACAGATGATGGATCATAGATACTTGTTTCTGGCTGCAGCGTTAGCTCGTTGAAAAGTTGTCTGCTTCCACTTTAACATGTCGCCGTCTGTTGATACTTTGACTCTGATTAGTGTTAAAATGATCTGGAGGAACAAGACTTCCTGTCCAGAGGACAGGGACATGAAACCTCTGGGACAAATCTGACCAGCGTCCTGACTCTGAGCTCCTAAACAGCCTCCATCAAACCCTGCTGACCCAGACCTGCTCCTCTGACAGAAGAACTAGACGGACGGCGGGACGTCGGCTTTCCTCCAGTGTCCACACACCTCTGGATGTGGAGCTCTTTTTTTTCCCGGGTGTTTTGTGTCCCTGTCCTCCAGATAGGCGGTCTTGTCCCTCTGGACCATTTATTCTACCATTAATCCTCGACAGACTATCAACAAATGGCACGTTTTTAATCAACATTTTGAAGTCTAAAAAGACAACTTTTCAGCTAACTTAGCTAGCGTGCTAGCTACGTCCATCTGATGCTGGTTTGGTTTCATCACTGTAGCCAGTATCTCACTATCACTATCCTCATTCAGATTTTAAGAAGCTACAAATTATATTCAGCCACAAAATAAGCCTGAAAAGCTGCAAATCAGAACGGAAGGACAGAGAGTTGTTGACTAGAGATGATACGCCGTCTCATGGTGAGGTCACTTCCTGTCAACGTTACAGAAGGACAGAGAGTTGTTGACTAGAGATGATACGCCGTCTCATGGTGAGGTCACTTCCTGTCAACGTTACAGAAGCACAGAGAGTTGTTGACTAGAGATGATACGCCGTCTCATGGTGAGGTCACTTCCTGTCAACGTTACAGAAGCACAGAGAGTTGTTGACTAGAGATGATACGCCGTCTCATGGTGAGGTCACTTCCTGTCAACCAGCAGGATGCAGAGCAGCAGTTTCCTGTTTCAACCTCTCCTGTCGTGAACCTTTGGTCTGAACTGGTCCTGAGAGAACCTTAAAGAGAAATTCTAGCTGTATAATAAAGCGAAGCTGTGTGAATATTTGTGTCACTGAAGGCTGAGCTGTAAGAATGTGTTGGAGGTGACGTTAACAGAACTTCACAGGGCTCCACATGTCATGTGGTACTTATTGAATCTCCCCATCAGGGAAAAATATACCCCTCTATAATGCGTCCACTCAGAGTCTGAAGAATACAAGCATACAACCGTCAATCACTCCAGCTCCATTATACGTTAATCAGTGAACTGTGCCGCAGGTGGTATCACCTTTAAGCTTTTACTCTGCTGATGATGTTGAAGTGTGCTCCTGCGAGTCACATGTTTTATCTGCACAAATATCTCAGCAGAAAAAAAAAGCACCTACTCTACCCACTGATTTCTGACCTTTTCTCCAGTGTGTGGTGAGATCATGAGGCAGAGCTGTGCACGGTGAAATAACATCCTGCTGGATCTGTTAAAACTAAAAGCTTATTTAATACTAAAAGGCTATTAATATTTCATTTCCTGCTCCCTTTCCTCATTTCAACTGACTAAACGGTTAAGCTGCTAACAGCTGAATGTAATTTCACTTTTATGTAACCAGGCTGTGGACTCGGAGGCTGTTGAAGATCTGACCTCTGCTCCCTCCTGGATCGAGCACATTTAACTATCTACAAATATAAATGATACAAAGATGATGATTCACTCTCCGCTCTGTGTGTCTCAGGCCCTGCGTCAGTTCTTCGAGCGGGTCTCATGGGAGCTGAGCTACCCTCTGCTGTTCTGTTCCTGCCCGGACCAGGCGTGCGCCGAGCGCCGCCGCCGCACCATCGTCCCCTCCTGCTCCCACCAGGAGAGGCACAAGCCCACCTGCCTGGAGCTCCGACGCATCTGCCGCTCCGACGCTCTCTGCAGGTGAGACGGCCTCCAGCAGCCAATCAGGTGTGATCGTGACCCGCCGGTTTTCCATTCACGTGCACGCCGGCTGGATGCGACGTGTTTTGCTGATTATGATCAGGCGAGAGGAGGAACTAATCAGTGAAATCAGCTGCTGGAGAGTTTAATTGGAAAGAAATCGAGAACACTCTTGGGTCAAAATTGCGAGTTTGATTGATAACTACTGGCTTCAAAGGTTAGAGGAGCCTGAAGTGGGGGAAGTGAGAGAGTTACACCCCCGCCTCCCCTCCCTCTGTGACTACGGTTGAGGTGCCCTTGAAAAGGCAGCAGCGCCGGTGAAAAGCACACGCCTGATTGGTTAGCTTTCCCTGGATAAATATATGTTGAATTCAGTGATGGAGGCAGGAAGAGAGTCTGAGTTAAAGAACAGAGAGGAAGTTGAAATGAGGGTTACTGAGGGAGGAGAGGCTCACAACTTAAGTAGAGGGAAGCTTCTCTGATTTTCAACCAGCTCTGTGTCAGAACAACGTGGGCAGTGTGTGTTAATGGGCTCAATCAGGTCTCCCCTGTTGGCCCTAACACTCCATTTTGAGTGCTGCTGCATAGGATGGTGTTTCCCGTTTCTTTTGAGGGATCGAGGGGTAGTGGACATTCAGCCCTCCAAACGGAGTGGTAAAAAAAAAAAAAATCCCAGAACGCTTTGCAAACTGCAACTGTCTGAAGTAAACAAGCAACATGGCTGCTACCAGTGCGGGGAAAAAAAGCCAATAGTCATGCAAAATGTAAAAACCCCTTGAGATATTTAGATGAACGTAGACACAAAGGAGTATGTCATTTCATCACTGTAACAAGCATTTCAGGAACATGGCTACTGTGTAAACAGCCCTGATGTTTCAACACTTTATTTTTTACATAACTAATGCTATTTCAACAGTTTATCTGTCATTTTTAGCTAACTGCTTTAACCGTTATCCATTACTTTTAGCTAACTTATGCTGTTTTAACAGCTGATAAGTTATTTTTAGATGACTATTTTAACAGTTAGCCATAACTTTTAGCTAACTGTTTCAAACATTATCAATTACTTTAAGTTAACTAGCACTAGTTTAACTGCTCATCAGTTAGCTAACCAATCCTATTTCAACTGTTTATCAGTTATTCTTAGCTAACTATTCCAACCATTATCATTCATTTTAGCTAACTAATGATATTTCAACTGTTTATCAGCTAACTAACACTATATCAACTGTTAATCTCTTAATTTTAACTAACCAATGCAACCATAACAGTTTAACAGTTACTTTAAGCAGTTTCAACCTTTTGTTCCATCACTTCTAGCTAACTGATGCTATTTGAACTGTTTATCTGTTTCTTTTAGCTAACTGTTCCGACCAATAGCCATTACTTCTAGCTAACTAGTGCTTTTCTAACAGTTTATCAGTTACTTTGAGCTATCTGTTTCAACCTTTGGTTCCATCATTTCTGGCTAACTAATGCTATTTCACCTGTTTAGCAGTTGTTTTTAGCTGTTTCAACCATTATCACTTACTTTTAGTTAGCTAGCAGTAGTTCAACTGCTCATCAGTTAGCTAACCAATGCTATTTCAGCTGTTCATCAGTTACTTTTAGCTACCTGTTTCAACAGTTAGCCATTACGTTTAGCTAACTAATTCTATATCAACTTTTAACTAACCAATGCTACCATAACAGTTTAACAGTTACTTTTAGCAGTTTCAACCTTTTGTTCCATCACTTCTAGCTAACTGATGCTATTTGAACTGTTTATCTGTTTCTTTTAGCTAAACAACGCAGACAATTTATCAGTTGTTTTAAGCTAACTGTTCCAACCATTATCAATTACTTTTAGCTAACGAGTGCTGTTTCAACAGTCTATCAGTTACTTTGTGCAGTTTTAACTGTCAGATACTGAATTGCTGACTCTAATCTTAAAACTGTGCTGATTGTGTGTAACGTCTTTGCAGCATCATCCATATTTGAAGCATCATGAGCTGTTGTGGTTACATGAGTCTGGACAGACGTGGATGTAAACTGCAAATTGCTTTCAAAGTTCTTTGATATGACATTAACGTGAATGTCTTTGTGCTTGGGTTGCTGGTTGGGCAAAACATCTGAAGACACACTTTGAAGGAAATTCTACCTGTCACCAGAAAATTAACATTAATTTAAGAAAAAAACAAGCAGATAATCAGTAATGAAACTGATGGTTAGTTTGCGGCCTGCAGTGGACAGACGTGCTGTCGCTGTGGAAGAGGACTGAGCAGGAAGGAGCAGGAAGGAGCAGGCAGAGCGACGAGCAAGCAAAGAAATAAACCTAACGAGTGTAATGAAGCTGCTCGGCACGCAGCAGCGTCTCATTCACTCAGTCTGCAGGTCACATCGGATCGTTTCCATTCACTCTGTCAGTCGTAGGTGTGATGCTGTTTCTCTGCTGCACACTTGCAGTATTTTCAGTCTCATGGTCAAGGCCGAGGTCACAGCGCCGCTCCGCTCGCGTCTTTTTCTAAAGCTCGAACATCTTCAATTAGAGAGATAAATGTCAATAATGATCTTTTTTTTTCTCCTCCCGGCGCACGCCGATTCCTCTGACAGTGTCTCGCACCTTGAGAAAAAACTGTGTGTTTCTCTTTGTAGCGGCGCAGGAGATTGCTTTAATTGATTTCTTTCAAAACTCTGACATATTCATCAGCGCGCGTGTGTGTGTGTGTGTGTGTGTGTGTGTGTGTGTCTGTGTGTGTGTGTCTGTGTCTGTGTGTGTGTCTGTGTCTGTGTGTGTGTGTGTGTGTCTGTGTGTGTGTGTGTGTGTGTGTGTGTGTGTGTGTGTCTGTGTGTGTGTGTGTGTGTGTCTGTGTGTGTGTGTGTGTGTGTGTGTGTGTGTGTGGGAGTGGGAGTGGAGGTCAAACTGTTCAGTCCTGGTCGAGGTTAAAACCCTTCAGAGACATTTGATTACAGACAGAATGATCTTAAAAGGAATTCTGTTTTCACGCGGCGTGCATCTTCTTGTCGTGGTTTCTCTCAGCGATAACAATGAGGTGCTGAGCAGTCTCTGTTTCACTGACCACAACTGTGAGCGATTAAAACATGAACTTCAGCATTTACTGCAACATTTTGTGGTGTGATCCCACAGTTTCACCGTGAGAGCTGCATTTATGTAGAGCAGTAAAGTTTACACATCCTCCACACAATTATTATTCCAATCCTGTAACTTTCGTGGCACTTTTCCGGCAGGGAGTGCGCCAATGTGTCGGTAAAAAACAATTACTTTACGTGGCGCTATCTCAGCAGGAATTGCAGGGATGTCCCCATAAATAGCAACTACTTCTCATGGTGCTATCCTGGCAGGAAACAGCAATGTCTCAGTAAAAAGCAACCACATTGGTGGCACTATCATGGCACGGAATGCGCCGATGTCTCGGTGAAAGTCAAATGCTCTATGTGGAACTATGCCAACAGGAAACACAGCAATGTCTCAATGAAAGTCAAACGTTTTACGCGCCACGCCACTATCGCAGCAGGAAATGTAGCAATGTCTTGATAAAAATACACATTTTTTGTTGCACTATACCGGCAGGAAACGCAGCGATGTCTCGGTGAAAACAAACGCATTTCATGGCACTGTCCCGGCAGGAAACTCACCAATGTCAAAAACAAACCCTTAAACTTATAATATACTTTACATATATTTAAAATCAAATAAAACTGTTTTGAAAATACATTTTATGTTGGGGTTTTTTTTGGATTTGTAATAACTTTCAAGTGCACTTATATATAGTGAAAAACTCTTCCAATAGAAAAAAAGTTAAAGTATATTTTTTAATGTACAGCATTATTGGAAAAAGTTATAC
Organism: Cephalopholis sonnerati; assembly: GCA_019142605.1. Taxonomy (NCBI): domain Eukaryota; kingdom Metazoa; phylum Chordata; class Actinopteri; order Perciformes; family Serranidae; genus Cephalopholis; species Cephalopholis sonnerati. The sequence continues at coordinate 38,178,223 of JAGQAX010000019.1, forward strand.
TTACTTATGTTTAAGCACATATTAATGGTGTCCTAATATAGCACAGCCAAGGACACTTAGAGCACATCTATATTAGCACTAATGATATACAATTAGCATCCTGAGTACATTCTTAGTTTCCTGGAAAAAGAAAAAACATTTCTAATAAGTGTATTACGGCTGTGTAGATTGAGTCTGGCTCAGTGTGATTTTTTCCTGAGCATTTATTATTTTGTTTATGTGTTAGAAAATACAATAATGATATTTTACAGAGTGGACTGATGTCAGGACAAATGGTTCAAAATTTAATTGGTTATTTTGAATAATGTATTTATAATTCTGTCTTGTGTCTGAGCTTCGTGCTTCGTCTCCGACTGAGAGCCAAGATGTGTTTTCTGTCTCCCTGCCCCTCATTTTAAATCTGATCTGGAGTCTGTTGGTGTGTTTTGTCGGGCTGAGTCTCTCCAAGATAAACTGGTAAACACTGACACATGTAAACAACAAACCCCGCCTGCTCCGTGAGCTGCGTCTGGCTCCAGACAACAAAGAGTGAGCGGAGAGTGAGTGAAGTGAAGCCTGGACGAGGCTGAGCTTCTGTAAGGTGATTCCCTCCCATCACTCCGGCTTTCTGAGGCTTAGCTGCCTGTTGCTGCGCCGCTCTGATGCTGCACACTCACATACAGGACGTTTACAACTCAGCGTTTTCACGTTTCACACCAAAAATACCCCGATTTAAGGAGAGGATCATTTGAAGCAGATTTTATGACCCTAAACATGCAGACGTTGTTGTTTGAGGTTGTAAAACAATAAATGGAGTGTGACACGCGCGGCTCGGAAAATGTGTCCAGAAATAGAAAATGAAAACAAGCTGCTCATTATGCACCCGAGCCGCTTAGAATAATCCACTGAACAACAACTGCTCCAACTACACAGTGTTTTGCATTTTTAAAATCTGATTCTCACCCAGCTTTTTTTTTTTGTAATACAGATTTTTGAAATTTGATTTTTAACCTTTTTTTTTTTATTATTATTCAAAATACCAACAACAGTAAATCTTCATCCTGTTGTCTTCCTGTTCTCAGTGAGTCAGCTGCGATTTGTCTTCACTGACTCACGTCTGTCCTTCGGATGAAGAAACAGGAAACAATGAGCCTGTTTAGTCAAACACCGTGTGGCTGAAGGTTCTTCCCTCTGTTTTAAATTCACATTTGCAGCCCTCAGAAACCAGATTAAAGTCCTTTACACGCCGTGACGAATAAACAACATGAAAATGCAAAATATTTCACATCCAAAGTAAATTCGCTAAAACAAGTGACTGAATCGCCAGAAGAAAATATTTCTGCAAACCATGAATACGTTACATTTGAACGTTTTATATCAGTGTTTTTAAAGTGACGCAGTATCTGAACTGACTTTGTCATCAGGAGGTGGAGGGGATGGTGGATGGTGGATGGTGGGTGTTTCCAGCTGCTTTTTAGGCTCCAAACATCGGTGTTTTGTAGCAACCTGTCACTGCATTTCCTGCTGTTTTTTTTTTTTGCTTTAAACATAAGTGTTTTGTAGCAGCCTGTCACTGTGTTTCCAGCTGCATTTTAAGGCTTAAACATAGGCGTTTTGTAGCAACCTGTGACTGCGTTTCCTGCAACTTTTTAGGTTCCAAACATGGGTGTTTTATGGCAACCTGTTACTATACTTCCATCTGCATTTTAGGCTTCAAACATGGACGTTGTGTAGTGATTTGTCCCTGTACATCCAGCTGCGTTTTAGGCTTCAGACATGGGTGTTTTGTAGCAACCTGTCAGTGTATTTCCTGTAGCTTTTTAGGATCCAAATATGTCTGTTTCGTCGCAACCTGTTACTGTATTTCCAGTTGCGTTTTAAGGGCCAAACACGGGTATTTTGTGGCAACCTGTCGCTGTATTTTTAGCTGTGTCTTAGGCTCCAGACACGGGCGTTTTGTAGCAATGTGCCACTGCATTTCCTGCAGCTTTTAAGGTGTGACTGGGAGGAGCCTCCTTCTGTAGCTGTTGGGGTTTTTTATGTATTTACTGTGGCATTTTCTTTTTGTATAAAGTTTCATATCGAACTATTTCAGTTTAACTTCTTGGATGGTTCTTACAGCAGAGGACACAGAGTTAACGACATCTGTTACCTCCTCACAGGCCTTTGATTTACCTGTCCCTGTCACACCACTAATAATAAAATGCTGACAACGCTGTCAATTTACGACTGATTGGCATTCATGAACATACACACATATTTATGATCAAATCCGAGGTTTTCACAGCGTTCATGAATCCGGTGTAGTTTTTAAGTAAGGAGATTTTTTTATGTGCAAATCTTCTCACAGATCAACAAACATTTCGTGAATGAGACCCCAAACTTTTGGTTCAGACGACAGAGCCTCTGTGCACAATTTGATTGGTCAATGCCTTTATTCCATTTTCATCCGCTAATCTGGGGGCGGGTCTCAGGGGCAGCAGGCCGAGCAAAGCACCCCAGATGTCCCTCTCCCCAGCAACACTTTCCAGCTCCTCCTGGAAGACCCTGAGGTGTTTTCAGGCCAGATGAGATATATAATCCCTCCAGTGTGGAGGGGTGTGTTCTGGGTCTGCCCCGGGGCCTCCTACCAGCTGGATCAGGAGGATCCTGATCAGATGTTGAACCACCTCAGCTGGCACCTTTCAGTGTAAAGGAGCAGCGGCTCTCCTGGAGCTCATGACTGAAGGTGAGGGTTGGGAATTAGATCGACCGGTAATTCAAGAGCTTTACCTTCAGCTCCTTCATCACTGCTGATGCCGTGCCAAACCACGATCCATCTCACGCTCCATTCTACACTCACTCGTGAACAAGACCCTGAGATGTTGAACTCCGTCTTTTGGGGCAGTAATTGTTTCCAAACCCAGAGGGGACAATCCACCGGTTGCCAACAGAGAACCATGGCCTCAGATTTGTCTGCCCCGGGGCCTCCTACCAGTTCGACATACCCAGAAAACCCCGACAGGAGGTGCTGAGGAGGATCCTGATCAGATGCTGGAACCACCTCAACCAGCACCTTTTGAGACCAAGGAGCACATAGTTGTATCTGCAATCTCATTATTTCAGTCTGCCTTTTTTCGCGCAGAAAAATCCACCTTGTACTAAAAAATCTTGTCCCTTTTTTTGCTGCGTAATACTCACGTTGTTTGTGAAAGTACTCTGCACAAAAACAACAGTTGGAAATATACTCAGATGCAAATAAATAACAGAAAACAAACCCCCTCAGTGTGTAAAGGCTGTAGGAGTGTACAGTCATGCGAGCAGCTGTGTGAGGCTGAACATCTAAACGCTAACACGCTCACAATGACACAGTGAGTCAAAGCCAGAATCCTCTGGACCTGTGTGAGTCTCAGAGATCTTAGCCTCCTGATCTCCCTCCTGTCTCAGCACAAAGGAGGCAGAAAGCAGGATAAGACGGTCCTGAAGGAGCTGCCTTTAGATAATCAGCCTCACACACACTCACACACACACTCAGGCTCTGTGTTTGTGATACGCTGGCGCTGTGTTCGGTGTGATGTTGCTCTGAGTCTGTGTGAGCGAACATGTGTGTCTCACAGGAGAGAAGAGCTAAATCAATATGTGCACACAACCCTGCAGACCACTGACCACCCAAAAACACTAACGAGCTCCTTCCAGTGTCCCCCAGACCTCAAAACTATTTATCCACCCAACAACACACTCTGTGCAGCTCACTGCCTCCCTCCGACGTCATGGAGCACGTTTGATTTCCTGTAAAAAGGAATCCAAAGTAAGCTTTTGGTTTTAGCCTCCATTAACCTCAGATAGAGAGCGGAGAGCTGCATAATCAGAATCCCGCAGATCCTCTGGGTCTCCACAGCCTCTGGAGGGACGGAGAGGACGGGAGGGTGGTGGTCTCCCACTGTGGATGGGAGCAGGCAGGAGGAAGTGACTGCTCGGGGAGCGCTCTGATTGACACACACAGTAATTAAATATGGTCTTTGCCACAAGTAATGCATCAGAGACCTACGGGGAGCGCTGAAAGCTTTTTGGACCGACGCTCTCATTAAAGAAAAAAAAAATCTATTAGCATTTCAGATAAGAGCTCAATCACACCTCTCAGTGAGGAAACCATCACGTCGTAGTAGCTGGTTTGTGAAGGGAGGCGTCGGCTCATGGGCCACATCCGGCCCCACAACTGAAGCTCTGCTGTTCACAGGTTATATTCAAACATTAGCATCAGTTTGCATAAATCAGCTGCAGGTAATGATGTCATCGATAAACAAACACAGTCTGATGTGCTGAGAGAAAAAGGCAATATATCAACAGCATATTCATTTAGTTCAAAATCCACTGGAGCAGGACGCTGTTTGATGAGTGTAAATAATCTTTAACATTATAGATCCTCTCAGGGCCGACGTCACGATGACATCATGTTGTCACCTGGAGGTGAAGCTGCCTCTCCCCCACAGGGCTGTAGGCTACATAGGAGTCTTCAAATGTGGTCTTGTTGTGTTATTGGGAGCCAGAATAGAAGGAGTCATGGCTCAAAACCAGCCGCCACTGCCCGTCAACAAAAACAAAGACAACTATGGTTAAATGTGATCAGACCAAAGGACTGGACGGAGGCCATCATCAGAAATGCTCACATGTGCAGCGCACACTTCATATCAGGTTAGGGACAAAGTATTTCCTGTTGTAGGGATGAAGAACGTTATGTGTATTAAGGGTTATCATGTCCACCTCATCAGAAACTGGGGAGCTATTAAGAGGAAGATTGGATTTCTCTGGAACGCTAACTTTTTAGCACATTAGCTAACGTTAGCCTCCATAGCAAAACAACGGGCAGTGGCGGCTGGTTTTGAGCCATGACTCCTTCTATTCTGGCTCCCAATAACACAACAAGACCACATTTGAAGACTCCTATGACTCCTGTGGGGGAGAGGCAGCTTTACCTCCAGGTGTGTGATGTCACTGTGACGTCAGCTGTAAAAGGGTCTGTATGACATGTTATATCAGCAGCGTTTAAAACAATCATGTTGCAGCTCTTATTTAAATGTCACATTTAAATGGTGGGGGTCATATTAACACTGTCTGTGTTACATCTGGTTACTGAGCTCTTTATTCTGACCAAAGATCATTTCTGAGATAAACAAAACTTCCCTCTTTACGCCGCTGTACGTGCTGAGTGTTTTCATGGTCCATCAGATCAACAGAGGGGTGACGTCTCTCTTCAGACCCTCAGCTGACCGCGTCATGTGTCAGGAGATAACCTTTATTATCACACAGATAGTTTCAGATGATGGACTTCACACCAGTGAATCAGTATTTGGATCAAGTGGTGTAAAAGTCAGCGGGCTCATGTTTCATCAATATTTCATATCTTCTGTTGTTGGGTGTATTCTCAGGTCGGAGCTGCAGGTTGTCAACATCGATTACGTTGATTCTCAGAAGTGTTTCTGCCTTTGGAGCCAACAAAGAGTTCATTTCTCACCGATCTATTTTTAACTGTAGTGAAAATATTAGTGCTGGTTAAATCTTGAAAACTGGGTTTGATGAAACATTCGGAGAGATTCAGACATGTTGGGATGCTGGTGGCCAACCCTGTTGCCAGCAACCTGCCAAGAAACGCAACAATCTCCCAGTAAAAGGTGAAGACGGAGACGTTAAATGATGCACGTTTCAAAATAGATTTTGAAATTCAGCTTTGCAAATGTTTCATGAGGAAAGAAAAGCGTTGAACATGTTTATTAGAGCTCAAGGATACAGACATCTGCTGGTGTGAACGGAGCAGTTTGTTTACAGGAGAGATCCACGGGGAGCTTTAAGTGTAAGCTGCTGTAGGGAGTAACAAGGTCGAAGCGTCGGCTCCAAACATCCATATTAATGTGGGAGCACTAACAAACCAGCACACGGCTTCACTGCAAGTTCTCCTTCACTGGCAGCATTCACAAGTCGTTTCAGCTCCTAAAAATCTGACAAGAGACAGAACAAATAAATAAACAGCTAATAAACAAACGACAGCAGCTCGAGCTGATCAGAGGTCAGACTGAACAGACAGAGGTCAGACAACCATTACAATCAACTTTATTGATTGTAATGGTTCATTTCGACGTCGGAAATTTAAACGTTTTTTTGTTAAATATTTTGTAATAATGTTCGTCAAACAGTATCAGGGTCGATCTGTTTTCCTGCAGCCAAATTACACAGAGCACGGACGCAACATGTCACGTACGCAGAGTTTTATCTGCTACAGAGACGCCGTTTTTGCAGTGTCCATGTTTGAAAAATGCTTGTGATTAAACACACGCAGGCTACAGTCACTCACACTCAGCTGGGTTCTCTGTTCAACCACACATTTTATCTTTTAACAATTTGCTAAATTACTTTTCTGTTCTGAAAGCAGGTTAGTAACTTTACAGTCAACCTTGATGTAAGCTAGGTCGTAGCTGTTGGTCACCGGCTAGCTAGCAGACCAGCTAGCAGTATAGCTAACGGCAGATTGGGACTGATTAAAACACATTTCCATCCAAAAGAAAGACACAACAGTTATGTCATGTGACTATCTGACACTGAGTATGTCCTCCTGGGACACGAACACGTTTGGTGTGCATTTTAAATTTCTCCTGGCTGTTTGGATCAGTAGGCTCTGACTATAAAAAACTAAACATTGTCCATGATAATAAAGTCCCAATGTCCTCAAACTAGACGACAATAAAGTCCCAATGTCCTCAAACTAGACAACAATAAAGTCCCAATGTCCTCAAATTAGACGACAATAAAGTCCCAATGTCCTCAAACTAGACAACAATAAAGTCCCAATGTCCTCAAATTAGACGACAATAAAGTCCCAATGTCCTCAAACTAGATGACAATGTCCTCAAACTAGACAACAATAAAGTCCCAATGTCCTCAAATTAGACGACAATAAAGTCCCAATGTCCTCAAACTAGACGACAATAAAGCCCCAATGTCCTCAAACGAGACGACAATAAAGTCCCAATGTCCTCAAACTAGACGACAATGTCCTCAAACTAGACGACAATAAAGTCCCAATGTCCTCAAATTAGACGACAATAAAGTCCCAATGTCCTCAAACTAGACGACAGTAAAATCCCAATGTCCTCAAACGAGACGACAATAAAGTCCCAATGTCCTCAAACTAGACGACAATAAAATCCCAATGTCCTCAAACTAAACGATAATCAAGTCCCAATGTCTTCTAACAATTACTTACTAATTAACAGCGTCTTATCTTGTCACTGTTGCTTAAATTGGTCAAATTTGTTGCCATATCAAACTACAAACATTATTAATCATAAATAAATACAATTTTCAGCCATAAAATATGATCAGGTTTTGGACCTTGTCCACTTTTGTCTCGGGATCAGCTGCAGACTGACTTGGCAGAGGTGGCTGCCATCTTGTTTTTACATGGATTAGTGTATTGTGCTCTTACTGCCACTAGATGGCACAAGAAAGTGTCCACGAACGAGGACAACGGGTCTGAGTTAAGTAGAATGAAATATAAGGTCAAGTACAGCTGCAGAGTTCTCTTTATACATCCATGGTGAGGAGAGGAGTCGAGCTGCTACAGGAGCAGAGAAGAAGAGCTGCTGAGGGAGCTGGGGTGTTTTTTTTTGACGCACAGCTGCCACTGATGTGTTTTAGCCTTAAGTCGCCTTTAGAAGATGGAGTAGTCGTGTACTTCTGAGTGTGACAACAAAACTTCATCAGTCGCTCCAGGATTTCTTCTTTGTGATTGTTGCGGCCTGAAACATCTGATTTCACGGCAGCTTTTCTAAAACATTGTGATCCAAGTTGCAATGTTTATTGGTGCTTTTCTTTTTTTTTAACTTTTGTTTTGTTGTGAAACAATGAAAATGCAGGAACAAGTGAATAATAAAATTTTGTAAAAACTTTAGTCAGAGAAGAGACAATTGTGCCAAACTGATGAAACATGAGACCTGATTTCACCCTAATTTTCAGTGCTGTAAATGTCAGAGCTTCAAATTAAGACAATCTGGATGTAGTTCTGCACATGTTGGGATGCTTCTGCTCCTGTTATACATTCCCAGCTCCACTGAGAGCCGGTCAAAGAGTTGCTGATTATTTTTTAAAACGTATTTCTGCTCCGTCCTTTAATAATCAGAGACAGAGATGTTTCTCTGCTGATTGATGAACAGTAACGATGTCTGCTCTGAGCTCCGCTGGACGGACAACTGTTGCTTATAAATAAGAGACAGAGAGATTTAGTGTCACAGCGACAGAGAGAATCTGAAGAGAGAATTTTTAGTGAACTGAGAACGAGTTGAATGTTTGAGACGTCTGTGGTTACCAAAATAAAAAAGGGATATATTCGATAGTTAATTGTCCTGATGACAAAGCAGCGCAGAGGGCTGGAGGTGGAGTTACTGAGTCAGTGGTTCACGTGACGCGTTTTCAGCAACAAACTGGTGTTTTAAAGATCATATTGACATTGTTCCATCTTTCACTACAGTTTCAATGTTTATATCTGTCAGTGACATGAAATAAGTATTGTGAAATATTTGCAGGTTCAGGTTGTTGATGATGCAGCGGCTGCACGGCTCAATTAATATGTGGATCACCAAAATACAGAATTTACAGCAGCAGCAACACTGTCTGTGTGAACACTGCACACCTGAGCGGTTGGAGTCGTTTTAGCGTTCTAGAATAGTTAGAGATATTTTATAAAACACTGTGACCTTGTGTCTGTCTCATTCTTGTGAGCATGAAACTTGAAAAGTCCATGAGGGAATTTCCTCAAATTTGGCACAAATGTCCACTTGGACTCTAAATAAAATAAACTAATGAGATGTTGGTGGTCCAAGGTTAAAGGTCAAGTTTAGTGTGACCTTATGTCTGTCTCGTTCTCATGAACATAATATCCCAAGAATACCTTGAGGAACTTACCACAAATTTGGCACAAACAAACAAAAGGTCAAGGTCACTGTGACCTTACAAAACAAATGTGTGGTGATAACTCAAGAATTCATATTCCTGACAACATTTCTGGGGACAGAATCCCTTTGTTTGTTAACACGAGGCTTTTATTGTGAAGTAATTGCAGTATCATGTTGTTGATGATGCAGCAGCTGCACGGCTTCATAAATGTGTGGATCACCGAAATACAGCAGTTACAGCAGCAGCAACACTATCGGTGTGAACACTGCACATGCGGGCATTTGGGGTCATTTCAGCATTCTAGCATAGATGGAGATATTTTGTAAAATACTGTGACCTTATGTCTATCACATTTTCGTGAGCATGATACTTTAGGCCTCGAGGGACTTCCCTCAAATTTGGTACAAACATCCACTTGAACTCAAGAATAATCTTATTAGATGTTGGTGGTTCAAGGTTAAGGTCAAGGTCACTGTGACCTTACCTCCTTCTCTTTCTCGTGAACATAATATCTTAAGGACACCTTGAGTAACTTTCCTCAAATTTGGCGCAAACTTTGACTTGGACTCAGCCATGAACTGGTTAGAATTTGGTAGTTCAAGGTCAAAGTTCAAGGTCACTGACCTCACAAAACAAATTTGTGGCCATAACTCAAGAATTCAAATTCCTTACAATGTTTCTGTGGACAGAGTCTCTTCATTTGTTAACACAAGGCTTTTATTGTGAAATATTTGCAGGATCATGTTGTTGGTGATGCAGCGGCTGCACGGCTCCATAAATGTGTGGAGTACTGAAATACAGCAGTTGCAGCAGCAGCAACACTGTCTGAGTGAACACTGCACACGTTTTAGTATTCTAGAGTACACGGAGATTTTTTATAAAATAGGTTGTGTGGACGAATTTTTCAAACAAAGGAGAAAAATAGAAGTAGACAAAAATATCTGGATGCATGCAGACAGAGCCTAAATCTCAATAAACACATGTTCTTGTCCCTGCAGACAGGTTCAGTTCCTGTGCTCAGATTCTTTAGACATCAGTCCGTCAAACAGCAGCTCCAGGAAAAGTATATACATTATAATTTGTGTGAAGTGACCCTTTACGACCTGCAGCAGGGTCACACTGTGAGCACGCCGCTGAACTTGTGATGGAGCTGCTGGAGGTTTTCATCAGGACACATCTGGTGGATGTGAAGATTTCTACGTCTCAGGTTCGTTCTGACCCCCATCAAACCCAGAACACTCCCACTAATGACAGTGGTATGTATGCAAACACACCCGCCCGTGCACCGAGGCGTGGTGAGCTAAACTGCTTTTCCAACGCCGCCAGCAGCAGCTGAGTGGTGTTTTAAGGCGAGGAAGCCAATCTAGCGCCTGCATCGCTCCATTACACGGTCAGTGAGGTGAGGTTGTGGCGTGATGGAAATCGCTGCCTCTTTTCTGGAGGTCACAGAGGACGGCGGCGACGCAACAGGCCCTCTCACTGTGATGACTGTGTGTGTGTGAGTTTACACAAACACACTCCCTGATTCATCTCATTTCCTCGCCGCTCGTCTGAATGTGTCCGCTCGGTTTACAGGAGCGATGAGGAGCGAGGGATGAGTCTTGGAGGGGAAATAAGGCGAGTTAACCCCGAGTAACCAGAGGGGAGTCTCTGCTGACGCTGATCCAGAGCGGCAAGCAGAAACTCATAAGCTATGCAAATATGTAAATATGTAAATGAGCAGTCCCACTTAGGGACCGTTAATTAAAGAGAACATCAAGACAAAACAAAGCAGCTAATCACCACACAGATGTGTACACACACACACACACACACACACACACAGATGAAGGCAGATGAGGAAACTAAACACACGTGCAGCGAGGTTAAAGACGTCTCCATGAAAAGCGTCACTAGTAACGACATCACAGAGTCGACGTGTCATATCTCTTGTAGTTTCCAGCACAGTGACACGATGAATCAAAGCAGAGCCCGTTAGCTGCTGCTTGTCTTCACACTCACAACAAACACAAACGTCCTGTTACATTTACACAAAATAATGAGATCTAAACCGCCGAGACAAAATATCTCCACAGACACAACAAACTGCCGCTGACGCTGTTCAGACTTAAGAGCACTGCTTCAACAGGAAGTCACGTAACTCTTCATCCTTTGTTAAAACAGATTCATCATCACGCTCCTGTCAGGCTCATTAAGGATCAGAATTGATGCACCAGAATCTGAGATATCGTCGGTTTTATTCCACATATTCCTCGCCTACATTACCCACAATGCACCTCTCCCTCTGACAGCTGGGTGGAATGCTGTTGTGTGCTATGCTAGCAGCAGCTGATGTTTCCTGCAGCACATCTCTCCAACTGCACACCTCCAGATTTTTATGCCTTGTGCCGGTGATAATTGTTGCTGACGGCATTATGTTTGTGGTTAGTTTGTTAGTTCATTGTACGTCTGTATGTACGTACATTTGTCACATTCTTGGCAACATGATTTCTCTAGAACTCCTTGAGTGAAATTTCCTCAAATTGGGCACAAACATCCGTATGGACTCATCAATAAACTGATTCGAATTTTGTGCTCAAAGGTCAAGGCCTCTGTGTCATTCTCGCGAATGTGATACTTTAAATAGGCCTTGAGGGACATTTCTGAAATTTGGCACAAATGTCCACTTAGACTGAACGATGAACTGATTTGTGTGGTCAAAGGTCACTGTGACCTTGCATTCATCTCATTGTGACTGACTGTGTGTGATTGTGTCTTGTGAACCCCATATCTCAAGAAGGCCTTAAGGGAATATCCTTAAATTTGACATAAACATCCACCTGGGCTTATCAATAAACTGATTAAAATTTTGTGCTCAAAGGTCAAGGCCTCTGTGACCTTGCATCCATCTCATTCTTGTTAATGTTATATCCCAAGAACACCTTGAGGGAATTTCTTCAGATTTGGCACAAACATCCACTTTGACTCAAGAATGAATCGATTACAATTTGGTGGTCGAAGGTCAAGGTTATTGTGACCATGTGTCCGTCTCATGAATGTGACACTTTAAGGGGGCCTTGAGGAAATTTCTTCAGATTTGGCACAAATGTCCACTTTGACTCAATTATGACTTGATTAGCTTTTTTGTGGTCAAAGTTCACTGTGACCTTGTGTCTGTCTCATTCTTGTGTTTACAATATCTCAAGAAGGCCTTCAGGGAATTTCCTCAAATTTAGCGCAAATATCCCCTTGGTCTCATCAATCAACTGACTCAAATTCTGTGCTCAAGGGCCAAGGCCTCTGTGACCTTGTAAATGTCTCATTCCTGTGAACGTTATATCCTAAGAACACCTTGAGGGAGTTTTCCTAAAATTTGGCACAAACGTTGACTTGGACTCAAGAATGAACTAATTTAATGGTCAAAGATCAAGATCACTGATCCATTTCCTTTTCCTGAGCGCAATATCTGAATCTTTAGGGAATGTTTTTAAATTTGGCACGAACATCCACTTGCACTAAACAATGAACTGATTAGAGTGTGGTGCTCAAAAGGCAAGGCCTGACCTTGCATCTGTGTCATTCTTGTGAATGTTTTATCACAAGAACACCTTGAGGGAGTTTCTTCAGATTTGGCACAAACATCCGCTTTGACTCAAGAATAAAGTAATTTAATTTTGGTGGTCCACAGTTATTGATCAAGGTCACTGTGACCTTGCACCCATCTTGCTCTCATGAACATGATATCTCAAGAACACCTTGAGGAACTTTTCTCAAATTTGGCACAAACCTCAACTTAGACTCAACTATGAACTGCTTAGAATTTTGGGGTCAAAGGTCACTGTGACCTCACAAACATGTTTTTGTCCATAACTAAAGAATTCATACACTAACTCTGACCAAACTTGACACAAATGTGACACAGGATAAAATAATGAAGGTCAAAGGTCAAAGGTCAGCTTGACTGTGACATCATCATGTTTTAACGTCATATCTCAGGAACAGAAGGAGAGACATTTGGTCAGATACTGAATTGGTGACTCTAATCTTGAAGCTGTGCTGATTGTATAGATCTTCATGTTTTCACTGACATGATGGAGACTGTAACTAACAGACTGGTTCGTGTTGGCGTGCGACCATGAAGCGGTGATTTCAGTTTACTGTTCAAACCTGTCGTCTTTAACCGAGGACATTTATCTGACCTCACAGCTTCCTCTGGAGACACCGAAGGCTTTATACTACTTTTAAAACTCAACAACACCTGGAGACACGCTGATGTGGAAAATCCCCGGAGTTCATCTTTAACTTTATGAACCTTAAAAAAATCGGAGCCCTTCTCCATCACAGCAGGGGAGGCAGCTGTTTAATGAGCTGATGTATTTATAACTTCATTAGGTTGCCAAGGTGACCTGTGTCATTGTAGACATCCCATATTGTTTCGACTGTGTGAGTAAATGAGATCAAAGCAGTGCTGTCAAATTAAAGCCTTCATTTTGTGATTAATTTGAAATATTTAAAGTCTGAGTGAAGCTAAACGCTTGTTGACAACATGAACAGACTGAACTGAGGAGTCAGGTTGTTTTTTGGGCTTTTGGATTTTTCGGGCAGGACTGAAGTCACGGACGATGACATACTGGAGCCGTTCTGATCATCTTATCATAACCCCTCCCCTACTGTATAAAACTATGTTACTACTGACGTTAGAGCGCGTAGCATTAGTGTTCTTTCATTTAGCCCCTGTGTGTGAACAGCTGTGTGTGCTTTGTGCCACTGGGTTGGCTGCTAACAAGTGTCAGTCACTTTGCAGTGGCTCGTTCTTCAGCTTGGGGGTTGTGTATGTTACTGTGCTACGAGAGTAAGTCACACCGCAGCAGCTCGATCTTTGACTTCGAGTGTGTTTATGCTTTGTACTATTATATTAGCTGCTAACAAGAGTCTGTTGCTGCCAAACGGCTCATTCTATAGCTACAGGTCATGTTTGTCACTGTGCTGTTGGGTTAGCTGCTAACAAGAGTCTGTTGTTGCCGACCAGCTCATTCTATAGCTTAGGGGTCATGTGTATTACTGTGCTACTGGGTTAGCTGCTAATGAGAGTCTATCGCTGTGTTGCAGCTCCATCTTCAACTTGTGGGGGTTGTGTGTGCATTTTGCCGGTTGGGTTAGCTGCTGACAAGAGTCTGTTGCCATGGAGTGGCTTGTTCTACAGCTCAGCAGTCGTGCATGTTACTGTGCTACTGGGTTAGCTGCTAACAAGTGTCATTCACCTTGCAGCGGCTTGATCTTTAGCTTCTGCTAGAGAGTTAGCTGCTAACAAAAGTCTGTAGCTGCATGGCGACTCTATCTTTAGCTTGTGGGGTGTGTGTATATTGTGCCGCTTGGTTGGCTGCTAATGAGTGTCAGTCACTTTGCAGTGGCTCGTTCTTCGGCTCGGAGGGTGTGTGTGTGCTTTGTGCTACTGGGTTAGCTGCTAACAAGAATCTGGTGCTGCCAAGCAGGTTGTTCAACAGCTTAGGGGTCCTGTATGATTTTATGCTACTGGGTTAGCTGCTAATGAGAGTCAGTCGCTGCGTGGCGACTCATTCTTCAGCTGAGGACTCGTGTGTGTTACTGTGCTACTAGCTTAGCTTCCAGTGAGTGTGTGTCGCTTTTCACCAGCTCCATCTTCACCTCAGCTCCTTCAGCGAACACACCCTCACCGTCTCAGAGCAGAAAATACTGCTCATTTTTCCTTGATTTAAAACCAAATTTTATGAACTTGGCGACTTTTTTAATCATTTTAATTCGTTGCCATGGTTAATGAGACATTTTTCTGTGGTGTGACAAACTCATCACACATATTTATATTTGCTGTACTCGGAATTTAACACATTAAAATATAATAACGTACTTAACACAGCTGCTTTTTGTTTACCTCCTACGTGAACACGAGTTAATAATATATCAGTTTATAGTTACAAGTTTAGTAACACATTAAATGTCCTTAAATCTGCTTAAGACTCCATTACAGTGTGTTCATGGTACTGTCATAGAGATGAGTTTAACTCAAACGTATTTTTACAGGCTGAACTTGTGTGTGTGTGTGTGTGTGTGTGTGTGTGTGTGTGTGTGTGTGTGTGTGTGTGTGTGTGTGTGTGCGTGTGTGTGTGTTGTTTATCCCTGTTAATGCCGACATGATAATTGAATAAGACTCGGAGGATGTGTGAGTGTGTTACACCATGACTGACGAGTCAGGGTCAGAGAGAAAGGATGCATCTCTAACAGCATCCACACACACACACACACACACACACACACACACACGCGTGTAAATGAATGGGGCCTATTATGAAGCATAATATGTAATGTTGTATGGAGCGGTGTGTATGTGCTGACTGACAGTCCGTAATGAGGCCATTTGGACTCAGTCAGCCTCGCTGTAATTTGATTTTAATATTCTTCACCTTCTCCTGCACACACACACTCATAATTGAGAGCATCACATGCTGCGCTGAGGACCATTTAACACACATGGAGATATCATGACAGCAAGCAGCTCGCTGTTTCCATGTTTACAGAAATGTGACGGTGTCTGTGATTCCTCAGACGTCTTCACACACTCGTCTCGTAATGTACGCGGAGGTCATCGCTTTGTTCTCGGCTGCTCTTTCCTCAGATGTCACCGTTAAATGACTCACAGTCACATTAGCTGATCCACACTCTGTTAAATTTAGCTTTGTTTTCTCTGTCAGGAGCAAATGATTCGCCTCTCAAGGCGCGTGATGAGCCGTGCAGTTTAGTTTGCTTAATTTACCCAGAATTCCTAGACAATTAGTCCTATTTAAAGGGACAGTTTAGATTGTTTGAAGTGGGCCTGTATGAAGCACTTATCCATGGTCAGTGTATTACACACAGTAGATGGCGGTCTGTATGCCTGGAAATTGAAAAGTACTGAAAACATATTTTAGACACCTAAAAAAATCAGAAAGTGTATGCTACCATGAGCCAAACTATCCGCAGAGGTCTCTTCCTCTCCAAAAAAATAAACTCAGTTATTTAAACCTTAAAAACACTAAATGAAGATGTGTCATGTTAAAGATCAGTGCTTGTCCAACACAGGCTGGAGCCGTGCTGCCGCTAACATTGGCTTAACGTGTTTCACTGATAACTTAAGATCTACACGTCCGATGGCTAACATCCGTCATCTGGTTCAATCAAATAGTTAAAAACAACTAAGATCTTAAAAGTTTTTTGTAACATGCGTCAGAAAACTGGATAAAAATTAAACTTATGACACCAAATTTTTAACAGTGTTTCTCCAGGCCTCTGGGAACAGTTGACCGAGCAGGTAGAAAACAGTAAAGTTAGCTAACATTAGCTAGTATCATTAGCTAAAGCAACGGTTGACCTAACGTCAGTAGGTAGAAAATTGTAGCTAAAGTTAGCTAATGTTAGCGGGTAACATCAGCCTGACAGTGTTTCACCAGACCTCTGGGAACAGCTGACCTAGTGGGTAGAAGTAGTGGCTAAAGTTAGGTAGCATTAGCTAGTAACGTTAGTCTGACAGCCTTTCACCCGACCCCAGTAAACAGTTGACCTAGTATGTGGGAAATAGTGGCTAAAGTTAGCTAATGTTAACTAGAATCGTTAGCCTGACAACGTTTCACCAGACCTTTGAGAAAAGTTGACCTGTTAGAGAATAGCTAATGTTAACTAGCCTGGCAGTGTTTCGCCAGACCTCTGGTCTTGACCTAGTAGGTAGAAAACAGTAGCTAATGTTGGCTAATATTAGCTGGTACAGTTAGCCTGACAGTGAGTCACCAGACCTCTGGGAACAGTTGACCTAATGTATAGAAAATAGTAGCTAAAGTTAGCTAATGTTAGCTAGTAAGGTTAGTTTGACAGCGTTTCACCAGACCTCTAGAAAGGGTTTACCTAGTAGGTGGAAACAGAAGCTCAAGTTACCTAACGTTAGCTAGTAATATTAGCCTCACAGTATTTTACCAGACCTGTTGAATGGTTAACCTTGTAGGTAGAAAATAGTAATTTAAATTGTCTAAGGTTAGCTAGTTACCTTAGCCTGACAACGTTTCAACAAACCTCTGGGAACGGTTGTCCTAGTAGGTAGAAAAAGGTAGCCTAAGTTAGCTTACGTTAGCCAGGCAGCATTTCACCAGACCTTACAGAATAGTTGGCCTAGTAGAAAATAGTAGCTAAAGTTAGCTAACAATAGCTAGTTATGTTATCCCGAGAACAGTAGAGAACAGTCCAGCTAAAGTTAGTCAGTAGAAAATAGTAGTTAAAGTTAGCTAATGTGAGCTAGTAACGTTAGCCTGACAGCAGATGTGAAAAGAGTGAAATATAACAACAGTTACAGAGCCTGTGTCCACAAAGCGTTTTTTTCTCAGCACCTGCATCTTTTTTTCAGTTGTTGAGGAGTGAGCACATGCAGCCACCTCGAGGAACAATGCTCTGCCCGCATCTTTATTTTTCACAGCACTCCGCCTTTTTTGTGCGGCCGCTCCGAGCGCCTTCAGTTAAAAATCTCGCCCAAAGACAAGACAGCAGTCGTTTCAGTCATCGACCCAACCGCACACGTAATATTTATAGTCCAATAGACACTTATACTCTTTCATTAGCTCACTGCAGTGTTGCCAACTTGGCGACTTTCTCGCTAAATCTGGCGACTTTTCAAACCCTCTTGGTGACTTTTTTTGTCAAAAGCAACTAGCGACAAATCTAGCGACTTTTTCTGGTGTTTTGGAGACTCTGATGTGAAAGCGCGTATCGTTCTGTAGTTACTGTCCTCAACGATCGAGCAGCGGGTGCTGCTGTGAGCCCCTCCCCCGTCCCAAAGCACTCACCGGCGGTCAATCTCACGCAGCACTCCCAGCTGCAGTCAGAGCAGAGAGGAGACCCACACTACTCCGCGTCCAGACTGCAAATGAATCGCGCATGCACAAAGCCGCCACATGCAAATTGTCAATTATGCAAATTAGGCGATGACGTCATCTAGCGACTTCTAGCGACTTTCAGGACAGCCAATAGCTACTTTCCTTACTAGGGAGTTGGCAACACTGGCTCACCGTCTAACGTCTGGAGGTCGAGGTCATTTGAAACAACAATGGTGTCCCAACCGGGCAAATCAGTAAAGCTGTGGTAAAAACCCCTTTTCTTTGTTTTGGATCACATCCAACGTGAGTTTCCTGATGATACCTGCTGACTGCGGTACAGCCAACACTTTTATGTCTTCACTTTTATCTTTATTTAATCATTCAGTACATATATTTATCACTTCCTGCCCTCCTTCTGAGTTCTGTGCATCACAATAGTCACATGGTTGTAAACAAGTTTTTCAAGTTCAATATTTCCTGTGAAAATTCAGCTTGTTTTTGTCTTTTTCTTTTTTGTCATTGGGAGCCACTGCTCAGCAGGTGTCTGTGATAGTTACCATGGAAACACTGGTCAGCAGGTGTCCATGACTGTTATCATGGAAACATGGCTGTGAGTTAGCCCGAGGCTAACCTGGCTAACTTTACACACTTTAAACCAGTCGGGCTTTATTTTTGTGAAACTGTCAAACTCGTGTTGGGTCGGAGTTTTTTCAAACTGTGAGGCGCGTCCTGGGGGAGGAGTGGGAGAGGTGAAAGATACTGCGTGAGGTGAAAGGAACAGGTGGATGCAGGTTTTTATGAAGACAACAGGAAGTCAGTTGTTGTCCGCTCAGCAGCAGCAGGAGAGCACAGCTCATGGAAACAGTGACAGCACTTAAAGTTGATCTCACACTTTTCTCCTCTCATAATAAGTTCGTCAAATTTAAACACAGACATGAGACAACTTTTTTAAATTCAGTGTGACTTACACTTTCTGAGACTGTCCTTGTCTCTGGTTTCCATCGTGAATAAATGTCCATAAATCTGCTCAGAAATCACAGACGAGGCTGCAGAACCTGTTTTGTCTTTATGTTTTAAGGTTCCTTCAGTATCACAGTAATCCAGTGACACATGTCTCTACATCCACGACTACAAACAGGAGCTGCTCACAGATTATTCGTCACACTTTTGATGGTGAAAGTCTGATTCAGTGGAGAATGCTGCAGAGGAAGGTGCTGTTCCAGCATTGACAACAACTGTCTACACAGCAGAGCGTCCTGAAAAAGGAAGACAGCCTGGTCAAAAAGAGTTCCCTTTCACTCCTACTTCACTTGGTCCAGACCTTCAGCCTTTTTAGTTTTAGTTTTTAGTCCTCACCAAAATGACAGGCGTCAAACCAGAGTCAGACAAAAAGAGGTGATTTTGGTGAAGGTCCAACTGAAGGTTTGGTTTGTTTCTGGTGTGAAAACATTGGTGGATTCACTCAGAGCAGACAGGTGTTGACAATTGGAGGAGAAATGAGCAGTGATGCTGTCAAGTGGTGGTAAACGCACATTATAGGTGAGGAGACGGAGGCGCATGAGGAGAGGAGACAACACAGGAGTCTTCAAATGTGGTCTTGTTGTGTTATTGGGAGCCAGAATAGAAGGAGTCATGGCTCAAAACCAGCCGCCACTGCCCGTCAACAAAAACAAAGACAACTATGGTTAAATGTGATCAGACCAAAGGACTGGACGGAGGCCATCATCAAAAATGCTCACATGTGCAGCGCACACTTCATATCAGGTTAGGGACAAAGTATTTCCTGTTGTAGGGATGAAGAACGTTATGTGTATTAAGGGTTATCATGTCCACCTCATCAGAAACTGGGGAGCTATTAAGAGGAAGATTGGATTTCTCTGGAACGCTAACTTTTTAGCACATTAGCTAACGTTAGCTTCCATAGCAAAACAAACAAGATTGGCTTCCTGTGACATCATCCATCCACTGAGTGAGAGCATACGGGTCGGCCAGTCTGGTCCCGTTGGTCAGTGTTTACTTCTTCCAGTAACACTGGCGGTCCCGGAGAGTGAGTGACCTGACATGGTGCGTTGGTGACTGAAATGTCATGACTTTTCTTAGACAAATTGAGCCCAGCGTTGGTTCAGGCAGGACACGGTGTCAAGGTCAGCTCACATCCCAGCTACATCAGCTGATCTCAAACAGCCAATCAACTGATGGAGCAGCTGACTGATGAAGGGAGTCAGCTGATAGATCACATGATTCCTTTCTATGCAACCAGTTGGCAAATCTCACTCAGGGCGCCTTATTTCAACTGCTCTGACCTGCCTCCTGTTGCTGCTTCCTCTTCAAGCTGCTCTGCAACCTGCCTCCACCCCAGCTCCTCCTTTTCATGTTGTGTCTGACTTATCAGTGTCATTCCTATTTGTCATTGATGCTGCTCTGTTCCTGGAAGGGCAGGGAGGTTTTCCTCTCTGCCTCAGGCTTTCTTCATTTGCACATGGAAGGGCAGAGAGGTGTGCTCTCTTAGCCATATGCTTTCCATGTAGGCGCGTGGAAGAGTCTTTATGCGTAGACCTGCAGAAAGCCAGAGGAGCCCCAAAACAGAGCCATACCTCCAAATATAATACTGCAAATGGAAATAAAGTTTTCTTTGACAAAAGTGTTCCTGACTGAAATACGTCTTGAATTTTTGTTGATTACTACCCTTTCCGACGATGTCATTGTCTCTAATTTCCATTATGAATAATCATAAATAGAAATCCATAAATCCCAGACGAGGCTTCAGACTCTGAGAATCTTCATGTTTTTAGGTTTTCTTCAGACCAGTGTGAAACGTGGGTGTGAAACTCAGAGTTGAGACCAGTTGGAAATGACTGTTGACATTTTTGGAGTTCTGAAAGTTGTGATGTGTGTGTGTGATGTGACAGGTGTTGATAGAAGAGCTAATATCAGCTCTAATGAGAAGATGAGGCACTAATTGATCTTTAAACAATGCACACTAACGGTGTGAGAAGCAGTTAGCAACAGTGACGGATGAAGGTCACACAGAGAGACGATGACAGCAGGAGGGTCGGAGCACAGATCGCTGAGTGGCTCAATTCGGCGCCTCTGAAACCACTTGATCAAATCCTGCCCGGGCTTTCTCATCTCCCCACAGGGCTCGTTAAAGATTCATCTCAACTAATCATCAACCACGAGGAGAGAGGAAAAAAAAGTAGTGTACTCTGTGTGACCTGAGATGTTTCCTCTGAATGAGACTCCAGCCCACCATAATGAGACGGCTTTGGGCCAGAATACATGAAAAAATAAACATATTTAAATAAGACATGACCCGAGGTTTTGGCAGCGAGCACAAAGCTCAGAGGTTGTTTGAGTAAAGTTCAGAGCTCTAAAAGGAGCACGTTAATGCATGAGATGGCTGCAGGGGTCATTTAAAGGGTCATTACACTGTTTTGGTGTGTTTTAGTGACACTGTGGACCCTGCGGACACCCCCCAGTTTTGGAAGTTCAATGTAGATGTGAGGAGTTTTAACTTTATTTTGCATTTTGGCAAAGTATTAAAAAGCCCTTCTGTGTGGAGTTTGCACGTTCTCCTCGTGTCAGCGTGGGTTTCCTCCAGGTGCTCCCACATGTTCTCCTCGTGTCAGTGTGGGTTTCCTCCAGGTGCTCCCACATGTTCTCCCCGTGTCAGCGTGGGTTTCCTCCAGGTGCTCCCACATGTTCTCCCCGTGTCAGCGTGGGTTTCCTCCAGGTGCTCCGACATGTTCTCCCCGTGTCAGCGTGGGTTTCCTCCGGGTGCTCCGACATGTTCTCCCCGTGTCAGCGTGGGTTTCCTCCAGGTGCTCCCACATGTTCTCCCCGTGTCAGCGTGGGTTTCCTCCAGGTGCTCAGACATGTTCTCCCCGTGTCAGCGTGGGTTTCCTCCAGGTGCTCCCACATGTTCTCCCCGTGTCAGCGTGGGTTTCCTCCAGGTGCTCCCACATGTTCTCCCCGTGTCAGTGTGGGTTTCCTCCAGGTGCTCCCACATGTTCTCCCCGTGTCAGCGTGGGTTTCCTCCAGGTGCTCCAGCTTCCTCCCACAGTCCAAAGACATGCAGGTTAATTGGTGACTCTAAATTGTCCGTAGGTGTGAATGTGAGTGTGAATGGTTGTCTGTCTCTATGTGTCAGCCCTGTGATAGTCTGGTGACCTGTCCAGGGTGAACCCCGCCTCTCACCAAATGTCAGCTGGGATAGGCTCCGCCCCCCACAGCCCCTAACAGGATACAAAGTTATAGAAAATGGATTTCTGTAAGAAACACCTGGCAGTGGCAGAGGAGATGCACACTCTGGACACCATCCTGTGTTTTAAACATGAAAATATCAGACAAATGATGATTTTAAAGTATCCAAAGTATTTACAAGTAATAAGTAATCTAATAGAATACATTACAAATTAAATTTTAGGGCATGACTTCACTGGCTCTGTAGTGGAATACGTTTTAAAAGTAACCCTCCCAACTCCTCAGCGTGGTAGTGAATGCTTTGTTTCCCCTCGGCATAAAAGGATGTGACGTTGTGCTCCCATGAATCCCGGCTGTATCTAACAGAGCTCGCCAGCAGACATTGGAGCGCTCGGCTGCTTTAACACACTTCTGAGGAACTCTGATGACAATAAAAGCGAACATGATGCTTTATGAAAGAGCATTTTTCATGTGTGAAGTTTGGCTGTCGGATCATAAAGAGTCTGAATGAAAGGAAGATAGATGATAAAAATCAGTGCTGAGCTGCGGGTGACACACGGGCTGATAGATGCAAACATGGTGGTGCACTGTCCTCGTGTTTCCTTAAATTAATGGCTGCCAAACACGAAAACACAACTCGGCAACTGTCTGAGTCACTGCGTCACACTGCAATCTGCCCCGACAAGCCAAGGGTGGAGGTGTCACCGAGTGTGTGTGTGTGTGTGTGTGTGTGTGTGTGTGTGTGTGTGTGTGTGTGTGTGTGTGTGTGTGTGTGTGTGTGCTTGTGCATGATGCATAGTGAGGACCAGAAAAATGTATTTTAGTAACAGAGTGAGGACGTTTTTGAAGAGTGAGAACATTTTGGCCGGTCTTCACTTCGTCATTGTTTGAGGGTTTCATGGTTACAGCTGGGTTTAAGTTAAGGTAAGGGTTGTGGTTAGGCATTAAGTTCTGATAGTTAAGGTTAGGGACTGTTCTTTACCTCTCAGAGGAGGGTGGTGGCTGTGATGTGACCCTCCCTGAAGCTACAGATAGTTTTTCCTTGAGCCTCCCTGGGTCACTGAGGGAAAATCCATGACCCTCCCTCCAACTTGAATCAGTTATTTAATTTTTAAAACCTACTCTTTGATGTTTGAAAGTTAAAAGTTGAAGACGAAACCCTGGAGGTTAAAAAAGCCTTGGTCTTTAAAAATCACCAAAATTTGGAGGGCATATTTTGTATTAGAAATTTGTTTCCAAGCTTTAAAGCCAAAGTTGAAAAATTACCAAAATTTGGAGGCCATGTTTTCTTTAAAAATTGCCAAATTCATCTCCAAAAATTATCAAGTTATATATTATTATTTATATGTGAAAATTGCCAAATTTATGTCTAAAAATCATGGCCAAAATTTGTAAATTGCCAAAATTTGGAGGCGTGTTTTCTTTCAAAATCTTGAAAATTTTTCACCAGATGTTATTTTCAAAAATTGGACGACATATTTTCTTGAAAAATGCCCAAAATGTGTTCTAAAAAAATCATTGCTAAAAAAAACACTGCCAAAATTAGGAGGCCATGTTTTCTTTAAAAATGGCCAAATTTATCTTCAAAAATTCTTGCCCAAATTTGGAAAATCGACAGAATTTGGAAGGCATGTTTTCTTTAAAATTGGTGGTGAAATAAATACATTATACAGCCATTTAAATTTGCATCCCCCTCTCCCTTCATAAATAACGAACAGTTCCTCAGAGTAAGGGATAGGGAATGCATTATGTCAGTCAGGGTCCTCACAAGTGTGTATGTGTGTATGCGTGTGTGTGTGTGTGTGTGTGTGTGTGTGTGACATACAGAGATGGACAGTGAGACAGAGACTAGAGGAAAGTGTGTTTGTCAGTGTGGATTATGGCTGTGTCTTTTGTCTAGAGTTGGCATCGTTGGCAGGATTACTCAAGCAGGACAACACACACTCACACTCACTCACACACACAGTGACCTCTGTGTGAAAGTCAAAAGCACAGCACTCAGGCCTGTCAAACTGTATCATTCCTCGCAGCCGACAGACGAGCAAACAGACATTTTCACACTGACGCATGTGTGAGCGAGTCACGTCAGGCGTTCACACAAACACACACTCACACATAAGGGAGGACTGCGTCTATCGTACGGCGTCATATAGCACCGGGATCACACGTGTTTTCCACCCCGCTGATCCCACCGTACGACATCTTTCACCTTCCTCCTCCTGGGTGTGTCTGTCCGTCCGTCCGTCTCTCAAACACGCTGCAACACTAAGAAAGACAAGAAGAAGAATCATGTAGGAGAAATGAGGCAGGACAGAGGCTCGGGAATTAAAGAGAATAGAGAGGAAGACAAAGGAAGAGAGGAGACAAGACAGGATGGAGAAACAGGAAACTAGGACAGGCAGTAGATTAAGCTCAGCAGCTGTACAGTTATTGCCTGTGACAGTTTCTGGTGCATTAACATATGCATGATGTAGTGGATACTGCAGGACATGCATACTGGAAATGCAGAGATAATCTCCCAAACTACTGTGTGAATCAGCCTTTTATTTCCACCAGGATGTTCAGCCGTCAGGAGAGTTTCTCTGCATCTGATCTGTTTTAGTTCATGTTTTACTGCAGTGCTCAGACGGATGGGTGGAACAGGAGGAGACAAGAAATGAAATAAATAACAAGATTAGCAGATTGAGTTCATGAATAATTAACGCTGGAGAAGGTGACATCAATGTGGCCAGCTAGATTTATAGATATTTACAGTGGCTGCAGAAGTTTGGGCACCCCTCATCAAAATGTCTTTCATTGTGAATAGTTAAGTGAGTAGAAGATTAACTGATCTCCAAAGATGAAACATGCTTTTCAACATTTTAAGCAAGATCAGTGTGTTCATTTTCTTCTGTACGATTTTAGAGGGAAAAGGAAATAAAAGGAGCACCATGCAAAAGTTTGGGCACTCCAAGACATTTGAGCTCTCAGACAACTTTTCCCAGGGTCTCAGAACTTAATGAGCTTGTTCACAGTCATCGTTAGGAAAGGCCAGGTGATGCAAATTTCAAAGCTTTATAAATACTCGGACTCCTGAAACCTTGTCCCAACAATCAGCAGCCATGGGCTCCTCTAAACAGCTGCCTAGCTCTCTGAAAACTTAAAGAGCTGATGAAGACTAGAAGAAGATAGCAAAGTGTTTTCAGGGAGCTGTTTCCTCAGTTCATCATGTCATTAAGAAATGGCAGTTAACAGGAACTGTGGAGGTCAAGCTGAAAACTTTCTGAGAGAGCTGCTCGTAGGATTGTTAGAAAGGCAAATGAAAACCATCGTTTGACTGCAAAAGACCTGCAGAAATACTTCTGAGACTCTGGAGTGGTGGTGCACTGTTCTACTGTGCAGACACACCTGGACAAATATGACCTTCATGGAAGAGTCATCAGAAGAAAACCTTTCCTGCGTCCTCACCACTAAATTCAGTGTCACAAGTTTTCAAGAACATCGAAACAAGTCCTGTGGACTGATGAAGGTGAGATAGAACCAAAGGTATGTTTAGATAAAAACTGTTAAACACGGGGGTGGATGGATGATGTTCCAGTGGCACGGGGAACATTTCACAGGTAGAGGGAAGAATGGATTCAGTTAAATTCCAGACATCACAGTATCTGTAAAAAAAAGTTGAAGATGAAGAGAGGACAATGATCAGGGACACACCTCCAAATCCACCATGGATGACCTCAACAGGAGCCTGCTGTAGGTTTGGCCACGCCCCTCACAGTTCCCCGACCTAAACATCATTAAACATCTGTGGATAGAGCTCAAAGAGCAGAGCATGAAGACGGCCCAAGAAGAAATCCTCCAAACAAGAACTGAAAGACTCTGAGCTGGATACAAACAGGGGGCGCTACTGAGCACTGACCATGCAGGGGGTCCAAACTTTTGCTTCAGGCCCTTTTAATTTTTTGTTGTTTTGAAACTGTGAAAAACGAAATTAAGAAGTGTAGCCTAGCTTCAAATATTGGTGAAATGTTTCATCTTGAACTACATGTCTTTTGTAGGTCAGTTTATCTTCTACTTACTGAACTTCTCACAGTACACAAAATTTTCTCCAGGGGGGGCCCAAACTTTTTCCATGACACTGTATATGTACAGAGCCCAGGAAAGGACATGGAGGAATGGAGAAACATACTTTTGCGAGTTCTCACAAAATATATGCAAGCTTTCCAGGTTGAGAAAAACAACATGGTTAATGTACTCAACAGGTATACATGGACAGGCGATGTGGTGAGGCATTGCGCCCACTGGACCGTCATGTTGAAGAGGGAGCTCAGCAGGAAGGCAAACCTTTAAATTTTACTGGTCCATCTGCGTCCCAACCCCCACCTATGGTCATGAGCTCTGGGTAGTGACTGAAAGAATGAGGTCACAGATACAAGCAGTACAAATTAGTTCCCTCCATAGGGTGTCTGGGCTCAGCCTTAGAGATAGGGGAAGGAGCTCGGAGTAGAGCTGCTGCTCCTGTGCGGGTCGACCAGCCTGGTTCAGCTGAGGTGATTCAGGAATCTCTAAAATGTTCTTTGCAGCAACCTCCCGAAGTGCGTCTTTTTGATGCTGACAGGTGTGTTTGTGTCTGCAGGTCTCGACTCGCTGATTTCCACATGAACTGCCAGGTGACGTCTCACACGGTCACCAGCTGTCCTCATGACAACTACCACGGCTGCCTCATGTCCTACGTCGGCCTCATTGGTAAGCTGTTCTTACGCCTTCACACCGGCATGGGCGTGGTCGGAGGCGTAATGTTTTTGTGTTATCTCTCCTTCCCATAATTCAAAAATGCTTTTAGGACATTTCTTCACACTTGGCACAAATGTCCACAATGAACTGATTAGAATTTGTTGGTCAAAGGTTAAAGATCATGGTCACTGTGACCTCCTATCCATCTCATTCTCGTGACAGTGATATCTCAAGAACACCTTGAGGGAGTTCCCTCAAATTTGGCATAAAAGTTTACTTTGACTTAAGCATGTCTGATTAGAACTTAGCAGTCAAAGGTCAAGGTTACTGTGACCTTCCCTCACATTCTAACTGTGATATCTCAAGAACGTCTTGAAGGAAATGCTTCAAATTTGGCACAAATGCCCACTTAGACTTAAGAATGAAGTGATTAGAATTTAGTGCTCAAAGGTTGAAGGTTAAGCTCACTGTGACCTCAGAAAACATGTTAACTGAAGAAATCAGATGCTCATTATGACAAAATTGTAGTTCTTAAAAAGGAAAGCAACTTCTTTATTAGGACATTACTGTAAACTCTTATTATTACCGTCCACAGTGGAGAGAAATTTGAAACTTACATTAGAGCTGTAAACCTCTCTGTTTTATCAGTATGATGGAAATTTTAACAAGAAAAAAGAGTTGCTGTTAAAAAGCGGCGTCTTGTGTTCCTGTGCTGATTGATAGTGCAGATAATTCTACCAACCTTCAATCAGTCTTTATCAGCGACCGTCCTCTTTCCTCTGCCGTTATTTGAATACCATCTTTTATTAGACAGTTTACAGTAGGTGCTGTTATTCTGTCAGCAGCGTGTCTTTGTTACAGAAACACACTGCAGGTGACTCACTTCCTCTCTGGAAATCATCCACTGATTCAATTCTCAATTTGCAAAAATCCTCTTTAGCTTTCTTCCCAGCTAATCTGCATCCTAATTCTTATTCCTCCCCAACATGAACTCCCCCTCCCTCTCCCTTCCTCTCTTTCTATCTCAGGCTCTGATGTAACGCCGAACTACAGCGACAGCAGTCCCTCCAACATCACCATGAGCCTGTGGTGTACCTGCAGGGGCACTGGCAATCAGGAGCGCGAGTGTGACGCTTTCCACCGGGACTTCACACACAACACCTGCCTCAGTGAGTCCTCGCTTTGTGTTACCTTCCACACGTACAAAGGCCAAATTTAGACACAAAACCAAGCCGATTAAAAATAAGAATAAAATCCTCCACAGTTGAGAGCACCTCGGCGGTTTGACGGGAAAGTAACAGCTCAGGTCAGGGCTGAATTTATGTCCTCAGCGTCCCCCACACACCCACAGATTCAGATCTTACCGGACCTGTTGGTTCTCGTTAGCCAAAAATAACAAACACAAAAGCTCTTTCATACCATCTGTTGTCTCCAAACATAATTCTGTGAGGAGAAGCACACAGAACACCAAGTCCAAATATCTCAAGACTGCAGATTTTTTACTAATCTTTGAGAATATTTTTTAATCTGTTTTTCCCTATGCTGTATTTATATGATGCGTTCATGTGCCTCGTGATCTCCTGTTTTACTGCTGCTGTGCATCCAGTCGCTCTTTGGGGTCAAATAAACATATGATTACTGTGGATTCTCAGATATCTGAGTTTCTAATTTCCTTACTCCCCAGTTAAACTCAACACTTTCTCTGTGTTTACCTGTTTTTCTCTATGAACTAGTATGATGTCCATTCAGACAGCACTCATTCAATCTAATTCAGTTTTGTTTTTAAAGCCCAATATCACAAATCACATCCCTCTGTCCTCTGACCCTCACAGCAGGTAAGGAAAAACTCAGGAGGGGCAACTGAGGAGGGATCCCTCCTCCAGGATGAACAGACGTGCAACAGTTGTGTGTACAGAGCAGATCAATATAATAAATGCATAGTAATCCATATGACAAAATAAAAAGAGAGCCAACCCTAACTATTAGATCCAGTCCTTACTACAAGAGCCAGCCCTAACTATAAGGGCCAGCCCTGACTATAAGAGCCAGTCCTTACTATAAGAGCCAGCCCTAACTATAAGTGCCAGTCTTAACTATAAGAGCCAGTCCGAACTATAACAGTCAGTCCTAACTATAAGATCCATCCCTAACTATAAGATCCAGTCCTTACTGCAAGAGCCAGCCCCAACTATAAGAGCCAGCCCTAACTATTAGAGCCAGTCTTAACTATAAGAGCCAGCCCTAATTATAAGTGCCAGTCTTAACTATAAGAGCCAGCCCTAATTATAAGTGCCAGTCTTAACTATAAGAGCCAGCCCTAACTATTAGAGCCAGTCTTAACTATAAGAGCCAGCCCTAATTATAAGTGCCAGTCTTAACTATAAGAGCCAGCCCTAATTATAAGTGCCAGTCTTAACTATAAGAGCCAACCTTAACTATAAGAACCAGCCCTTACTATAAGTGCCAGTCTTAACTATAAGAGCCAACCTTAACTATAAGAGCCAGCCCTAACTATAAGCTTTATCAAAAAGGAAAGTCTAGTCTTAAAAGTGGAGACGGTGTCTGCCTCCTGGACCGAAACAGGAAGATGATTCCACAAAAGAGGAGCCTGATAGCTGAAGGCTCTGGCTCCTGTTCTACTTTTGGAGACTTTAGGGACCACGAGTAACCCTGCATTCTCAGAGCGCAGTGTTCTAGTGGGATAATATGGGAACTATGATCCCTCTAATCCAATGGTTACCAATTGGGGGATCATTTATTATTATTTTTTATTTTTTAAGTACAGGTTATTTTTTAAGTACAGTGATTTTGACAGAGACAGCAAACTCGTTCCATGACATGGCCGAACGCAAGTATGATGCTAAATGTATTATTCTGTGGGTCCTTGAACTAATGTCAAAGGAAGAATCTGGATGCAATGGCTGGATCAGTCAGGAACCACTGATCTAATAAATGACAGAGCCTGACCCTTTCGAGCTGGGGATTTTACAGGGAGCCGGTCCAGAGAAACTAAAACAGGAGAAACATGATCTCTTCTCTTACTTCCTGTCAGCACACGTGCCGCCACATTCTTGATCAGCTGGAGAGAAGGAATTGCAGTAATCCAGCCAAGAGCTAACAAATACGTGGAACAATTTTTCTTCACCTTTGTCAGACAGGATATGACTGATTTTTGCAGTATTACTCAGATGAAAGAACACAGTCTGTGACGTTTGTTTTATATGAGAGTTAAAAGACAAATCTCAGCCATTCATCAGTCAAATAACAGAGTCACGTCAGGTGTCACGAAGTCTTCCAGCCTTTGATTTATTGGTGGGCTTTTAATGTGAAAAACACCAGGGAGCGTTGAGTTTTGCTGATGGTAGCTGAACATTGATCAGCCATTTAAAGAGGTGATATAAATTTGTGGCATCCTTGCCTGAGAGAGACTCAAACTGATTATCAGAATAATTGCAGATTAATTTTCTGCAGTTTCAGCTGTAGTTGGAGGTTTTTGTGGAGCAGGTGTTGGAGTGTGGAGTGAATTAAACAGACAGGGAGGTCCTCATGAACATAGTAACATAAAGTGTGTGTGAAGTGTGTGAGGTGTAAGGGGCCGTATGTATAAGTGGAAATAAAAGTGTGGGCGAGGCAGATAATTGAGGAGAAAGGTTAGGTGGAGGAGGAAGACTCGAGAAGTGTGAGACGACGTGTTGAAGATCCCAAGACGCCTTCTTAAAATAACACTAACCCGACTACAACATCACCTCTGCACCCTCTCCTCCTCTCCCCTGATGTGAACATATACATGCATGTCCACGTGCCAGATGTGCCGGCAGCAAAGAAAAACCACATCACTATACTTTATAATCAGAGCTTTATTTTATTCTGTATTGAACATTATTGGAATCTAATCATACAGACCACAGAGGGTCTGAAGCCTGAATCTGATCAGCTGTGGGCGGAGTCAGAGATGCTTTACACTCTTTGTGTTTGTACCAGTAGACATTACGTTTGGGAACAAAATACTTGGTTTAGGGAAAGATTGATGTTTGGTTCAAATAAACTTAGTTGTCATGATTAAAATAAATCACTGTTGGGATGAGGGATCTAGGCCCGGGTCCAAATAACCTTGCCCACAGAGTCCAGTTTGTTGAAAGTGTGAACACTGTGCTCTGTAACAAGGCACCATACAGCGAGACATGGGTGCCAGGCCATTGGTCTGACAGCCCAAAATTCCAAAGCCTCATTTGTCTGATAAAATGTCTCATTGGACCCAAAGTCCATTTTTCTGATAGCTTGTTATCCCAAAAGTACGTGCCAGTTTATGCAAAGTTATGTTTCTTTTAACACTCCCTGTAATTAGTTTGGATTTTTCATCGACGTTTGAGCCACCGATGCTGGGTATTTTTCGTTGACCTGTCCTTGCTTTTCGAGCAGCTTTTGTGCCACCAAACCTGGGTGTTTTATCCCCAAACATGAAAGTTATTTTCTGCCCTTTACAGCATTTCTCAGCAGCATTTTGAGCCACTGATCCCGGGTGGTTTTATTGACCCTTCACTGCTTTTCCCAGCTGCATTTAAGCGACCAATCCTGAGTGTTTTTCATCAACCCGTATCTGCTTTTCGAGCAACTTTTGTGCCACCACACGTGGGTGTTTTAAACCAAAACATTATAGTTAGTTTAAGTTTCCGAACAACATTTCAGCCATGGTCCCAGTGGTTTTTACCAGCCCTTGTTGCATTTTTCAGTGGCATTTCCCACTGGTGTTTTTATGACCCTTTACAGCATTTCTTAGCAGCATTTTAGCCACTGATCTCAGGTGTTTTTACCGACCTCTCATTGCTTTTCCAGTGGCTTTTGTGCCACCAAACGTGGGTGTTTTAACTCTAAACCTGATCTTTTCCAAATCATAACTCAGTGTTTTTTTGTGCCTAAACATAACCACACGTTAACCACAGCCTGCTGACAAATTTAACGTATTTGTTAAATAATGAAGTAATGCACTGTAAACCAGCTGATGGTCAGTGTAGCAACATCACTTTTGCTTAGATTAGTCAAAATCACATTCCACCATTACATATATGTTCAGTAAAGCCTGGACTTCACTGTTCTATGAAGACACGTAGTCACAAGCCATTAACTCTGTTTTCTCTGTCTATAAGTCAACACTGAAAACAGAGTCTCCTCACCCTGAAAGGTGTTTTAAAATTTGTTTCAGTGTGGATGGGAGACCAAAGCAGAGGAAAAAATCTTTTTTCCAAAATATCTGAGTGTGTGTAGAAAGTCACAAGTTCTCAACAATAACTCTCAGTTGTGTTAACACGTCAGTCGGTCCACAGAGGCAGAGGAGCAGCCTTCACCTCATGTTGCGTGGACTGTTTTCATTAATCATTCAACAAACACGTCAGAGTGGATCATACTACACACAGTACAGCACTGCTCTCTAATGACCTATTTTTATACATTGTGTTGGCATTTGTTCGGTGACCTTGTTGCTGTTCCAGCATGGTGCTGTGGTGAGATTTTAAAGGTTACCTTTTCTGTTCTCATGTCTTAAAATGAAAGCTATGGGTTTGTCTGACAATGGACTGTTAACATCCGTCTAACCTTGGTGCGACATCATCCAAGTTTCTCACTGTATTCATTTTTTATTTACAACAAAAAAAAGTGGCTCTGTTTAAAGTTTGATGTCACGCCAACAAAATTCATACTAACCAAAGTTAAATGTTAAAAGTTGGGTTGATAGACGTCTGATTTTGATTCACAACTAAAATTCAGCGTCTGTGTAGTGTGGGAATGTTGATTTGGGTTTTGGCGAATATCCAGTGATAAATTCCAACCACAAGGCAACATCTATCCAACACTTAAAGTAAACGTCGAGCCAATGTTGGCTTTTGCGTGAACCTGATTTTTGTTTTTACCCAAAATTAAACATCTGGCTAGTTTTGGTAGGTTGATGTCAATCTAACTTTGGGTTTTGGCATTAAATTGATAATAATTTCCCCCCAGAATTGAACATTTTTTCAATGTTGGAAGGTTGACATAAAACCAATGCTGAATTTGGGTGAATATCTGATGTTCACTTCCAACCACAATGCAACATTTATCCAACTCTTGAAGTTAATGTCGAAACAACGTTGGGTTTTGAAGTCAACCCGATTTTTGGGTCATTTCCACCCAAAATTAAATGTCTGTCCAATGTTGGAAGGTTGCGGTAAACCCAACATTGGGTTTCGGCGAATATCCCCTTTTCAATTCCAACCACAATGCAACATTTATCTAACACTTGAGGTTATGTCGAGCCAACGTTGGGTTTTGAGTCAACCTGATTTTCGTTTTTACCCAAAATCAAACATCTGTCTAGTGGTAGAACGTCAACCCAACGTTGTGTTTTGGCACCAAATTGATATGAATTTACGAACAAAATGTAACATCTGCCCAATGTTGGAAGGTTCATGTCAACCCTACGTTGGGTTTGGCAAATATCTGATGTTCAGTTCCAACCGCAATGGAACATTTATCCACTGCTGGAGGTTCATGTCGAGCCAACGTTGGGTTTTGATGTCAATTGATTTTCATTTCCAACCAAAATGGAACGTCTTTCCAACGTCACAGTCCAACACCTTTCTAACATCAACCACTAGCTACGTATTTATTAAAGACGGGAGCTCACTTAGAGAGTGTGTGTATGTTCTATATATTCTTTATTCTGAACTCCATCAGCCTTCACAAAGTGTTCACTCCTCTTGGTGTCCAAACATTGAGCCATTATCTGTGTTTGCTGCACTTCTTCCAAAAGATTGGAAGATACAAAGATTTTTGGCACGTGTCCAAGGTCAGGGGATCCCCTGAACATAATGCTGTTTAAAAGACGACAAAGATTTCCAAAGAAATTTCAATTTTCAGGTCAAAATTGGATTTCCAGAGTGCATTATTCAGATCTGAACAGATAATGCTGTTGCACGAGCTGTGAACTGTTTGTAGCCAAAGCAGCGTGACTTTCAGTCCTTAAAGAGTTTTCATCAGATTTGCAGTGGAGTGCAGGATGAAGGTCGATGTTGTACAGGTGTCACGTTGACCTCACGATGTGATATTGAAGGCTGACAGTTTGAGCGACTGAACAATAGATGAGAAAATGGTGGGCTGAAGTTAGGTGCTGTACAGCGGGCAGAGGAGCTTTTCTTTCTTATTTTTTATCATAAACGCCTCAGACCAATTTTACATTCTTCTGGCGCTCCTCCGATTATATACACAACCTCCTGGGGATGAATATTTTTCCCCAGAATGAAACATTTTCTGTCAAATCCTGGGAATATGACTTGCTTTAAGGTATAACTTCAGCTACAGTCAAAACTCATTGGTCGTATTTCAAGCACGACTAACTTCCTCAAAGAGAAATATGCATAAACCTCTGAGTTCCCAACTAAA
Source organism: Cephalopholis sonnerati (assembly GCA_019142605.1). Lineage (NCBI taxonomy): Eukaryota > Metazoa > Chordata > Actinopteri > Perciformes > Serranidae > Cephalopholis > Cephalopholis sonnerati. The sequence goes on from JAGQAX010000019.1 coordinate 38,212,296, forward strand.
TCACCAAGTGTATTATCTGGTGGAATAAATAATTTTTACGGCAAAAGAATCTTAATAAACATTAGAACGAACAGAGCAACCTGATCTCACAGAAACATGTGAAATGACCACAAACTCTTAAAGGTCCAGTGTGTCACATTTAGCAGGATTTAGGTTGTGTTCACACCTGCCCTGTTCGGTTCAAGTTGGTTTGCCCCCTCAGTGCGTTTGGTTTGTGCAGGTGTGAACACACCAAAACAACCAGACTGAGACCTTCTTGAAGAGGTGGTCTGGGTCTGGTTCCAAAGGAACTCTGGTGCGGTTGGTTTGTGGTGAGAACGTGTTCCGACCTGGATCTGAAGCAACTGCAGTCACATGACACATTGTTTGGGTTAAACATGAGCATGTTACAGTCCTGGAGGATTATTAATGTGCGCCTCCTCCTGTACTGCCTTAATATGCACATTCAGCACATCCAATGCATCAAAACATTGTTTTCTAGTTGGAGCCGCGCCTCGTTTTCAAACTGTATGCTTTGACTCAAATGAACAATGACAGCAATATAGTCCACGATGAGCAGCGCTAAAATCAACCTGCGTAGTTGTCCCTCCATTGTGACATTAGAAAGTGTCACATTTATCTTGACAGTGTACTCTTCTTCAACGTTTGCTTTACTTCCTGGATTTTACCAAAGCAAGACAATCGTAGGTCTGAGAGCAGCCTTAGTGACGTCTGTCAGTGAGGATTACAGATTACAACCAGCTGAAAGTTCTCCTGGTTAGAATTCCTTCAAACAGACCAGCTGATTTAAACCGGTAAAAACAACGAATACAGCTGTTTCACTGTGACCCTCAATTTGTCCCATTCTTGTGAACCTTGAGGGAATTTCTTCAAATTTGGCACAAACATCCACTTGGACTGATGAATAAACTGATTGGAATTTGGTTAATGAAGTTCAAGGTCACTGTGACCTGGAAGCTGCCTCATACTTGTGAACGCAGTATCTTAAGAACACCTTGAGGAAATTTCTTCAAATTTGGCACAAACGTCCACTTGGACTCAACAATAAACAGATTAGAATTTGGTGGTTTAAGGTCAAAGGTCAGCGTGACCTCACAGAACATGTTTTTGTCCATAACTGAAGAATTCATACACTAACTCTGATCAAACTTGACACAAATGTCTAACAGGATAAAGTAATGAAGGTCAAAAGGTCAAAGGTCAGTTTGACTGTAACAATTTCCCATTTGTTCCATTTTCCAGTTATTACATTTCCTGGGAATGCCGTCTCCTGGAATTAAACCTACAACCTCCAGATTTGCAAGAGAAACTTTGCAGAATGCCCAAATATAGCGCCAACATGTATTTACATCATTAAGTTTGATCATTTTGACCAAGTTACATGGTTTTCAGATTCAGTTCCTCTTTTCTGGATTAATGGAGGTAAATGGTTAAAAAAGCTATTTTGTGGCCAGCAAACACAATCAGAAAATTATAAATGGGGGGAAGAACAAAGACGACAGAAAATGAGGCAGAAAATTAGATCATTTGCCAACTTTGTGCATGAATACAAATACAGATATTTCTGTGTAATAAACTGATTCAGATTACCCCCCCAGGAAATATAAAGACAGGAAGTAAAATGAGTCTTTGTGTGCAAACAATAATTTAGCTGTCAGTGTGTAATTTGGATAATAGCAGGTGTGAAGAGGCTCTAATATCGGTAACTGTTCTCCCTCTTTGTGTCTGCCCTCTGACTCTCCCGTCACAGAGAACGCCATCCAGTCGTTTGGTTACGGCTCAGAAGGAGGGACTCTTCTTGTCACCGAGCCGTCGTCCACCTTCTTACCCCCCGCCCAGCCGCCAGTCATCTCCAAACCTGCTCCCTCTCTGCACGGCAACGCAATCAAACCCATGGACAGTGCTTGTATGTTCTCCACCTGTGCCAACCTGCAGGTGAGTGTTCCTGTGTCGGGTGTGTTTACGACGTGTTTTCATCTCACGTTCCCTGCAGATGGTTCAGAACGCAGTATCAGCACTTTAGTCCGGTCTTATGTTGAGTTTCAGCGATTATTTCTTTGAGTAAATATTCAGATAAAGCTCTCTGTCTGTCACACAGCTTCCTGTCCAGAACTTTAAACCCCTTTTTTCTAAACTTGACTGCCTCTGCAGTTACTGTTCTCCGTCTCCGAGGGACAGAACATCAATACACCACGCCAGTTTTGTCTCGTATTTATGGGGAAGTGAGGACGTGTCCAACCGACTGTAGGAAGAGAAATAAATGCACGCAGTGAAACACATCCAGACCGGACTGAGGACGTCTGAGCAGAACAGATTTATGTGCTTTGCTCTTCTTCACCTTCACACACATTAGCGTCATCCTGCATCCTGCATCCAGGGAAAGTGGGAACCCATCCATTATGTACAGGGAGGAGGTGTAAGGCTGGAGGTTAAAGGCCAATATAAATTGCTATCCATTATGTAAGAGATTTAAAGCATGAATTATAGAATACCTCGACATTTAAAGTGACTGCATGTTTCTCTGCTTCATTTCTAACTCACTGACACACTTTGTTGTGGAGATTAAGTTTCTCCAGGAGATGATATTTGTAACACCTCCAAATGATAAAATATGAGATGAAGATTCATGAAAACTGTATGAAGGAGCACGACGTCTGCTCCACAGTTCATCCAGAGATCATCTAGAGTTTATCTAGAGTTTACTTAGTGCAGTTCAGACACAGTATTCAACCCAATCTATAACATGAGATGTTGGTGCTGTATGTATTTCCAAGTCACTGATACTGTTGTACGTTTGTAAGTGGCCAGTGCGTTAAAACTTGACGTTTCAGCAGCACTGTGGTTAACATGTGGTCAGGCTGAGGCCCAAACACTATTTGGTTACAAGCTTTTGGTGGCATAATCCCCGCTGGAAACCAAATGTTTTGGCTCTATCACAGCAGAAACACGCTGATGCCTCGATGAAAAACAACCGCTTTTCCCGGTGCTTTTGAGACAAGAAAGATCTCAATAAAAATCATGAGGGTTATGTGGCGCTATTGTGGCAGGAAATGCAGCAAAGTCTCGGTAAAATGCGGCGATGACTCGATACAAAAACAATCTGTTTTCCTGGCACTGTTGAGACAAGAGAGTCGGCAAGGTCTCGATAATAAAACAACTGCTTTTTGTGGCACTATAATGGCAGGAAACACAGTGATGTCTCAATAAAAAAAACAATTGCTATTGACGGTGCTGTCGCAGCAGGAAGTGCAGCTTCTTGGCAAAAGAACAACAACTGCTTTTTGTGGCACTATTGTGGCATGAAATGCAGAGATGACTCTGAGACAAGAAAATCGGCAAGATCTTGATAAAAAAACAAAGACAAAGTTTTTTTTGTTTGCGCTATCCTGGCAAGAACTGCTCGATGTCCCTGTAAAAAACTGCAGCTTTTCCTGGCACTGTCCCCGGAGAGATGCAGCAATGGTTGCTTACAACAAGTGTTGTTGTCTGTTGGTCTCGAACAGTGGTCTGCAGTGTCCCACACACCATCCACCGTCTCCTCCAGGTCGGATCTTAGCATTAAATCTGAATTAAGCGTTAAGGTCTGCAGTGTGAACGCAGCCTCATCGTCACCATGGTGACGAAGGTCCCCTAACCTGAACAACGTACTCATTTTAATTAAGACCCGCTCTTTCTCTGAACGTAACAGAGTTGTTTTGGGCTGATCTGTATCAGAGGTGTCCGATTCTTGTACGTGTCATACCAGAGGACACAGACAGATTTTTGTCATTTCATTTCGGGGACTCATTGGTCACAGTTGTAGTCGATGAATTTAACAGCATCTTTGACACAGCGTGGTCCTCCATCATGTCTGTTTTTATTCCATCACTGTTCAGTGGGGTCAGCGCCGGCTTAGTGCAGAGCTCAGAGTTCAGATGAGTTGGCGCTGCAGTGTCCCTCGACCCCTCCCTCAGCTCATATCTTCTGTTTGCTCATTGTGATGCTGTCCTAAACTCAGCCATGCCTCGGGTCCACAGTGTTTCCCTTTATGTGCAGCCTGCAGACATCTGTGTAGCACAGGGTGGTTTCTGCTGCCAGCGGCTGGCTAAAGATACAGCCGGGTGTTTGTGGCTGTTTTCTATTCAGCTGACGTGACTGAGCTGCTGCAGGTGAAACAAAGACGGGACTGCATGCTTCAACTTTTGACTGTGTTCATGAGCTTCCTGTTGTTTTTTAAACACCTGCATGAACCATATGAACATGTGTAACATGTGTCGTTGCCACATGCCTCTCTCTCTACATGTTGCCATGTGGAGAGATGTCGCACAGGTTGAACCTGCAGAGAAGAGCCTGCAGTCACAGTGGTAGATCCAGATTCAGCTGTCAAACTCAGCGTGAACTGTCATGTTGATGGGAGCGCCGTGAGGCCGACTGTACAGTGTGTTCATCTGGTCAAGGGCAAGGTTTAATTTTAACGGAGAGTTCAGTGTTCAGATCCACTCGTCCTGTCAAATTCCTGTCATCAAAATGTCCGTAAGCATCGGTCCTATCAAGTCTGCATATATACATCCTTTAACTGTTAGTAAACAGTGTGATGTTTTTTAGTGGGCGGGGCTTAGCTGGAGGCAAAACAATCCTCCACAGACATTAGCTAGCGCTAGCTAACAAGTTGTGTTGTCTTGTTTTAGACGATGGAGGAAGATGATGTGAGTGGTACGTTCAGGAGCGCACTCTGACACAAACTGGAGCGTTGATAAATTGGGAGCGCTGTCTGAATGTAGCGTTGGGTTATCCAGAGCAGCGCACTCTCAGAGTGGCAGAGCGCACTCTGGACACTCTGTCTGTGGAGACGGAGCAGCAGAGCGCCGAGCGGAGTGAATGTGTGATTAACTTAAGCGTTGGTTCATTCATGTAGAAATATAAGGCTCCGTTTCTTCCACCAACAGGGCTCTCATTTTAGTGTAGAGCGTCAGACTGAATTTACCAACGCACCATGTCAGGTCACTCACTCTCCGGGACCGCCAGTGTTACTGGAAGAAGTAAACACTGACCAACGGGACCAGACTGGCCGACCCGTATGCTCTCACTCAGTGGATGGATGATGTCACAGGAAGCCAATCTTGTTTGTTTTGCTATGGAAGCTAACGTTAGCTAATGTGCTAAAAAGTTAGCGTTCCAGAGAAATCCAATCTTCCTCTTAATAGCTCCCCAGTTTCTGATGAGGTGGACATGATAACCCTTAATACACATAACGTTCTTCATCCCTACAACAGGAAATACTTTGTCCCTAACCTGATATGAAGTGTGCGCTGCACATGTGAGCATTTTTGATGATGGCCTCCGTCCAGTCCTTTGGTCTGATCACATTTAACCATCTTTGTTTTTGTTGACGGGCAGTGGCGGCTGGTTTTGAGCCATGACTCCTTCTATTCTGGCTCCCAATAACACAACAAGACCACATTTGAAGACTCCTATGACGTCGGCCCTGAGAGGGTCTATCGATCACAACTTTTGCATGGGAAGTGGCGTACGCCTCTTTCAGGCCTTGTTTTGTGCGTTTGAATAAATGAGACCATGAAATTTAATCAGAATATTTTCCTCATGATATGAGCTATATATCATACTCTGTATACTCAGTAACTGCTCCTGAACACTGTTTAACCCACAGCCTGAGTTCTCCGCCCGTGAAGCGAACCGCCGTCTGTCAGCACTTTAAAAAAACATCTGTAAATACCTGAGACGTCGGCGCGTTCATTTCCAGTAAATCTGAATTCTCTGCGGTCCCTCAGCAGCAGAGATGAAGTTACACCTGAAAAGTGACAGCAGACAGTGAACCAGATAAAGACAGATAGGATATAAAGAGTGAGAGTGATGTCGCCGAGCGCGGCGTCCCTCGTGCACGCCGCTGTCAGTCTGTCTTTTGAATCACATGAATATAGCTATCATTTCTCAGTGAGCTCTGCTGAGCAGTCAGTTTACAGGAAGCAGACCTGCAGAGGCGTTCAGTGTCAGACCGCCATAATATGATAATGACTCACCTGCGTGCTCATGGATGCATATTTGTGGATTTGCACATGTATGTTTGAGAGGAAACGATAATGATGCTTCCAGGCTCCTCTCTCTGCTCGCCATTATTTCCCGTCATTGAAAAGAGTTTTCTTCCTTCCAGTGGAGCGATAAGATCTGATTGGCTCTCCCACCCAGGTACCGGGAGGAGATATGCTAATGAAGCGCTGACAAAGAGGCTGATGGAGACAGAGATAAATGATGGTGTGTGTGTGTGTGTGTGTGTGTGTGTTTGTTTATGCTGACGTTACTGCTCTGCATCTAAATGACGGTGAAGCCAGTGAGCCTCATTTAACAGTTTGTCGTTCTCTCCTGAGACACAGGAAACTGAGACAGCACGCCACTTCCTGTGTGACGAGCTGTGAAGGCAAAAAAACATTATCACACTAATTTCCCCCGTATTGATCCATGTCCATATTTATCATCATATATAATCTGATAATGCTGCGAGTTTGAACAGTATCCTGATAACGTCTGACAGCTGAAGAAACCAAATGGTTTTCCAGCTTCCTGTGGCGCTCGTCATGAAGCTGCGGCAGAGGAGTTTGAGAAAAGTATTTCCTGCCTGGGAGCTCGTACCTGCAGCCGCCCCACTAGCCCCGCCCACAGCAGCCGAAGTGCTCGGCCGTTGAACACTTGTTGGTGGATTCTCATGCTCTCAGTGTCGCCGCTGGGACGCCACCTGTTCAGGTGATGGAGAGGGTTTGTTGTGTTTCACGTCCTGGTTGGCACTGGACCGTCTCTGTCCATGTGTCATCACCTTTCAGTAGCCAAACCACGTCCAGATTACTGACGTCATGTGACCTCTTCTATACACAGTTTGGTCTGTTTGTGAGGATAACATGAGCTCTTCTTCAGCTTCACTTCCTGTCGTTTTCTCCTCTTTTCGTTATGTCCACGCTGCCGTCACTTCCTCCTCACCTCAGCACAGACTCTGCAGTGGAAAATGGGCGTGTACAATACGCTCATCCCCAACACTGCAGACTGACTGACAGCTGTCTGTTAACTCCTGCTGTCTGGATCTATCTGGGTAGTAAACATGACCACAGTTTATCATCGTCATCCACACATTTTACTGCGATCCTGTTTCGAGGTCATTTGATCGCCCAGCCCTCAGAGCTGCTGGTTTCCTGTTTCTGATTTCACATTTTTAAAGACACCCTCGACGTTCAGGTAGACGGGACTCTCCTCGATCATGTATCCATCACACAGGTTTATGTTCTGGCCGCCAGTTTGAATCATCTCAGCTTCATTTCTGAGATCAGAGCTTCGCTGCCATGTTTCTGATTCATTTAAGACGCACTGTAATTAATTCTGTTTCCTCTACACTGTCATCTTTAGCTTCAGCTCGCTGTTAGCGTTGTGTTCAAGTGGCGCCACTGAAGCAAGGTGTGCGGTTTCAGGTCATATGCTTATTCACAAGAGTTGAAAAATCTGAACTGTAGCGACCAACTTGTGCTGTGACAGCTGATCGGCATTGAAATCCCCCGGGGACGCACAACGCCAAGGACGTCATCAATTTCACATGTGTATGACACGATGAAGTGAAGGTCTTTGCAGAGTCCATTTTTTTCGTCTGACATTGTCACACGTCCAGAAATAAATACGACCTCACGTTATGTCAGTCATGTTTGCACACTGAGTCTGAAACTTTCGTCCATCATCACAATATCGTACAGGTTTCATTTCATCTCCGTCAGAGTCTTTCGAGACGTTTGACCATGAATCATTTCATGACTCAGACAGCTACGTCTAGCAGGTCAGATGGTAATATTCAGGAGGATGAAGATGATGAAGAGGAGGAGGATGTGGAGACAGAGAGGGAGGACAGCTCCGCCCCTTAATGCAGCTGCGGGAGGAAATGATCTCAGTCAGATAGGTAACTCCAGAGGAGAGAGGCAAAGGAGGAAATCTGTCTTTTCATTTTGGCTTCTGAAAAAAAACGGACTCAGTGTGCAGAGGCCTTTATTCGCCCGTAAGAAGCGAGTCAGCACAAAATATTCTAGCATTCAAACTTGCGCGAGCAACACGACTCGGAAATTCCCTCGAGTTTGGCGTGAACACATTACTGTTGCACATGACAGAATTTGAAGCTCACTGATTTGCTAGAGCTGTAGTCAACTTTCCTTCTTCAGTTTTTCTGCCCACAGGCTTTTTTATATCTTTGATTTCTTTTGGTTTGTTTGTTTGTGGTTAACGTGTGGTTGGGTTTAGACACCAGGTCAGGATAAGATCAGGTTTGACTTAAAATATTCGTGCATCATGTCACTTTCCCGGCAGGAAACGCAGCGATGTCTCATTAAATAAAAAAACACCCTGCTTTTCTTTGCACGGTCCTCGGTGACAAAACAGCAACAGGTTGCAAACACACTGATGTGTGGTGGCTGAAAAGCTGCTGGAAACACCATCCACTGTCCCCTCCATCCGTCTCCTCATAAACTGCGTCACTTTAGAAACGTTGCAGTGATATCTATGAAAACGTGACGTATTTGTGATTTGCAGAAATATACGATATCAACATTTTCTTCTGACGACTGACCGCTTTGCTGCCGTTGTTTCTCTTCGTGCAGTATTAGCTTGAGTTTTTAACTTTTTTCAAAATTGTTTGAAAGAGTTGGACCGTTATATTTGAAGACTATTGATTGACCGTTTATATATTTAAAAAGTCAATAGCTGTAACTGTGTGAAGTTATGATATTGCCACACAAACATATTGTGATACTCTGCTGTATCCACTCCAAACTTTTATACTTATTATTTCTACTTTGTCTACTTCTACTTTTTTCTATAATTCTTTACACCTGACATCAGACCAGTTGTAACATGTCACAATTTCCCTCCCCGGGATCAGTAACGTATTCTCGTACTGATTCTGATTCTGAAGGTGTTTGAAATGTATCAGAGTAATACTGCCTGTACATAAGTCCTCAAACAAATAATTATTCTGACATTATACCACTGGTCCTGCGTTTTAAAATTCCAATTCCCAAACAAATAAATAAATTGGACTTTAAGTTGAGACAGTAGTTTGACATTTTACAAGAACACAGGCTCGATGACGAAGATGAAGCCACGGGCAGTGACTGTGTTTCTGATGCTGAGCTCTTGTTTTACAGGATGGAGGCCAGAAGTGTGTCCCCTCTGATGAGTTTGAGTGTGAGGAGGTGAGGAACTCTGATTACACACCTCAGTGGGCTTTGACATTATAAAAACTGATGGTAAAACAGACAGGTTTTTTTTTAAATGGCATGCTTTCATAATGTAACACACACACACACACACACACACACACACACTGGTATATTTGTAGATCCCTCCCCATCTGTTTTAGTATTTCTCTTTTCCAAGCAGTGTGGTGTAAAAATGCCACAAAAAAACCCAGAGGATAGAATTTCGTAAAAGAAAAAGCCATAAATAAGTACAAGTATAGAGTGTCAAAAAATTGCCATGAACATTTTATAATTCAGACTGACAGGACAAAACTCCACACTGTTGGATGTTATGAAAAATACCATAAAATGTTAAAGATAAGTTTGTTGAACATAAATGCCAATAAAACGTCATAGTATAGCATGTCGTTCGAAATCTTGAAAAAACCTTAATGTATAGCATGTCGTCCAAAATCATGAAAAAAAGTCATAGTATAGCATGTCGCTCAAACTCTTGAAAAAACGTTATAGTATAACATGTCGTTCGAAATCTTGAAAAAACTTCACAGTATAGCATGTCGTTTGAAATCTTGAAAAAACGTCATAGTATAGCATGTCGTCCAAAATCATGAAGAAACGTCATAGTACAGCATGTCCTCCAAAATCTTGAAAAAACGTCATAGTATAGCATGTCGCTCAAAATCATGAAGAAACGTCATAGTATATCGTCGTCCGAAATAATGAAAAAAACGTCATAGTATAGCATGTCGTTCGAAATCTTGAAAAAACGTCATAATATAGCATGTCGTTCGAAATCTTGAAAAAACGTCATAGTATAGCATGTCGTTCGAAATCTTGAAAAAATGTCATAGTATAGCATGTCGTTTGAAATCTTGAAAAAAACGTCATCGTATATCATGTCCTTTGAAATCTTGAAAAAAACGTCATCGTATATCATGTCCTTTGAAATCTTGAAAAAACGTCATAGTATAACATGTCGCTGGAAATCTTGAAAAAACATTATAGTATAACATGTCGTTCGAAATCTTGAAAAAACGTCACAGTATAGCATGTCGTTTGAAATCTTGAAAAAACGTCATAGTATAACATGTCGCTCAAAATCTTGAAAAAACGTCATAGTATAGCATGTCGTTTGAAATCGTGAAAAAATGTCATAGTATAGCATGTCGTTTGAAATCGTGAAAAAATGTCATAGTATAGCATGTCGCTCAAAATCTTGAAAAAACGTCATAGTATAACACGTCGTTGGAAATCATAAAGAAACGTCATAGTATAGCATGTCGTTCGAAATCATGAAGAAACGTCATAGTATAGCATGTCGTTCGAAATCATGAAGAAACGTCATAGTATAGCATGTCGTCCGAAATAATGAAAAAACGTCATAGTATAGCATGTCGTTCGAAATCATGAAAAAAACGTCATAGTATAGCATGTCGTTTGAAATCTTGAAAAAACGTCATAGTATAGCATGTCGTTCGAAATCATGAAAAAACGTCATAGTATAGCATGTCGTTCGAAATCATGAAAAAAACGTCATAGTATAGCATGTCGTCCGAAATAATGAAAAAACGTCATAGTATAGCATGTCGTTCGAAATCATGAAGAAACGTCATAGTATAGCATGTCGTCCGAAATAATGAAAAAATGTCATCGTGTAGCATGTCGTCCGAAATAATGAAAAAACGTCATAGTATAGCATGTCGTTCGAAATCATGAAAAAACGTCATAGTATAGCATGTCGTTTGAAATCTTGAAAAAACGTCATAGTATAGCATGTCGTTAGTAATCTTGAAAAAACGTCATAGTATAGCATGTCGTCCAAAATCTTGAAAAAACGTCATAGCATAACACATAGTTCGAAATCTTGAAAAAACGTTATAGTATAGCATGTCGCTCAAAATCATGAAGAAACGTCATAGTATATCGTCGTCCGAAATAATGAAAAAAACGTCATCGTATATCATGTCGTTTGAAATCTTGAAAAAACGTCATAGTATAGCATGTCGCTCAAAATCTTGAAAAAACGTCATAGTATAACACGTCGTTGGAAATCATGAAGAAACGTCATAGTATAGCATGTCGTCCGAAATAATGAAAAAACGTCATAGTATAGCATGTCGTCCGAAATAATGAAAAAACGTCATAGTATAGCATGTCGTTTGAAATCTTGAAAAAACGTCATAGTATAGCATGTCGTTAGTAATCTTGAAAAAACGTCATACTATAGCATGTCGCTCAAAATCTTGAAAAAACGTCATAGCATAACACATCGTGCGAAATCTTGAAAAAACGTTATAGTATAGCTTGTCCTCCAAAATCTTGAAAAACGTCATAGTATAGCATGTGATCCGAAATCATGAAAAGAAGTCATAGTATAGCATGTCGTTTGAAATCTCGAAAAAACGTCATGGTATAGCATGTCGTTTAAAATCTTGAAAAAATGTCATAGTATAGCATGTCGCTCAAAATCTTGAAAAAACGTCATAGTATAACACGTCGTTGGAAATCATGAAGAAACGTCATAGTATAGCATGTCGTTTGAAATCATGAAGAAACGTCATAGTATAGCATGTCGTTCGAAATCATGAAAAAAACGTCATAGTATAGCATGTCGTCCGAAATAATGAAAAAACGTCATAGTATAGCATGTCGTCCGAAATAATGAAAAAACGTCATAGTATAGCATGTCGCTCAAAATCATGAATAAACGTCATAGTATAGCATGTCGTTTGAAATCTTGAAAAAACGTCATAGTATAGCATGTCGTTTGAAATCTTGAAAAAACGTCATAGTGTAGCATGTCGCTCAAAATCTTGAAAAAACGTCATAGCATAACACATCGTTAGAAATCTTGAAAAAACGTTATAGTATAGCTTGTCCTCCAAAATCTTGAAAAAACGTCATAGTATAGCGTGTCTCTCAAAGTCATGAAGAAACGTCATAGTATAGCATGTCGTCCAAAATCATGAAGAAACGTCATAGTATAGCATGTCGTCCGAAATAATAAAAAAACGTCATAGTATAGCATGTCGTTCGAAATCATGAAGAAACGTCATAGTATAGCATGTCGTCCGAAATAATAAAAAAACGTCATAGTATAGCATGTCGTCCAAAATCATGAAGAAACGTCATAGTATAGCATGTCGTCCGAAATAATAAAAAAACGTCATAGTATAGCATGTCGTCCGAAATAATGAAAAAACGTCATAGTATATCATGTCGTTCGAAATCATGAAGAAACGTCATAGTATAGCATGTCGTCCGAAATAATGAAAAAACGTCATAGTATAGCATGTCGTTCGAAATCTTGAAAAAACGTCATAGTATAGCATGTCGTCCGAAATAATGAAAAAACGTCATAGTATAGCATGTCGTTTGAAATCTTGAAAAAACGTCATAGTATAGCATGTCGCTCAAAATCTTGAAAAAACGTCATAGTATAGCATGTCGTTCGAAATCTTGAAAAACGTCATGATATAGCATGTCATCCGAAATCATGAAAAAACGTCATAGTATAGCATGTCGTTCATAATCTTGAAAAAACGTCATCGTATATCATGTCGTTTGAAATCTTGAAAAAACGTCATAGTATAGCATGTCGCTCAAAATCTTGAAAAAACGTCATAGTATAGCATGTCGCTCAAAATCATGAATAAACGTCATAGTATAGCATGTCGTTTGAAATCTTGAAAAAACGTCATAGTATAGCATGTCGTTTGAAATCTTGAAAAAACGTCATAGTGTAGCATGTCGCTCAAAATCTTGAAAAAACGTCATAGCATAACACATCGTTAGAAATCTTGAAAAAACGTTATAGTATAGCTTGTCCTCCAAAATCTTGAAAAAACGTCATAGTATAGCGTGTCTCTCAAAGTCATGAAGAAACGTCATAGTATAGCATGTCGTCCAAAATCATGAAGAAACGTCATAGTATAGCATGTCGTCCGAAATAATAAAAAAACGTCATAGTATAGCATGTCGTCCGAAATAATGAAAAAACGTCATAGTATATCATGTCGTTCGAAATCATGAAGAAACGTCATAGTATAGCATGTCGTTCGAAATCTTGAAAAAACGTCATAGTATAGCATGTCGTTTGAAATCTCGAAAAAACGTCATAGTATAGCATGTTGCTCAAAATCTTGAATAAAAGTCATAGTATAACATGTCGTTCGAAATCTTGAAAAAACGTCATAGTATAGCATGTCGCTCAAAATCTTGAATAAAAGTCATAGTATAACATGTCGTTAGAAATCTTGAAAAAACGTCATAGTATATAATGTCGTCCGAAATAATGAAAAAACGTCATAGTATAGCATGTCGTTCGAAATCTTGAAAAAAACGTCATAGTATAGCATGTCGCTCAAAATCTTGAAAAAACGTCATAACACATCGTTCGAAATCTTGAAAAAACGTTATAGTATAGCTTGTCCTCCAACATCTTGAAAAACGTCATGGTATAGCATGTCTCTCAAAATCATGAAGAAACGTCATAGTATAACATGTCGTTAGAAATCTTGTAAAAACGTCATAGTATATCATGTCGTCCGAAATAATAAAAAAACGTCATAGTATAGCATGTCGTTTGAAATCATGAAGAAACGTCATAGCATAGCATGTCGTTCGAAATCTTGAAAAAACGTCATAGTATAGCATGTCGTTTGAAATCATGAAGAAACGTCATAGTGTAACATGTCGTCCGAAATAATGAATTAAGTCAAAGTATAGCATGTTATTCGAAATCATGAAAAAACGTCATAGTATAGCATGTCGTTTGAAATCTTGAAAAAACGTCATAGTATAGCATGTCGTCCGAAATAATGAAAAAACGTCATAGTATAGCATGTCGTTTGAAATCTTGAAAAAACGTCATAGTGTAGCATGTCGTTAGTAATCTTGAAAAAACGTCATAGTATAGCATGTCGCTCAAAATCTTGAAAAAACGTCATAGCATAACACATCTTTCGAAATCTTGAAAAAACGTTATAGTATAGCTTGTCCTCCAAAATCTTGAAAAAACGTCATAGTATAGCATGTCTCTCAAAATCTTGAAAAAACGTCATAGTATAGCATGTCGCTCAAAGTCATGAAGAAACGTCATAGTATATCGTCGTCCGAAATAATGAAAAAAACGTCATCGTATATCATGTTGTTTGAAATCTTGAAGAAATGTCATAATATAGCATGTCGTTCGAAATCTTGAAAAAACGTCATAGTATAGCATGTCGTTCGAAATCTTGAAAAACGTCATAGTATAGCATGTCGTTCGAAATCTTGAAAAACACGTCATAGTATAGCATGTCGTTCGAAATCTTGAAAAACGTCATAGTATAGCATGTCATCCGAAATCATGAAAAAAACGTCATAGTATAGCATGTCGTTCGAAATCTTGAAAAAACGTCATAGTATAGCATGTCGTTCAAAATCTTGAAAAAACGTCATAGTATAGCATGTCGTCCGAAATAATGAAAAAACGTCATAGTATAGCATGTCGTTTGAAATCTTGAAAAAACGTCATAGTATAGCATGTCGCTCAAAATCTTGAAAAAACGTCATAGCATAACATCGTTCGAAATCTTGAAAAAACGTTATAGTATAGCATGTCGCTCAAAATCTTGAAAAAACGTCATAGTATAGCATGTCGCTCAAAATCTTGAAAAACGTCATGATATAGCATGTCACCCGAAATCATGAAAAAACGTCATAGTATAGCATGTCTTTCAAAATCTTGAAAAAACGTCATAGTATAGCATGTCGTTTGAAATCTCGAAAAAACGTCATAGTATAGCATGTCGTTTGAAATCTTGAAAAAAACGTCATCGTATATCATGTCGTTTGAAATCTTGAAAAAACGTCATAGTATAGCATGTCGCTCAAAATCTTGAAAAAACGTCATAGTATAGCATGTCGCTCAAAATCATGAATAAACGTCATAGTATAGCATGTCGTTTGAAATCTTGAAAAAACGTCATAGTATAGCATGTCGTTTGAAATCTTGAAAAAACGTCATAGTGTAGCATGTCGCTCAAAATCTTGAAAAAACGTCATAGCATAACACATCGTTAGAAATCTTGAAAAAAACGTTATAGTATATCTTGTCCTCCAAAATCTTGAAAAAACGTCATAGTATATCGTGTCTCTCAAAGTCATGAAGAAACGTCATATTATAGCATGTCGTCCAAAATCATGAAGAAACGTCATAGTATAGCATGTCGTTCGAAATCATGAAAAAAACGTCATAGTATAGCATGTCGTTCGAAATCTTGAAAAACGTCAGAGTATAGCATGTCGTTCGAAATCATGAAGAAACGTCATAGTATAGCATGTCGTTCGAAATCTTGAAAAAACGTCACAGTATAGCATGTCGTTTGAAATCTTGAAAAAATGTCATAGTATAGCATGTCGTTCGAAATCGTGAAAAAATGTGATAGTATAGCATGTCGTACGAAATCTTGAAAAAACGTCATAGTATAGCATGTCGTTCGAAATCTTGAAAAAATGTCATAGTATAGCATGTCGCTCAAAATCATGAAGAAACGTCATAGTATATCGTTGTCCGAAATAATGAAAAAAACGTCATCGTATATCATGTCGTTTGAAATCTTGAAAAAACGTCATAGTATAACACGTCGTTGGAAATCATTAAGAAACGTCATAGTATAGCATGTCGTTCGAAATCATGAAGAAACGTCATAGTATAGCATGTCGTTCGAAATCATGAAAAAAACGTCATAGTATAGCATGTCGTCCGAAATAATGAAAAAACGTCATAGGATAGCATGTCGTTCGAAATCATGAAGAAAAGTCATAGTATAGCACGTCGTCCGAAATAATGAAAAAACGTCATAGTATAGCATGTCGTTCGAAATCATGAAAAAACGTCATAGTATAGCATGTCGCTCAAAATCTTGAAAAAACGTCATAACACATCGTTCGAAATCTTGAAAAAACGTTATAGTATAGCTTGTCCTCCAACATCTTGAAAAACGTCATGGTATAGCATGTCTCTCAAAATCATGAAGAAACGTCATAGTATAGCATGTCGTTTGAAATCTCGAAAAAACGTCATAGTATAGCATGTCGTCCGAAATCATGAAAAAAACGTCATAGTATAGCATGTCGTTCGAAATCTTGAAAAACGTCAGAGTATGGCATGTCGTTCGAAATCATGAAGAAACGTCATAGTATAGCATGTCGCTCAAAATCTTGAAAAAACGTCATAGTATAACACGTCGTTGGAAATCATTAAGAAACGTCATAGTATAGCATGTCGTTCGAAATTATGAAGAAACGTCATAGTATAGCATGTCGTTTGAAATCATGAAGAAACGTCATAGTATAGCATGTCGCTCAAATTCATGAAGAAAGGTCATAGTATAGCATGTTGCTCAAAATCTTGAATAAAAGTCATAGTATAACATGTCTTTCGAAATCTTGAAAAAACGTCATAGTATAGCATGTCGCTCAAAATCTTGAAAAAACGTCATACTATAACATGTCGTTCGAAATCTTTAAAAAACTTCATAGTATAGCATGTCGCTCAAAATCTTGAATAAAAGTCATAGTATAACATGTCGTTAGAAATCTTGAAAAAACGTCATAGTATATAATGTCGTCCGAAATAATGAAAAAACGTCATAGTATAGCATGTCGCTCAAAATCTTGAATAAAAGTCATAGTATAACATGTCGTTAGAAATCTTGAAGAAACGTCATCGTATATCATGTCGTTGGAAATCTTGAAAAAAAAAGTCATAGGATGGCATGTCGTTCGAAATCTTGAAAAAAACGTCATAGTATAGCATGTCGCCCAACATCATGAAGAAACGTCATAGTATATCATGTCGTTCGAAATCTTGAAAAAACGTCATAGTATAGCATGTCGTTGGAAATCATGAAAAAACGTCATAGTGTAGCATGTCATTCGAAATCATGAAAAAACGTCATAGTATAGCATGTCGTTCGAAATCATGAAAAAAACGTCATAGTATAGCATGTCGTCTGAAATCTTGAAAAAACGTCATAGTGTAACATGTCGTTCGAAATCTTGAAAAAACGTCATAGTATAGCATGTTGCTCAAAATCTTGAATAAAATTCATAGTATAACATGTCGTTCGAAATCTTGAAAAAACGTCATACTATAGCATGTCGCTCAAAATCATGAAGAAACGTCATCGTATATCATGTCGTTTGAAATCTTCAAAAAAACGTCATAGGATAGCATGTCGTTAGTAATCTTGAAAAAAACGTCATAGTATAGCATGTCGCTCAAAATCATGAAGAAACGTCACAGTATAGCATGTTGTTAGTAATCTTGAAAAAACGTCATACTATAACATGTCGTTAGTAATCTTGAAAAAACGTCAGAGTATAGCATGTCATTCGAAATCATGAAAAAACGTCATAGTATAGCATGTCGTTAGTAATCTTGAAAAAACGTCATACTATAACATGTCGTTCGAAATCTTGAAAAAACGTCATAGTATAGCATGTCGCTCAAAATCTTGAATAAAAGTCATAGTATAACATGTCGTTAGAAATCTTGAAAAAACGTCATAGTATATAATGTCGTCCGAAATAATGAAAAAACATCATAGTATATCATGTCGTTTGAAATCTTGAAAAAAAGGTGATAGTATAGCATGTCGTTCGAAATCTTGAAAAAAACGTCATAGTATAGCATGTCGCTCAAAATCATGAAGAAACGTCATAGTATATCATGTCGTCCGAAATAATAAAAAAACGTCATAGCATAGCATGTCGTTTGAAATCATGAAGAAACGTCATAGCATAGCATGTCGTTCGAAATCTTGAAAAAACGTCATAGTATAGCATGTCGTTTGAAATCATGAAGAAACGTCATAGTGTAACATGTCGTCCGAAATAATGAATTAAGTCAAAGTATAGCATGTTATTCGAAATCATGAAAAAACGTCATAGTATAGCATGTCGTTTGAAATCTTGAAAAAACGTCATAGTATAGCATGTCGCTCAAAATCTTGAAAAAACGTCATAGTATAGCATGTCGTTCGAAATCTTGAAAAACGTCATGATATAGCATGTCATCCGAAATCATGAAAAAACGTCATAGTATAGCATGTCGTTCAAAATCTTGAAAAAACGTCATAGTATAGCATGTCGTTTGAAATCTTGAAAAAAACGTCATCGTATATCATGTCGTTTGAAATCTTGAAAAAACGTCATAGTATAGCATGTCGCTCAAAATCTTGAAAAAACGTCATAGTATAGCATGTCGCTCAAAATCATGAATAAACGTCATAGTATAGCATGTCGTTTGAAATCTTGAAAAAACGTCATAGTATAGCATGTCGTTTGAAATCTTGAAAAAACGTCATAGTGTAGCATGTCGCTCAAAATCTTGAAAAAACGTCATAGCATAACACATCGTTAGAAATCTTGAAAAAACGTTATAGTATAGCTTGTCCTCCAAAATCTTGAAAAAACGTCATAGTATAGCGTGTCTCTCAAAGTCATGAAGAAACGTCATAGTATAGCATGTCGTCCAAAATCATGAAGAAACGTCATAGTATAGCATGTCGTCCGAAATAATAAAAAAACGTCATAGTATAGCATGTCGTCCGAAATAATGAAAAAACGTCATAGTATATCATGTCGTTCGAAATCATGAAGAAACGTCATAGTATAGCATGTCGTTCGAAATCTTGAAAAAACGTCATAGTATAGCATGTCGTTTGAAATCTCGAAAAAACGTCATAGTATAGCATGTCGCTCAAAATCTTGAATAAAAGTCATAGTATAACATGTCGTTCGAAATCTTGAAAAAACGTCATAGTATAGCATGTCGCTCAAAATCTTGAATAAAAGTCATAGTATAACATGTCGTTAGAAATCTTGAAAAAACGTCATAGTATATAATGTCGTCCGAAATAATGAAAAAATGTCATAGTATAGCATGTCGTTCGAAATCTTGAAAAAAACGTCATAGTATAGCATGTCGCTCAAAATCATGAAGAAACGTCATAGTATAACATGTCGTTAGAAATCTTGAAAAAACGTCATAGTATATCATGTCGTCCGAAATAATAAAAAAACGTCATAGTATAGCATGTCGTTTGAAATCATGAAGAAACGTCATAGCATAGCATGTCGTTCGAAATCTTGAAAAAACGTCATAGTATAGCATGTCGTTTGAAATCATGAAGAAACGTCATAGTGTAACATGTCGTCCGAAATAATGAATTAAGTCAAAGTATAGCATGTTATTCGAAATCATGAAAAAACGTCATAGTATAGCATGTCGTTTGAAATCTTGAAAAAACGTCATAGTATAGCATGTCGTCCGAAATAATGAAAAAACGTCATAGTATAGCATGTCGTTTGAAATCTTGAAAAAACGTCATAGTGTAGCATGTCGTTAGTAATCTTGAAAAAACGTCATAGTATAGCATGTCGCTCAAAATCTTGAAAAAACGTCATAGCATAACACATCTTTCGAAATCTTGAAAAAACGTTATAGTATAGCTTGTCCTCCAAAATCTTGAAAAAACGTCATAGTATAGCATGTCTCTCAAAATCTTGAAAAAACGTCATAGTATAGCATGTCGCTCAAAGTCATGAAGAAACGTCATAGTATATCGTCGTCCGAAATAATGAAAAAAACGTCATCGTATATCATATTGTTTGAAATCTTGAAGAAATGTCATAATATAGCATGTCGTTCGAAATCTTGAAAAAAGGTCATAGTATAGCATGTCGTTCGAAATCTTGAAAAACGTCATAGTATAGCATGTCGTTCGAAATCTTGAAAAACACGTCATAGTATAGCATGTCGTTCGAAATCTTGAAAAACGTCATAGTATAGCATGTCATCCGAAATCATGAAAAAAACGTCATAGTATAGCATGTCGTTCGAAATCTTGAAAAAACGTCATAGTATAGCATGTCGTTCGAAATCTTGAAAAAACGTCATAGTATAGCATGTCGTCCGAAATAATGAAAAAACGTCATAGTATAGCATGTCGTTTGAAATCTTGAAAAAACGTCATAGTATAGCATGTCGCTCAAAATCTTGAAAAAACGTCATAGCATAACATCGTTCGAAATCTTGAAAAAACATTATAGTATAGCATGTCGCTCAAAATCTTGAAAAAACGTCATAGTATAGCATGTCGCTCAAAATCTTGAAAAACGTCATAGTATAGCATGTCACCCGAAATCATGAAAAAACGTCATAGTATAGCATGTCTTTCAAAATCTTGAAAAAACGTCATAGTATAGCATGTCGTTTGAAATCTCGAAAAAACGTCATAGTATAGCATGTCGTTTGAAATCTTGAAAAAAACGTCATCGTATATCATGTCGTTTGAAATCTTGAAAAAACGTCATAGTATAGCATGTCGCTCAAAATCTTGAAAAAACGTCATAGTATAGCATGTCGCTCAAAATCATGAATAAACGTCATAGTATAGCATGTCGTTTGAAATCTTGAAAAAACGTCATAGTATAGCATGTCGTTTGAAATCTTGAAAAAACGTCATAGTGTAGCATGTCGCTCAAAATCTTGAAAAAACGTCATACCATAACACATCGTTAGAAATCTTGAAAAAACGTTATAGTATATCGTGTCTCTCAAAGTCATGAAGAAACGTCATAGTATATCGTGTCTCTCAAAGTCATGAAGAAACGTCATAGTATAGCATGTCGTCCAAAATCATGAAGAAACGTCATAGTATAGCATGTCGTTCGAAATCATGAAAAAAACGTCATAGTATAGCATGTCGTTCGAAATCTTGAAAAACGTCAGAGTATAGCATGTCGTTCGAAATCATGAAGAAACGTCATAGTATAGCATGTCGTTCGAAATCTTGAAAAAACGTCACAGTATAGCATGTCGTTTGAAATCTTGAAAAAATGTCATAGTATAGCATGTCGTTCGAAATCGTGAAAAAATGTGATAGTATAGCATGTCGTACGAAATCTTGAAAAAACGTCATAGTATAGCATGTCGTTCGAAATCTTGAAAAAATGTCATAGTATAGCATGTCGCTCAAAATCATGAAGAAACGTCATAGTATATCGTTGTCCGAAATAATGAAAAAAACGTCATCGTATATCATGTCGTTTGAAATCTTGAAAAAACGTCATAGTATAACACGTCGTTGGAAATCATTAAGAAACGTCATAGTATAGCATGTCGTTCGAAATCATGAAGAAACGTCATAGTATAGCATGTCGTTCGAAATCATGAAAAAACGTCATAGTATAGCATGTCGTTCGAAATCATGAAAAAAACGTCATAGTATAGCATGTCGTCCGAAATAATGAAAAAACGTCATAGGATAGCATGTCGTTCGAAATCATGAAGAAAAGTCATAGTATAGCACGTCGTCCGAAATAATGAAAAAACGTCATAGTATAGCATGTCGTTCGAAATCATGAAAAAACGTCATAGTATAGCATGTCGCTCAAAATCTTGAAAAAACGTCATAACACATCGTTCGAAATCTTGAAAAAACGTTATAGTATAGCTTGTCCTCCAACATCTTGAAAAACGTCATGGTATAGCATGTCTCTCAAAATCATGAAGAAACGTCATAGTATAGCATGTCGTTTGAAATCTCGAAAAAAACGTCATAGTATAGCATGTCGTTCGAAATCATGAAAAAAACGTCATAGTATAGCATGTCGTTCGAAATCTTGAAAAACGTCAGAGTATGGCATGTCGTTCGAAATCATGAAGAAACGTCATAGTATAGCATGTCGCTCAAAATCTTGAAAAAACGTCATAGTATAACACGTCGTTGGAAATCATTAAGAAACGTCATAGTATAGCATGTCGTTCGAAATTATGAAGAAACGTCATAGTATAGCATGTCGTTTGAAATCATGAAGAAACGTCATAGTATAGCATGTCGCTCAAATTCATGAAGAAAGGTCATAGTATAGCATGTTGCTCAAAATCTTGAATAAAAGTCATAGTATAACATGTCTTTCGAAATCTTGAAAAAACGTCATAGTATAGCATGTCGCTCAAAATCTTGAAAAAACGTCATACTATAACATGTCGTTCGAAATCTTTAAAAAACTTCATAGTATAGCATGTCGCTCAAAATCTTGAATAAAAGTCATAGTATAACATGTCGTTAGAAATCTTGAAAAAACGTCATAGTATATAATGTCGTCCGAAATAATGAAAAAACGTCATAGTATAGCATGTCGTTCGAAATCATGAAGAAACGTCATCGTATATCATGTCGTTTGAAATCTTGAAAAAAAAAGTCATAGGATGGCATGTCGTTCGAAATCTTGAAAAAAACGTCATAGTATAGCATGTCGCCCAACATCATGAAGAAACGTCATAGTATATCATGTCGTTCGAAATCTTGAAAAAACGTCATAGTATAGCATGTCGTTGGAAATCATGAAAAAACGTCATAGTATAGCATGTCGTTCAAATTCATGAAAAAACGTCATAGTATAGCATGTCGTTCGAAATCATGAAAAAAACGTCATAGTATAGCATGTCGTCTGAAATCTTGAAAAAACGTCATAGTGTAACATGTCGTTCGAAATCTTGAAAAAACGTCATAGTATAGCATGTTGCTCAAAATCTTGAATAAAATTCATAGTATAACATGTCGTTCGAAATCTTGAAAAAACGTCATACTATAGCATGTCGCTCAAAATCATGAAGAAACGTCATCGTATATCATGTCGTTTGAAATCTTCAAAAAAACGTCATAGGATAGCATGTCGTTAGTAATCTTGAAAAAAACGTCATAGTATAGCATGTCGCTCAAAATCATGAAGAAACGTCACAGTATAGCATGTTGTTAGTAATCTTGAAAAAACGTCATACTATAACATGTCGTTAGTAATCTTGAAAAAACGTCAGAGTATAGCATGTCATTCGAAATCATGAAAAAACGTCATAGTATAGCATGTCGTTAGTAATCTTGAAAAAACGTCATACTATAACATGTCGTTCGAAATCTTGAAAAAACGTCATAGTATAGCATGTCGCTCAAAATCTTGAATAAAAGTCATAGTATAACATGTCGTTAGAAATCTTGAAAAAACGTCATAGTATATAATGTCGTCCGAAATAATGAAAAAACATCATAGTATATCATGTCGTTTGAAATCTTGAAAAAAAGGTGATAGTATAGCATGTCGTTCGAAATCTTGAAAAAAACGTCATAGTATAGCATGTCGCTCAAAATCATGAAGAAACGTCATAGTATATCATGTCGTCCGAAATAATAAAAAAACGTCATAGCATAGCATGTCGTTTGAAATCATGAAGAAACGTCATAGCATAGCATGTCGTTCGAAATCTTGAAAAAACGTCATAGTATAGCATGTCGTTTGAAATCATGAAGAAACGTCATAGTGTAACATGTCGTCCGAAATAATGAATTAAGTCAAAGTATAGCATGTTATTCGAAATCATGAAAAAACGTCATAGTATAGCATGTCGTTTGAAATCTTGAAAAAACGTCATAGTATAGCATGTCGTTCGAAATCATGAAAAAACATCATAGTATAGCATGTCGTTAGTAATCTTGAAAAAACGTCATACTATAACATGTCGTTCGAAATCTTGAAAAAACGTCATAGTATAGCATGTCGCTCAAAATCTTGAATAAAAGTCATAGTATAACATGTCGTTAGAAATCTTGAAAAAACGTCATAGTATATAATGTCGTCCGAAATAATGAAAAAACATCATAGTATATCATGTCGTTTGAAATCTTGAAAAAAAGGTGATAGTATAGCATGTCGTTCGAAATCTTGAAAAAAACGTCATAGTATAGCATGTCGCTCAAAATCATGAAGAAACGTCATAGTATATCATGTCGTCCGAAATAATAAAAAAACGTCATAGCATAGCATGTCGTTTGAAATCATGAAGAAACGTCATAGCATAGCATGTCGTTCGAAATCTTGAAAAAACGTCATAGTATAGCATGTCGTTTGAAATCATGAAGAAACGTCATAGTGTAACATGTCGTCCGAAATAATGAATTAAGTCAAAGTATAGCATGTTATTCGAAATCATGAAAAAACGTCATAGTATAGCATGTCGTTTGAAATCTTGAAAAAACGTCATAGTATAGCATGTCGTTCGAAATCATGAAAAAAACGTCATAGTATAGCATGTCGTTCGAAATCTTGAAAAAACGTCATAGTATAGCATGTCGTTAGTAATCTTGAAAAAACGTCATACTATAACATGTCGTTCGAAATCTTGAAAAAACGTCATAGTATAACATGTCGTTCGAAATCATGAAGAAACGTCATCGTATATCATGTCGTTTGAAATCTTGAAAAAAAAGTCATAGGATAGCATGTCGTTCGAAATCTTGAAAAAAACGTCATAGTATAGCATGTCGCTCAACATCATGAAGAAACGTCATAGTATATCATGTCGTTCGAAATCTTGAAAAAACGTCATAGTATAGCATGTCGTTGGAAATCATGAAAAAACGTCATAGTATAGCATGTCGTTCAAATTCATGAAAAAACGTCATAGTATAGCATGTCGTCCGAAATAATGAAAAAACGTCATAGTATAGCATGTCATTCGAAATCATGAAAAAACGTCATAGTATAGCATGTCGTCCGAAATAATGAAAAAACGTCATAGTATAGTATGTCGTCCGAAATAATGAAAAAACGTCATAGTATAGCATGTCGTCCGAAATAATGAAAAAACGTCATAGTATAGCATGTCGTCCGAAATCATGAAAAAACGTCATAGTATAGTATGTCGTCCGAAATCATGAAAAAACGTCATAGTATAGCATGTCGCTCAAAATCTTGAATAAAATTCATAGTATAACATGTCATTTGAAATCTTGAAAAAACGTCATACTATAGCATGTCGCTCAAAATCATGAAGAAACGTCATCGTATATCATGTCGTTTGAAATCTTCAAAAAAACGTCATAGTATAGCATGTCGCTCAAAATCATGAAGAAACGTCATAGTATAGCATGTCGTCCGAAATAATAAAAAAAGTCATAGTATAGCATGTCATTCGAAATCATGAAAAAACGTCATAGTATAGCATGTCGTTCGAAATCATGAAAAAAACGTCATAGTATAGCATGTCGTCTGAAATCTTGAAAAAACGTCATACTATAACATGTCGTTCGAAATCTTGAAAAAACGTCATAGTATAGCATGTCGCTCAAAATCTTGAATAAAATTCATAGTATAACATGTCGTTCGAAATCTTGAAAAAACGTCATACTATAGCATGTCGCTCAAAATCATGAAGAAACGTCATCGTATATCATGTCGTTTGAAATCTTCAAAAAAACGTCATAGTATAGCATGTCGCTCAAAATCATGAAGAAACGTCATCGTATATCATGTCGTTTGAAATCTTCAAAAAAACGTCATAGTATAGCATGTCGCTCAAAATCATGAAGAAACGTCATAGTATAGCATGTCGTCCGAAATAATAAAAAAAGTCATAGTATAGGATGTCGTTCGAAATCATGAAGAAACGTCATCGTATATCATGTCATTTGAAATCTTGAAAAAAAAAGTCATAGTATAGCATGTCTCTCAAAATCATGAAGAAACGTCACAGTATAGCATGTCGTTAGTAATCTTGAAAAAACGTCATACTATAACATGTCGTTAGTAATCTTGAAAAAACGTCATAGTATAGCATGTCATTCGAAATCATGAAAAAACGTTATAGTATAGCATGTCGTTAGTAATCTTGAAAAAACGTCATACTATAACATGTCGTTAGTAATCTTGAAAAAACGTCATAGTATAGCACGTCGTTAGTAATCTTGAAAAAACGTCATACTATAACATGTCGTTCGAAATCTTGAAAAAACGTCATAGTATAGCATGTCGCTCAAAATCTTGAATAAAATTCATAGTATAACATGTCGTTCGAAATCTTGAAAAAACGTCATACTATAGCATGTCGCTCAAAATCATGAAGAAACGTCATCGTATATCATGTCGTTTGAAATCTTCAAAAAAACGTCATAGTATAGCATGTCGCTCAAAATCATGAAGAAACGTCATCGTATATCATGTCGTTTGAAATCTTCAAAAAAACGTCATAGTATAGCATGTCGCTCAAAATCATGAAGAAACGTCATAGTATAGCATGTCGTCCGAAATAATAAAAAAAGTCATAGTATAGGATGTCGTTCGAAATCATGAAGAAACGTCATCGTATATCATGTCGTTTGAAATCTTGAAAAAAAAAGTCATAGTATAGCATGTCTCTCAAAATCATGAAGAAACGTCACAGTATAGCATGTCGTTAGTAATCTTGAAAAAACGTCATACTATAACATGTCGTTAGTAATCTTGAAAAAACGTCATAGTATAGCATGTCATTCGAAATCATGAAAAAACGTTATAGTATAGCATGTCGTTAGTAATCTTGAAAAAACGTCATACTATAACATGTCGTTAGTAATCTTGAAAAAACGTCATAGTATAGCATGTCGTTAGTAATCTTGAAAAAACGTCATACTATAACATGTCGTTCGAAATCTTGAAAAAAACGTCATAGTATATCATGTCATCCGAAATAATAAAAAAACGTCATAGTATAGCATGTCGTTCGAAATCTTGAAAAAACGTCATAGTATAGCATGTTGTCCAAAATAATGAAAAAAGTCATAGTATAGCATGTCGTTAGTAATCTTGAAAAAACGTCATAGTATAGCATGTCGCTCAAAATCATGAAGAAACGTCATAGTATAGCATGTCGTCTAAAATAATGAAAACAGCGTCAAAGTATAGCATGTCTATAGTTTGTTGCAAAGTCATTGCGATCTGTTTGAGGTTCTTATTTGGGGCTTAAAGTCATCCAGTGTTTCTTGTTGAATAAAGACGTACACTGAGGTGCTGCCCAGGTCAGAGTGAAGACAAGAGGCAGTGCTGAAAACAGCACGTTGGTTTTGATGAAGGTTTTATTTCTGATCCTGTTCAGAGGCTGTAAATATGACAGGACAACATTTCAGTTTATAAAAACAGCTCGCTCAGACACAGACAGTGAGAAAGACAGAAACAGACAGTGATATGTTTTCAACAGTATAGACGAAAAAATCTTTATTGACGGCAGTAAAGAACACTGTATCATAATAAATGATAAAATGAGTTTCCCACAGCTCTGCTGTCAGCGTCAGGACACAAGACAAGTTTACAAAGCCATAATTATAAATCAAATCTATAACATGACATATAATATTGCAGAAGAAGAACATTACGGTTCAACTGTTTCAGTTTGACTCGAAGCTAAATGTTTTATTTCCTGCTCAAACTAAACATCGATAAAAAAAGTTCTGTTGTGAGTAAAACATGAAGCACCGTATTGTTGGTGGGTTTCTTTTAACAAACTTTCTCTCAGCTCCGTGACTCAGTTCACCTCCCGGCGGTCACCTCTGCAGCCAGCTGTACGGATCATCTCCATGCCATATGTGCTGGGGGTGGACGGGTAGGAAGGCAAACATATTTGTGATGCTATTGTAAAATATTTGTACTCAGAGGGACACCAAGGTCATCAAACATCTAATTCTACACATGGAGGCTTTAAAACAGCTGCTACAGTACAGAGCATTTAAGTCCAGCACGGAGACAGTGCAGGGAGGGAGCAGCTTCGGGTGACCACCAGACATGTGGTCATTAGATGATCTTTGAACCAGAAAAACTGGGCAGCAGCTGGTGGCTTCACTGGGACTGGATCCTGTCCTCAAGGGTACAGAGGGAGGACGGAGCCAGCAGCATGTTGAGGCCAGTGTTCAGACTGCAGGCAGAGAGATCACAGAGGGACGAGTTACTGGAGGGAAAGTTAGTAAGAATATAGTCAGAGAAAACAGGAGAGAAAACAAAAAACTAGCTGCCATAACAAAGTATATGTGCAACAAAAAGTCAGTCTATAGTAAGTCTTAACAAATGCCAGTAAATATGTCATCAAGAATGCCACAAAAAAACACATAGTATGGTTTGTCGTCAAAACTGCAAACTAAAGAAGGCAGAATTATAATTTGTCATAAAAAAACAAGCTAAAAAGTTATAGTATAGTATGCCTTAAAAAACAGCAACAAAAAAGTCATAGTATGTCATAAAAAATGTCGCCTTAAAGTCATGGTATACTCTGTTGAAAAAAAAAAAAGTCATAGTATGGCATGTCGTTAAACATACCACAAAAAAGTTATAGTATGGTATGTCATTAAAATTCTTTACAAAAAAGTCACAGTAAAGTATGTTATAAAAAATGCCATAAAAAGTCATAAATAGTATATCAGAGAAAATGTCACAAAAAAGTAGTGGCACAGTATGTAGTAAAACGTACAAGAAAGATTCATAGTATAATACGTCGTTAGATGTGCAACAAAACGTGTCATAGCATGGTAAGTCTTAGTATGTCTTAAAACCTGCCACAAAGAAATCATAGTGTTGTGTGTTTTAAAAAATGTTGCCAAAATTCATAGTTAAGTATGTCGTACAAAAAAATTTGCTAAAAAGTTAAAGTACAGCAGGTTGTAAAAAACCACAACAAAAAGTCATAGTATGTCGTAAAAAAAAGTCCTCGTTTAAAATGTTGTAAAAAAAAAAAAAAAAAAAAAAAAAAGCCACTTCAAAGTCGTAGAATAAATGTCATTAAAAAATTTCCAAAAAAGTCATAGTAAAGTATGTCGTTAAAAATAACAAAAAGGTCATAGCATAGTATGTCATAAAGAATCTTGCTAAAAAGTTATAGTTGGAAAAAACTGCAACAAATAGTCGTACTATAGCGTGTCGTAAAAAGCGCAACAAAATAGTCATAGTAAAGTTTGTCATAAAAAAGTGCCACACAAAAGGCACAGTACAATATGTCATCAGGAATGCCACAAAAACTTGTGGTATGGTTTGTCGTCAAAACCGCAAACAAAAGAAGGCAGAATAATAATTTGTCATGAAAAAACAATGCTAAAAAGTTATAGAATATTATGTCGTAAAAAAGTCGTAGTATCGCATGTTGTAACAAATCTCACCAAAAAGTCATGGTATAGTATGTTTTAAAAAAAAAATCACAAAAAGTCGTAGTTTAATATGTCGTTAAAAATGCCACAGAAAAGTTAGTGTGGTATGTCATTAAAATTCTTTACTAAAAAACTCACAGTAAAAAAAAAAGAAAAACTGTCATAAAAAAGTGCCACACAAAAGGCACCGTACAGTATGTCATCAGGAACGCCAAAGTCGTAGCGTAGCATCGCTGTAAAATATCATGTTTGCCCACCTGATGTTTACACATACGTCAAATGCTGCTGAGTTACTTCATTCATACTTTTAGTTGCCACTGCTATGAATTGTGCTCCACTAATGCTTTCACCGCTTTCTGTCCCTCACTCCCTTCCTCTTCCTCTTCCTCCTCCTCCTCCTCCTCCTCCCCAGGCTCTGTTGGCTCAGGGGTCAATAGACTCTCAGGACTCTGCAGGACCGAAGAGCAGCAGCCGGCAATCAGCTCCACTCCTCCACCACGTCTCTGTGACTGTGTGTGTGTCCATCCTGCCAACGTTTCTACTCCTCGTCTCATAAACACGACCTCACGCTCACATACTGTACCAACGCGCACACACACACACACACACAAACATTCACACACTCACACACACACACTCAGAAATGGCAAGACCCAGAGAGAGGCACGTGACTCGTCGCCCTCCGCTACGAGAAAATGTCAACCGACAGACGTCCAAACATCAACAACAGGCTTTCGAGGAGGGAGAGTGTTCTGGAGGACGTTCAGATTAGCCGTGTCTCTCCACACACAAACACGCAGACGGTGAGGAAGAGGAAGCTGGACTGTGTCTTCTCTGAGAGAGAAATAACAAAGGCAGAGACAGAGGGACTCTGGGGGATTTTGGATCACAGCGACTTCATTTCCAATGCTCCCTGTCTGGAGGGTTTGTGTGCTTTTTGTGCAGCCCGGCTCTGACTCACTCCCTCCAGCTTTTTTGGATCTGAGACAGCTGGACTGAAAACACAGGAACACACACATACACACACACACACACACACACACACACACACACACACACACACATTCGGACAACAAGTTTTAAAACCGGCAGCGAGCGAGAGAGAGACGATGGGCTTTCTAGGCTGGACAGATGGGGTAGATCCTTCCACGGTGTTTGTCAGCTCCATTTATCACTCCCCTGGACCTCTCTAGTGGCAAGAAATCTATATGACATACATTCAAAGCACAAACACACACACACACACACACACACACACACACACACACACACACACACACTCTGTCGCCGTCCCCTTAGACCTCGTTAGCGGGCAAACAGGGTCCCCACACGGACACAAACACTCATGCTGTACACCAGTGTGCTTTTTGCGGGTCTTTATCTTAATTTTGTCGTCGACATTCTGTACAAACTTCATTTAATGTGGAATATGAAAAAAGTCCATCCAACGAAATCTCAATGGGAGAGTGTATATTTCACATTCTGTAAGTGTATAGTTGTGTGAGTGCAGTGTGTGTGTGTGTGTGTCTTTGTTTGTTGGGGAGTGTGTGTGTGTGTGTGTGTGTGTGTGTGTGTGTGTGTGTGTGTGTGTGCTCGGTGTGTATGGCAGCAAAGAAAGGCTGGAAGGATTCAAATCTTATAAGCAGCTGAAAGACGACGTGTGAAACTGAATCGCTGCTGAACACTTAGTGTTGACATTAAAATACAGCTGAACTGATGGCATTGAAATATCTTTCCTCTGGACACCATTAACACTGTTTGAATCCCCATCTGTGAAATGTTGAAGTTCAAAAACTGAAGTTTGAAGAGCAACTTGTAACTTTCATTTCCTGTCAGATTTGTATGACATCATGTGATCACCTGGAGGTGAAGCTGCCTCTCCCCCACAGGGCTGTAGGCTACATAAGAGTCTTCAAATGTGGTCTTGTTGTGTTATTGGGAGCCAGAATAGAAGGAGTCATGGCTCAAAACCAGCCGCCACTGCCCGTCAACAAAAACAAAGATGGTTAAATGTGATCAGACCAAAGGACTGGACGGAGGCCATCATCAAAAATGCTCACATGTGCAGCGCACACTTCATATCAGGTTAGGGACAAAGTATTTCCTGTTGTAGGGATGAAGAACGTTATGTGTATTAAGGGTTATCATGTCCACCTCATCAGAAACTGGGGAGCTATTAAGAGGAAGATTGGATTTCTCTGGAACGCTAACTTTTTAGCACATTAGCTAACGTTAGCCTCCATAGCAAAACAAATACTGGATTTCTCTGTAATGCTAACTTTGTAGCGCAGGGTGCGCTGCTCTGGATAACCCAACGCTACATTCAGACAGCGCTCCCAATTTATCAACGCTCCAGTTTGTGTCAGAGTGCGCTCCTGAACGCACCACTCACATCATCTTCCTCCATTGTCTAAAACAAGACAACACAACTTGTTAGCTAGCGCTAGCTAATGTCTGTGGAGAACTGTTTGGCCTCCAGCTAAGCCCCGCCCACCAAAAACATGACACTGTTTACTGACAGTTAAAGGGTCTATTTTAGATTAAGAAAGAGAAAACTTGACTTCTGCACCTCCTCTCGGCTCTGTTTTGAAAGTCTGAATCAATGGCAGAGAATCCTGCTGACAACATTGCTATTCCAGCATCTGCATCAACTGTCTACACTGCAGAGCAACCAGAAATGGATGACAGACTATTGGAAAGAGTGTAAAAGAGACAATAAACAAAATAAAAACCAGTCAATGTCAGCAAAGTGTTTCAGAGATGGAGAAAGACGTTGCTAATAGTTTAGCCTTCTGCTAACGGGAGCTAAAGGCTAACTGCTGCGGCTTTAACTTCATGTTCACGTACCTAACGTTAGCTAGAGCCTCAAATTACAGTGGGTATGTTTTGATGGGCTCTAGTAGCGCTCTATATTTTTTCTAACATTTGTTGATACAGTCATGTAAACAGTATATTCCATTCTCCAATAAGGACGTTAGATCTGCTGATGTTAATATTATTACTGAAGCTCTGATGTCCAGTAACTGGTATCCAGGACAGCTCTGGTTTCATTTACTCAAAGAAACATTTCTGAACATAATTCAGGTAGCAATCGCTTTGTCACCACAATGTAATGATGCAACCTTTTAGTAATACACTGACATCATTTCTAGGGGACAGGTCGTTCCTCCTGTTTTAGTTTAATTGGTAAAGTCACACAGACCCAAAACTGATCTGCAACAAATCTTACGGTGCGTTAGATTCAGTTTTATCTGATTATATGAACCGATGTAAAAGCTTTAACAGTTTGATTTGTTTTTAATCAAAGAGCAAATGATAATTTGAAGAGAAAAGTTTGACTTTAAAAGTTTTGAGCTGAAATGCCATTTGGTTTCATCAGTCATCACTAAATCGATTATTGCGTATCGAGCCAGATGAGAAACTTTTTGTCTGTAATGCTTCAGTTCAGCTGTATTTATAATTCTGCATTCAGCGGTTCATCATGACGTCTTCAGTCGCTTATAACGTTCCAATAATTTGGTCCTTTTGTTTATTTTTTTTGCTTCCATGAACGTGTTTAACCTCTGTGTGTGTGTGTGGGTTCTTCGGTGTGTACGTTACCTCTGGCCACTCTGTGGGGTATTTTTTATGTTTCATAGACGATGCCAGGACATGGAACATGAGCGAAGGCCTGTTGTGCTGTGAGACGGCCACGGGGCGGTGTCCCGAGGGGGTCGTCACGTCCTGCCCTCCGTCAGCTGGAAGTAAAAGAGAGATCAGTTTCTGTGACTATGGTGTGGCCTTACTTTACTGTTCTTTCTTACATACTTGAAAGAGAGACAATGATTATTAGCGCCCCGCTAGCGGTCAGACAAAGGTACAATGTCCAACACGCTGGTCCGGAGCGAAAGTGTCCTAAAAACTACGAGTCAGATTGATATGAAATTAGGTGTCCATGTTCATGGTCCTGAGGATTCTGTGGATCCCCTGAGCTTTTCATGTTTTCATGGCGCCACCATCAGGGCCAATTTAGCTTTTGATCAACACTTGGTAAGAAACCTTAAACTCAATCAGCTGTCGATGGATGTGGTCCTCAGACTGATCAGAATATTCAAACTAGGGATGTCAGAGGTTAACCCTCAATCCTAGAATTTATTTTTGACCGGTTACACACGTCACTCTGTGGCTGAATTTTGCTGCTCTTCATTTATTGCACTAGTGGCGTCACTCATTCAGCCTTTAGTGCTGGTAACGCCGTCCTGACCCAACAGTGTCGCTGTGGACTCATGGTACCCACCCTCCGGTCTCCCCCTAGGGTCGCCCTGGTGAGTGAGCAGCTACATTTTGAGCCACAAACCCTCTTTGGCATTGTTAACACCATTAGCAGTGTCAGCACAACTAGTGATGCTAACATAGTTAATGATGCTAAAGGGATTTTTTTCCATCTCAAAATGAAGATGTTTACTTACCAGGGCGACCTGGGGGGAGTCTGGGGTGGCCAACCTTTTTCCGCAGCAACACCGCCTTGCACCACTAGTTGGCTCCCACACGATCTGATTGGGACGCAGTGCAGAACAGCTAAGGCTTTTGTTAGCTAACTAGTGGAGTCCAGAGGGTGAGCAGTGGGCCCTCTATTGCCACGTTAACGTGGCTCGTTGGCTGCCTGTCAGCAAAGACTGCAGAAAATAAAAGATAAAACCACCTCAAAATGGATAGTGCTTAGAAATGCAGCGTTAAAGTGAACTGAGTCAGTGGAGCGCCAGACTAAAAGGAAAAGCCTTTTGTTTTTAAATTCCTTTTGCTTTTTTAATTTTTCCAAAAATCAGATAGTTAGCATCTGGTGAACAGTGCTGGGCTTTCAACAGCAAAATTAACCACAATTGACATCCCTGATAAATCTGTTTAGTAAAGAAAGTATTTTAAGAACGTTGGTGATATACTTATTTTCATACAAATTAATTTTCTTGTCTTGCAGCAAATTGAAAGAATATGATTTTTCCAACTTTATTTTTCATGAAGTAAAACACCAAGAAACCTTGTGATTGGACCTGAGATTTCTTTCCCGAGAATAAACAGTAGTTTCTAAAATAACTTTTTTTTTTTTGCCAGTTAATATTATTAAATTACATTCACCCATATTCAAATAAAGTTCGTTCAGTTTAAACGACTTAAAAGTCTAATTCCAACATTGCCCCAGAGATAATTGATTACGTGAAAGAAACGAGCAAAAAGTAACAAAAAATAAAGATTCAGTGAGCAGATAATAAAGTGATGAGGAATAAAAGGGGCCCAACAGTGGATCCCTGTGGAACACCACAAGTCACTTTAAGCCATAACGTGACCACAAAAAAACAAGACATTTGAAAGTACTGCTGGGAACCACTGCTCTAGCGCCACCCTCAGGACAAACTTAGCATTTTAAATCCTCCTACTGTTTAAGGTCTAAAGAAAAGCTGAATTATGAATATTTTCTTCTGTCCAAAATGCTCATTCTGCCGTCTGTAGTAAACACTGCAGCATCTTGCGGCCGCTAGCGGGGCTTTACACTCTGTGATTATGTGGAGGGAAAGAGAAACAAGAAGACGAGTGGAGTTTAAAGGTAAACGTGAGGTTGTAAATTTGCTGATATATTTGTAAACTTTAACAGCGCTACAGCAGTGTAACTGAAATCTGTGTCTGGAGATCTAAATAAAAGTAACATCTGTAACAACAGCTGTTGGCTTTTCTGTTTGTACACTTTCTCTCATGTGTGGGCTAAAAATACTGAGCAACAGGAGAGTGGGCCGCAGCTCATTACATTCAAACATGCAGACAGATTACAACCAAAGGAGCATCACCACCCTAAAGGAGCGCAGTCCTACACTGACATGTCAACACATAATAAGTATCCTGCAGGGGGGCATTAGTGCAAACAATCAAGTGGACGCAGCCACTGTGACATCACCTAACGGTTTGTCGCCTCGGGTTTTAAAGCCTTGAGTTCGCCATCTTGGATTTTTGGACACACAAGTAACAAGAGGGTGAAGCTAACACTAGCTGCTAGCCTGGTTAGCACTAGGGAGGAGACCATTCATTTTTCATTACTGCTTAGCCTGTTGGGGGGGTCACGTGGGGGTGGAGCCTATCCCAGCGGACACTGAGTGAGAGGCGGGGTTCACCTGGACAGGTCACCAGACTATCACAGGACTGACACATAGAGACAGACAACCATTCACACTCACATTCACACCTACGGACAATTTAGAGTCACCAATTAACCTGCATGTCTTTGGACTGTGGGAGGAAGCTGGAGCACCTGGAGGAAACCCACGCTGACACAGGGAGAACATGTCAGAGCACCTGGAGGAAACCCATGCTGACATGGGGAGAACATGTGGGAGCACCTGGAGGAAACCCACGCTGACACGGGGAGAACATGTGGGAGCACCTGGAGGAAACCCACGCTGACACGGGGAGAACATGTGGGAGCACCTGGAGGAAACCCACGCTGACATGGGGAGAACATGTGGGAGCACCTGGAGGAAACCCACACTGACACGAGGAGAACATGTGGGAGCACCTGGAGGAAACCCACGCTGACATGGGGAGAACATGTCGGAGCACCTGGAGGAAACCCACGCTGACACGAGGAGAACATGTGGGAGCACCTGGAGGAAACCCACGCTGACATGGGGAGAACATGTGGGAGCACCTGGAGGAAACCCACGCTGACACGAGGAGAACATGTGGGAGCACCTGGAGGAAACCCACGCTGACATGGGGAGAACATGTCGGAGCACCTGGAGGAAACCCACGCTGACACGAGGAGAACATGTCAGAGCACCTGGAGGAAACCCACGCTGACACAGGGATGTGACTAGTTAACACATGGCACGTCTTTAACCACCTGGAAAACATGAGGTAAGGTGCTAGGTGCTACTCTTGTGCCTTTTCTATGCCAGCTTTTAAGAACGGCGGCAGGTTGCGTCTGTGGTTGCTACGCAACCTTAACAAGCGCAGAGCTGATCTTCTTCCAGGAGCTGTGTATAAGTGTGTAGGCCTGTCGTCTGTGGGACAGATGTAAAGCTCTGGGTAGCCCTGCACTAACATGATCAACTGTTCCTGTTTATCAGACTGAATATTTACAGAAGAAGGGAAAGATATCTGTCGGCTCTGTCGGCTGGGATTGGTCGGTCCTCGTCACATGATATGCGGTGCACGGTGCTGCGTTCTAAAAGCTGAACTCAGTTTATTTTAGGGTGGCCAGGTTTGCATGCATGCTGTGACGGCATCGCTCTGGGGACACTGAAATAGCAGCTATGCCTGTGTTCTGTGAGTCTGGGGTTACGTTACCTAACCAACGTTGTTGCTGTGGCGGCAACTTGTCAACGGACAGCAGCCACCTGAGTATCTGAAGGCAAACTGTAAATTATATGACTTATTTTGTTTCAATTCTATCCTCTTAAATTCTTAAATGATAAAATATTTTTTTTACTAATTTCATATCGTCAAGAAAATCGTCGTCGCAAAAACACCCTGAAATATCCTGTAATTATTTTAGGGCCGTGTCTCCCACCCCTAGAGCTGATCGTCACACTGGATAAATGAGTCTTGGATTATTCTGATGAGCTGGGTGAGAGTTTGATGTTGATTTAGTTTTGTTAAACGTGGTGTTTACTTCCGCTCACCATGGAGGCATGAGGAAATTAAACACACCACGCCGTGGTTACATTTATACACAGATGGTTATTTTTCTGTTTAGTTGCTCTCTCAGAACCCGGAGTGTTTTCAGCTGATGTTTCAGTGTTCTGCTCAGACTGGAGGTCTTTCTGCCTCCTCAGCAACTTTTTCCCAAATTTAGTCCGACCCCTCTGCAGCGCTGATCACCGGCACATAAAGTGTGACCTCCTCCACTTGATGCGCTCAGAAAACCAGAGAGAGGCTTTTAAAAAACTGACCTGTGACTCAACTTCATGTTCCATATGTTTCTGCACAACCGAGAGCACCGAGTACGTTACCAGTGATTCATACCTATGGAGCGGCGGGTGGGAGCCGAGCGTCTGATCCTGCTGATGACACACTGTCGTGCTGATTAAAACACGTCTCTGAAGAGACGCACTGAGTCTGACAATCAGGCGTCAAAAGAGCGATTAAATAAGAATAAAACTATCCACTGACCCAATATATGTGTGTGTGTCTGCATTTCACAGCTCTTATCTTTCACACACTGTCGCTCCTTCACATCTCCTCCTCCTCCTCTTCCTCCTCCTCGGCATTGCTCTGCCTGATCCGAGCTCTTACTCTCTCCATTTGATTCAGACGACAGTGATAGCAGGTTGTGTTCAACTCTACCCATCCATCTCTATTCCCTCTGTTTCCACACTGAATCCGTCTGTCACTTCTGCTTCGGCCTCCTTTACGTCTCCATTTACAGGATCCATCTGCACCTCTGCTCATCACCGTCCGCTCATCGCTTACTTTGCTTCACAGCATCCCTCAGCTCTCGTCTTCACCAGGGACTGACCGCAGGGATTGAGAATTTAATCTTCCATCTTCACCAGTTTTCTACTCCTCATACATCAGTCTATAAGTTTAACTAATAATAACATGATATATGTGAACGACAGGTGCGTCTCAAAAACTTAAAACTCAATATTTCTTGTCAGTTATTTTAAAAAGTAAAAACTGTTCATACTCTGGACTCAAAGAAAAGAAGAGCTGTGATCAGCTAATGAACTCAAAGCACCTGCACAGGTTTCCTGAGCCTTTAACTCTGTCTCCGCCATTGACGAGATTTTCTGTCAATCCATGTTTTCACTGATATAAGACAGGGGGCGCTGCTACACATCTTGTGAAATAGAACAACACTGATGTGTCCAAAAACAAACGAAGAAGAAGAGCGGCTGGAACCTGGAGGAAGATGTTGTTTACAGAAATGTAGCAGCTTGTAAACTGCAGGAAATTGTCGGATCTCCATGACGGTGACAGTGACACACGGACAAGACGACCACGGAGGAGATGGAGACAAGAGAACACTGAACCATCACTGAACATGGCAACGTGTTTCCTCCAGGTGCTCCGACATGTTCTCCCCGTGTCAGCGTGGGTTTCCTCCAGGTGCTCCCACATGTTCTCCCCGTGTCAGCGTGGGTTTCCTCCAGGTGCTCTGACATGTTCTCCTCGTGTCAGCGTGGGTTTCCTCCGGGTACTCCCACATGTTCTCCCCGTGTCAGCGTGGGTTTCCTCCAGGTGCTCTGACATGTTCTCCTCGTGTCAGCGTGGGTTTCCTCCAGGTGCTCCCACATGTTCTCCCCGTGTCAGCGTGGGTTTCCTCCAGGTTCTCTGACATGTTCTCCCCGTGTCAGTGTGGGTTTCCTCCAGGTGCTCCGACATGTTCTCCTCGTGTCAGCGTGGGTTTCCTCCAGGTGCTCCGACATGTTCTCCTCGTGTCAGTGTGGGTTTCCTCCAGGTGCTCCGACATGTTCTCCTCGTGTCAGCGTGGGTTTCCTCCAGGTGCTCCGACATGTTCTCCCCGTGTCAGCGTGGGTTTCCTCCAGGTGCTCTGACATGTTCTCCTCGTGTCAGCGTGGGTTTCCTCCAGGTGCTCCCACATGTTCTCCCCGTGTCAGCGTGGGTTTCCTCCAGGTTCTCTGACATGTTCTCCCCGTGTCAGCGTGGGTTTCCTCCAGGTGCTCCAGCTTCCTCCCACAGTCCAAAGACATGCAGGTTAATTGGTGACTCTAAATTGTCCGTAGGTGTGAATGTGAGTGTGAATGGTTGTCTGTCTCTATGTGTCAGTCCTGTGATAGTCTGGTGACCTGTCCAGGTGAACCCCGCCTCTCACCCAGTGTCAGCTGGGATAGGCTCCACCCCCCTGTGACCCCTAAGAGGATAAGCAGTTATGGAAACGATGAATGAATGAATGAATGAATGAACAGTTAATGGTATTAAGCACTTGTTGCTTCTGAATTATTGATCGTTAAAACTGAGTCCAAACTATGATCTAAGTTTTTTTTCCAGATAAATGATGTTCAAACAGAAGAGCAGACTTTACCTGAGATGACTGAAGCACGATCAACAAACAGTGAATCAACGGAGTTTTTCCAGGACACTGACGTCAGCTGCTCGCTGAGTGTCGGAGCTGTGTGACAGCGAGGAACATTTGGTCGCCTCTAACTTTCTCTGTGAACGCTCATTTTAAACATCAATAAATGTGAAGACACAACAGAGCTGCTGTCATTTACCTGGATTTATGGTGACCTTTCTCAGACGACGTCCAGACCATCAAATAATGACCTCTTCAGCCGTCTGTCCGTCTGTCTCCTCACTGCATGTTGGCTGTGAAGCAGTTTTGTTGTTTGCCACCTGAAAAAAGGACAAAGAAGAAGAAGAAGAGAATTTTCATGTTAAGTTGTTTCACTGTGGACAGACGTCTCTACTGTGGTGTCCCTCAGGGGTCGATTTTAGAGCCTTTATTATTCGTGCTCAAGGTTTGAAAAACAATTAATGATAATAAGATTTATCCTAGCTGCGATGATTGCACCCAAATTAACTCAGCCCACGCTTCACGCACATTCACATGGACAAAATTTCATAACTTTTCTATGACGTTTCGAGGACTCGTAACATTTTTTTCTTTTCAAGGACACTTTCGTATTGAGGAATGTGGTGACTAAGAATGTTAATGGCTTACCGTTAATCAGTTCACCACCAAGAACATTTCTGAGCAGTTACGTGTTCGTCTGAGGGTTACTCTGGCTACCCTTCAGTTTACAGCATTGCACACATGGATCTACAAAGACACCTGGATACAGTGTTGGCGGCGGGGCTCCATTAATTCCTGTGGTAGTTGCTCAGTGACGCATGAAGCCAAAATCGCACTATTTCCACAGTATAAAATTACCCAGATGATCGGCACTGCTTCCATCACTGGGCCCATCGAGCAGACGCACTGGAGACTCACAGCCACAGAGCCTGGCCAAGCGGCTAACTTCTGGTTTAGCGCTCTGCTAGCTTGAGTTGGGTTAAATGAATCTTGCGGCTGTTTTAGACTTTTCCAAACTGGTTAATGGACTGGATGGAATCAATCTTGATAATGGAATGAGTCTGATTCATAGACGTCTCTTTCACAGTGTCAGTCAATGGTAGAAAGTCTTTTGGGGCCCAGTTGGATCACGTGACGGACCCCGGACATTGCAGCACCACTGTTTGGCCACTACAAAAACTGGCCTCAAGTCCTGCACACTTCTCGAGGGCCTGACTGGACACTACTCAGGTCTGCTGTTAGCTGGCTAGCGGTGCCGCTCATTCAGCCATTAGCACCACTAACGCTGTCCCAACTCAACAATGTTGCTCCGCTCTCTCCTCACTCGTCTTGATGCAGACGATGAGCGGTTGTAGACCACCTGCTGTGGTGAGTGACGGCTGATCCGGTGTGACAGCTGACTGAAGACAGGAGCTGGAGATCAGCTGCAGACCGACTCTCCACCGCTGCTCCTCTTTAGTTTTTTCTACCCTCCTAAAATATTTTCCTCCGTGTCCCTCCAGGGTCTCAGAGGATCTCTTATTTTCCTTTCTTCCCCTCCCCTCCCCTCGTCTCGTCTCCTGCAGCACAGACAGGTCGTGGTAAGCAAGGTAAGAGCCTAACTGTGTTGGACATTAACTGTAATGATTAGTGTCAGCTGGGCTCGCAGCGACAGTGTTACTGCTCCACCTTGTTTCCATCAGGACACAGTGGCCAGAGAGGGACCGGGGAGGAAGCCATAATCAGCCACCAGATGAGGTTAGGCGAGTGCAGGCGAGGCTGCAGGGAGGAAGTCTGGGCTGCGGTTAATGAGAGCTGACACAGCCGACAAACGGCCCACCTCCAAACTGAATAATGAAGTTTAAATTTGTGTGAAAAGAGAGCCAGCGTCGGTAAAGATCTCTGCACTGAGTCACAGAGCGACGCTGTGCGGCCTGCAGCTCTCAGCCTTCAGCTTTCACACATTTAACATGTTTATTTGTGTCCGTGTCCAAAATATTCTAAAGAAGAAAAACCTGTTTCAGATGTCTCATCCTGCATTTGTCTTCTGAGAGACGTCTGTCCCTGTGAGGACCAGACTGAACTGTGAGGTCATCAGCTACATCTGTCCAAAATCTCTGAGCAGTTCAGGCTGTAATACACACTTCTCAGGGCTCTGTCACGGCAGAAAACTCAATGATGTCTTGGCAAAAACAACCACTTTTTTGTGGCACTATCCCCGCTGGAAATGCAGCGATGTCTCGGTATAAAACAACCGTGGAAAACTGGGAAAATGAATGAAGCAGAAATCGAGGTGCTTGTGGGCGAGCTGGAGGTCAGAGAGCACAGAGCCTGTTTGGTGGACAGTGGAGACACAAACTAAAGACAAGGCAGTGTGTGGCAACATGTTGCTGCTGCTTTTAATGCAGTGAGTTCATCAAACAGGAGACCTGACAGGTCAGATCTCAATGTGGATTTAAAAAAAAAAAGCTAACGCTAACGTCTTTGCTAATTTACACAGTCCATATGTGCAGTCGGTGAAGAACTGTACAGAGGTGTCTCCAGTGACGACACACTCATGTTCCCTGCAGCCATTTTATGTCCAGGCTGGTACAAGCTGATTGGCTGTTGAAACAGGTGACGTGCTTTAAAACCAGCCGCCGGCCATGTGACCAGCTGAGTGTCAGGTGACACCATCAGCCGGCTTGAGTCCAGCTCAGACCGGCCAGTTCACACCGCTGACACTTTTCTCTGTGACGTTCTGAAACGGTTTCATCTCGTCACCAATCTTTGGTCTGAACTGGACTTTAGACACAAAAACTAAAATGATTCTTGATGATATCTGCACAGGGTCAGAGGAGATTATTGAAAACTGTTGACACAGAGTACTGCAATACATTCACACTTGTTATCAGGTAAAGGAAAGCCAAACTTTCCTGAATCCTGTCACCTGCCACAGCCTGCCATCATCCAGCTGCAGACGGTGCATTCCACAGCTGACCACGAGTGTCAGCAGCATAAAGTCTGGCCCCGCCCCTCTCCTCTGTGTGGTGGTGAGACAGTGCTGATAGAATATTTAGCGGTATTTGATTTGGGATATGAGGTGACATATCTTTTACAATCCAAAGATGCTTATAGAAAAGTTCTGTCTCACAAACACAAACAACACAGCTGTATCTATATGTTAATGAGGTGGATCAATAAGAAACATCTGATATGGCCTCAATTCACCATCTGTGACACTGAGAGACCCTTTTACTGTTAGTGAACAGTAGGATGCTTTTTGGTGGGCGGGGCTTAGCTGGAGGCAAAACAGTTCTCCACAGACATTAGCTAGCACTAGCTAACAAGTTGTGTTGTCTTGTTTTAGACAATGGAGGAAGATGATGTGAGTGGTGCGTTCAGGAGCGCACTCTGACACAAACTGGAGCGTTGATAAATTGGGAGCGCTGTCTGAATGTAGCGTTGGGTTATCCAGAGCAGCGCACTCTCAGAGTGGCAGAGCGCACTCTGGACACTCTGTCTGTGGAGACGGAGCAGCAGAGCGCCGAGCGGAGTGAATGTGTGATTAACTTAAGCGTTGGTTCATTCATGTAGAAATATAAGGCTCCGTTTCTTCCACCAACAGGGCTCTCATTTTAGTGTAGAGCGTCAGACTGAATTTACCAACGCACCATGTCAGGTCACTCACTCTCCGGGACCGCCAGTGTTACTGGAAGAAGTAAACACTGACCAACGGGACCAGACTGGCCGACCCGTATGCTCTCACTCAGTGGATGGATGATGTCACAGGAAGCCAATCTTGTTTGTTTTGCTATGGAAGCTAACGTTAGCTAATGTGCTAAAAAGTTAGCGTTCCAGAGAAATCCAATCTTCCTCTTAATAGCTCCCCAGTTTCTGATGAGGTGGACATGATAACCCTTAATACACATAACGTTCTTCATCCCTACAACAGGAAATACTTTGTCCCTAACCTGATATGAAGTGTGCGCTGCACATGTGAGCATTTCTGATGATGGCCTCCGTCCAGTCCTCATGTCATTACTTCATATTACTTTAATAAACAAACACATTTTAATCTGATATAAATCTACGTGACAAATAAAGAAGAAGATTTAAAACCATGTGCTGACAGTGATCAGTGTGAACCGCACAGTGACCCTCTGTAAGACTGAACATCATCCAAACAGTCAGACTGTGGGAGAGCTGAACCTTGGTGAACTCAGCTAATCTCTGATGACAAAAAACCCGAACTGTGAAAAACTTTATCTGAACTTCAGAGTTCATGTCGAACTTTAACGCTCACACTAACAGCTGATGAGAAAATCAGTTTCCAGGGTGTTTAAAGAGCGGGCCCCGGGGCCTCAAGGACCCCAAACACAAGTCAAGACAGTTTTATTTAAACAGTTACTGCAGGATAGCTTCATACAGACCATAATATTCAAACCACAACACTGAGTTTACTCTCTAACGTTACACCAGTGAGGATCAAGACTGCAGTTTGGTTATAAATCAGACAGAAACACGGGAGTGTGTGTGAGCAGGAGGCGCCTGTATAAACCGTATGCATGCACGTATGTGATGTCTGTGAGTAAATGAGCACCGCCTGTCACCATAGCAACAAGTGTGTGTGAGCGTGTGTGTTGTAATTACGGAGCAGCTGAGAGGGAGGCAGGGCAGAGGTGCTCTGAGAGGCAGACAGGATTAAAAAGGAGGAGAGCCACACGGCGGCCGCGGAAAGAGAATATTTGAACGGCTTCCGCCTCATTAATTCTCCGTCCGACGGTTCAGTGTGTCCATCTGTTCGCAGCGTCCTCTGTGTTCTGCACGCTGTGATGTGCCAATCACTGAGCCAATCAAACGCTGCGATGGGAATGTGCAGAAAATACACAGCCACACGCACGTACGGGCACGTATGACGGTGTGCTACATGAGGAAAGATTTCTATCACAACTCAGACACCAGGAGAAATGCTGGCATCGAACACGTTGCATTTGTATGTTTCATATCAGCGTTTCTAAAGTGACAAAGTCTCTGAGCTGACTCTGGAGCGACGCCTGCCAAACTGCAGATGACTGTTCAGCACCAACAAACAACAGCACTGTTGTTAGGAGTCATCGCTGCGTTTCAAGCGGCTTTTAAGTCACAAAATGTGGGTCCTTCTTTGTCACCTCTTTTTCCACCGGGGACAGCGCCATGAAAAGCAGCTGTTTTTTACTGAAACATCGATGCATTTCGTCACAGGACAGTGTCGCTGTTCAAGACCAGCAAACAGCAAAACCAGGAAGTGTCAGTCAATGCTGTGTTTCCTCGAAATCTTAGGAGGGTTTTCTGGTTGAATAAAAGAAAATAAAGAAAATAAAAAATAAAAACAATCTCAGTTGGAAACACAGTGATGTCTCTGTGACATCCACATTTGAAGCCTGAAACAAACTGGTTTTGTGTGTTGGTTTTGAACAGTCGTCTGCAGGTCTGTAAACTGGGTCGAGTCCAGATTATTATTTTCTAAAAATTTGTTTTACTATAAAAAATATAATTCATATTTAAAAAAACACACACCAGATCCAGGCGGAGCACAAACGTCGAGAGAAATGAGCCTTTGGTGTGAAGTGAAGAAGTCT
Source organism: Cephalopholis sonnerati (assembly GCA_019142605.1). Lineage (NCBI taxonomy): Eukaryota > Metazoa > Chordata > Actinopteri > Perciformes > Serranidae > Cephalopholis > Cephalopholis sonnerati. The sequence goes on from JAGQAX010000019.1 coordinate 38,257,087, forward strand.
CGGATCTTTGCTTTAAGTCGTGAGAAACAGGAGCAGTGGCTAGAAAAGATGGATCTGGAAAGCTGGCACAGAAAAGGTACAAGAGCAGCGCCCAGTGCCTGACCTCATGTTTTCCAGGTGGTTAAAGACGCAGCCCGTGTACGGCTACTAACAATCAGAGAGAGTTTTCAGCGTGACGTCCACACTTCCTGTTCACTGACATTTCTTGATGACATGATGAACTCGGGAAACAGCTCCCTGAAAACACTTTGCTATCTTCTTGTAGTCTTCTCCTGCTTCGTGGGCGTCAGTTATTTTAGTTTTCAGAGTGCTAGGCAGCTGATTAGAGGAGCCCATGGCTGCTGATTGGATACACCTGTTCAACTGCTCGTTAACTCACGTGGCTGCAGCTCATTAACACTGAGTCATGTAGACATGATGAAGATGAGCTGCTGAAGTTCAAACGGAGCATCAGAATGATGAAGAAAGGTGATTGAAGTGACTTTGAACGTGGTATGGTTGTTGGTGCCAGAGGTCAGAGGTCAGAGGAGAATGGCCAGACTGGTTCAAGATGATAGAAAGGCAACAGGAAGTCAAATAAGCACTGGTTCCAACCAAGGTGTGCAGAAGACCATCTCTGAAGCAACAACACGTCCAACCTTGAAGCAGATGGGCTACAGCAGCAGAAGACCACACCAGGTGCCACTCCTGTCAGCTAACAACAGGAAACTGAGGCTACAATTCACACAGGCTCACCAAAACTGGACAATAGAAGATTGTGTGATGTCATCATGTCAATATGGACCAAAATCTCTGAGGAATGTTTCAGCACCTTGTTGAATCTATGACACCAAGAATTAAAAAGGGGGTCCAACCTGGTACCAGCAAGGTGTACCTAATAAAGTGGCCGGTGAGTGTATTAAGCTTTGAAATTAGTATCACCTGTCCTTTCCTAACAATGACTGTGAACAAGCCAGAGCCCCAACAAGCTAATTAAGGTCTGAGACCCTGGGAAAAGTCGCCTGAGAGCTCAAATGTTTTGGGGCGCCCAAACTTGTGCAGCGACTTTAAGTTGAGTGCAGACGACACAAGTACACGCACTAGATGTGTTCACGACAACAGAACGTTGTTTGCACAGACAGTTTTCCTCTTGACATTGAAATACGGACGATACAGAGGAGAGACACTGATCCGTATTTTGGCATCGATCCTTCTGAGGCTAGGATCGATCTTCAAAATGAAAATGTAGAATCGAGAGTGTTGATGTGTCAGGATCGATCGGCCCACCCTTGATTGAGCCCTGAGTGACAGGCACTGACCTTCTGACCTCTCCTGAGTCTCACTGACAGGTTTATTTCACCTTTGAGGACGTCACATGTGCGTTCATGTCTTACGACGACACGTGGCTGCTGTTGACACTGTGAAATTGGAAGGGAGGAAGTGAGGAGGTGGCAGAGGGGATTAAAAGGTTGGAAATAGCAACGAGACAAGAAGGAGGTGGAAATTATACAAACGCACAAACACTAACTGGAGGGAGTGATGACCTGAGCGAGGAAATCAAACGGAGAGCTGTCACACACGCTGACGATCACAAACACACTTTGCAGTCAGAGATATTTACTGTATGCAGCGATATTCAGCACACACACACACACACACACACTGACGGGCGGAGTGACAGGGCGATGGAAGCACTCTGAGGATGTCAGCAGCAATCACGACATCCACAGTGACAGATCCACACACATGTGTACACACACACACGTTCTCCTATTTCAGCTGACACACTCATCACACCGAAGGCGAAACGCGGCTGCAGGAAGGTCGTCATTTATATATCTGAAACCACTCCGCAGAGGAGTGTGTGTGACCGTGTGTGTGTGTGTGGGGGGGGGGGAGCAGTGCCTAAAAATAACCAGAATAAATGCAATCTATGAAATATAAAATATGATAAAGGAACACGGCGAGTGTGCTGCAGAGCGCCGAGCCTGGAGGGGAGACAGGAAGTGTGTCTCCGTCTCTGCGAGGCCGAGGCCTGTGGAATTAGTCAGGTGTTAATGAGACAGAGCGGGATCCTGAGGAGGTGACCTGTGTTAACACGGAGCGCCGGGACCCGACCAGGGGGGCAGCGCAGGAACTGCTAAATAGCTGCGACACACAGAGAGCTGCAGGGGAGGGGGGGGACGGAGACTTAAAGGACAATTACAACTCATTTCAGCCAAGCAGCGACCTGCAGGGCTGAGACATGAAGCCAACGCTGAAGGGCCACAACCTGCAGTTCCTCTAGCGTCCACTAGAGGCTGGCTCCAAGAGCGAGTCAGTCCCCATAGACCTCCATGTTAACATGTAGAAATGAACATGTTTACAGCCTGGTACAAAAACCGTTTCAGTCTCTGAAGCTAATCTGACTAGCACTCACCTGTTTACATTTTTTTAAGGCTTAAACGTTACGCATAATTAAGACAGGCTGTCTGCTACGCCTCACTGCCGTGTCTGAGGTGTTTGCATCAGCCTGTTGAAGCCCTCCAGAGGTTTGTTTTGTACAGGTATGGGACAGGTAATGAGACTTACTGATCATCATTTGAAAAGCTCAACATCTCTTAATTTCTGCTCTCAAAAACTTTGACACCACAACAAACTAACCGAGGCTGCGTTCACAGCTGCCCTGTTTGGTTCGGTTCAGTCTAACTCAGGTTGGTTTGTCCCCTCAGTGTGGTTCATTTGTGCAGGTGTGAACACACCAAAACAACCAGACTGAGACCTTCTTGAAGAGGTGGTCTCAGTCTGGTTCCAAAGGAACTCTGGTGCAGTTGGTTTGTGGTGAGAACGTGTTCCGACCTGGATCTGAACCAGCTGCAGTCACATGACACATTGTTTGGGTTAAACATGAGCATGTTACAGTCCTGGAGGATTATTAATGTGCGCCTCCTCCTGTACTGCCTTAATATGCACATTCAGCACATCCAATGCATCAAAACATTGTTTTCTAGTTGGAGCCGCGCCTCGTTTTCAAACTGTATGCTTTGACTCAAATGAACAATGACAGCAATATAGTCCACGATGAGCAGCGCTAAAATCAACCTGCGTAGTTGTCCCTCCATTGTGACATTAGAAAGTGTCACATTTATCTTGACAGTGTACTCTTCTTCAACGTTTGCTTTACTTCCTGGATTTTTCCCACATGGAAATTCTGACCAATCAAGAGCAGCTTTCTCACACAAGGCATTTGATCTGGTCCGCTTGTAAATGCTGCCGTGAGAACACCAACCAACTCTAGGCAATTATACAACTTTGGAACAACACGAGTCCCTGATTCAGACCAAAGGAGACACCACAGGTCTGACAGAACTAGGATTTGTCCCCAGGTTCATAGTAAACTCTGATTTTTCGATCTTGCTTTTCATTAAAACCTGAGTTCAACAACTTCCACCAATGGCTGACGCTGCTCTGTTCTGAGTAAAACATCCTGGTGCAGACTATTTACTGGAGTTTACCAGCCTGTTGCTCAGGCTGCATTTGAAGATCATTAAAAGCTGTCATCGACTTTCAATGTCCGATATTCCACCACTAACATAATCATCACGTCTCATCATCAAGATGTTTTTTTGGTTTGTCATTGTCTCGTGCTGTCATGGAAAAAAGGTCATTGACGAAAACTTTTTGTCATAGCTTTCGTCAGCGAATGAACGCTGCCCCCCTTTGGCATTTTACTTATTTGTTGAATTCCAACCAGAAGTTTAAATGGATTTTTGTACAGTACTAAAGGCTCCAGATAACATCAGTCCTGTACGCAGAGGTCATGTGATGATATTAGTCCAGTGAGAACTGGCATATGGGGTCATTTGTGTTTTTTATTTTTTCTGCTTTCTTCACGTCTCTTTCACAGTTGAGAGTTACGGAGCCTGCAACCTGATGATGGCGCTAGATGAAAAGTTAGAGGTTCATTACATTTCATCCTGAGCGGGAACATGAACGATCCGACAGATGATCCAGTCAGGACCAAAGTGGAGGACGGACAGACAGACAGACATTTCCACCCACAGAGCTGCTAGCATGAGCGCTAACTGCAGGACGTAGTTTGGATTTGTGGAGAATCTGCGCTGCAGGAGCTCTTTCAGCTCTTTGAGCTCTGACGTGTGTGTGTGTGTGTGCGTGTGCGTGTGTGTGATGTTGCAGGTGTGATGTGTGTTCATGTTCTGGCTGATTATATATTTGGAGGGATAAATCCAGAACCACCTCCAGCAGCAGCTTCTTTAATCCATACATTCAGAGTGTTTTCTTGGAAGCTGCACGCTTTCCTTTCTGATAACTGAAGAATCAGCTGCGTGTGAATCAGTGTGTTCTGTATGTGTGTGTTTTTTTCTTCTTCTTCAGCTGCTCATCGATCAAAGCTGTGAGTGTGTGTGGACCAAACAAATCCAATGCTTCCCTCTCCCCATCGATACGGACACACTCCACTGACCGCAATCATTATTCGGGCGAACAGGAAAGTTTGGTGTCTTGCGGGGGCTGAGGCTGCACTTATTCCTCCGGGCGCAGTGGATGAACGTGTGAAACAGCAGCTTTCATTTTACCCTCTTTTGTTCCGCCTCATTTTCTCTGCAGTTTGGCTGCAGACTTCAAGGCCGGCGCCGTGTCTTACTCACGGCCTTTTTGTTGCTTCAGGACAGGTAAACATCTCTGTGTTTTTGAAAGGTGACGTTTTCCTACAGAGGGAGAAAAGATGCCGTCGCTCCCGCTGATAATTCCTTTTTGTTTCTGGAGGTGTAATCTTTCTGTGTGTACGTTCACACAGCGGCGTGTTGCTCTCTGAGTGGTGTTATCGGCCTGTGATAAGTCTCTGTGTTTAAAGGTGCCGGTATCAGCCCAATCTGGAGTACTGGAAGGAAGAATAAGAGCATCCGTCACCCGCGTGATACATATCTGCAGGATAAGAGTGGAGCGAGGCGAGGCGAGGACAGGAAGGAAAAACATTACAGGTGGGGAGGAGAAAAGGTGTTACACAGAAAATATCTACAGCGGATAAAGAGACGGCTGATTGTGTCGGTCCGACTTGTCACATTTATTTAACCTTTATTTAACCAGGAAGTCCCATTGAGATTCAAAACCTCTTTTACAAGAGAGACCTGGCCAAGGTAGCAGCCAATCACAACATATTAAGATGCAACAAATACAACATATTAAACAGGAAAAAAAAAAAAAAAAAAAAAACATAGAAAATTCCACAATAAAACAACTAGAACAACTATTAAAACATAGTGGACCTCTCAAGAAAAACAAGCACATGTCTCCGTCACCACATTCTTTATGATGCCCTTAAATTTATTAATTGATATGAGTGTTTCTATTTTAATTTAATTTAATTCACATAGCTCTTTCTCACGTCTATATATTACACACTAGGTATCCTCTTGTGTATGCTGTTGATGTTTCAGGACGCTGCAACCAACGCCAGAGCATCAACAAAAGCACGTGGTTAGGATTAAAAAACATCAAGGTTTGGCTCTACATTCATACAGGAAGTGAACAGCGGGCTCCTGTGTGAAAATCAGGGGTTTGTTGGACCCATCCACCTCCCCGCCCACCTTATAGGGACTTTGTACCTCCTTATATTACGTCATTACCGGCAGTGTTTCAACCAGTTCCCATCCTGTGTCATATCACACCACCACAACAGGAGCTGTCCAGCTGTGTTATGAACTGACAACACCCATCCATGTATCATATTGCCACAACAGGTGCTATCCGTCCAACCGGCGGTGTATCAAAACACCACGAAAGGTTCCGTCTGGTCGCGTCATAAACTGATGCTGCCTGGCAGCGAATTATACCACCGTGAAAGGTGGCTTTTGACGTTGGTGTCTGACGCCAAAACCACTGACAAAACAGCGGTATTTGACGACTTGGGCATGAGAACGCGCTGGGATAATCATCCACGTAATGTAACATAATAGCAAATTAATCTTCCATAGCTGTTGACGTAACGTAGCTCGCGTTCCATCTCTCCCTTCATGTATGACAGCTAGCTGAATTTTAATTTACAGTACAGCAAGTGGGGCAACAAAGAAAAATATTATATTATTTTATTATATTATGATTTCTTTTATTGTCAGAATTCCTCCTGAAATTTGTCTTGCATCCAAGACACCTGTTTCTCATGATAACAAAAAACCCCACAAATCACCGCAAAAAATGCAACATATAGGTCCTTGAAAAGATATGAATAAGTTTTGTCTATGTAATTATGTGGGGAAGAAAATCACTTTCTGGGACGTTACGTCTCAGAGCCCGAGGTGACGTTTTCGAATGGTGTTTTTTATTCAACCAACAGTCCAAAAATCCAAAATGATTTATTTTATTGCATCATATTCATCAAATTCTCACATTTAAGGAGCAGGAAACGGACGAATGTTTGGCTTTTCTGCTGACCATCATGCATCATACTGCTGCAACAGGTTCTTGTGCATCCAGTAGCTTAATGGTTGCAGCAGGTGTCCGATGTACCAATGCATTGTCCTTACTGTAGCAGCCGTGGCTTTGGCTCTGGCCTGGGCCCCTTTGATGCATGTCACCCCGTCTCTCTCCATCTTTAATGTTTGACTCCATGCTGTCATATAAAGCCAAAAAAATAAAAAAAATAGTATTAAATATTTTAACGTTGACTCCAAGTAGATGTTTGTGCCAAAATTGAGAAAATTCTCTCAAAGTGCTCTTCAAATATCACATTCATGAGAATAAAACTAATGCAAGGAAACAGCGACCTTCACCATCAGTTCATTGTTGAGTCCAAGTTTGTGCCAAATTGGAGGACATTCCTTCACGTAGCTCTTGAGTTATGAAGTTCAGAAAATTGAGACAGATGGGCGGACAAAACATGATGCCTCCAGTCGTGGCTTTGGCTGGTGTAGACGCATAAAAAGTATCAGTGTCATCGGATCAAACTGATCGTTAGTGCCGTTAAACATGACGTTTGAGTCACAGAAATATTCCCTTTCCTCAGGTGTAAATCTGGACAGAGTTTTCTCGTCCTCCCACAGACGGCTGACTGCTCACTGCTGCAGTGACGTGGCCACATTAGATCCTGCATGAGACAAACAAACATGTCACCTCACATCCTGTTCTGCTACCTGCACAGTCACATCTGAAGGTTCCTGGTAGGAGCGTCGGATGGAGGGAGGAGGGGGAGGAGGAGGAGGGGGAGGAGGAGGAGACAGTAACAGAAAGACAAGACGGGAGGTTGTGACAGAGTGTGTTTACTGAGAGAACAACATTAGACTCCTGCTCCTGTTTCAGGAAATGAACACAGAGAACAATTCCTCTAAGCCACTTTATCTGATCCCCCCCCTCCTCCTCTTCCTCCCCCTCCTCCTCCTCCTCCTCCACTCTACACTCACACTGAAAATGGATTTCCACTAGTTTCCCAAAAATCCATTCCTCCTGCTTTAAATAGCTGACTCCAGGACGCCTGTGCAGAGTTTCAGACATCACAGATATTCCTCAAACTCACACTGTGTGCGCGTTTATGTGTGTGTGTGTGTGTGTGTGTGTGTGTGTGTGTGTGTGTGTGTGTGTGTGTGTGTGTGTGTGTGTGGTGATGATGTCAGATGATGATGTCACATCCATATGTGTCAGCTGGTAACAATGTGACACGCAATTCGTGATCGACAGAATTGATTCATTGATGTGTTTAAATGTGTGCAGCTTTAAAGTAACTCCTCCTGTTCCCGGCCTGATAAAACAAGACGACTGTCAGGTGTATAAAAGTGCAGAAAACAAACACACACACACACACACACACACACACACACACAGTCGGGTGTTCACATCAAGACAAATGACTAAATGTGTTGAAACAGCAGCAACATCTGTCGGCGCCTTTCTTTCCCTCCTCAGACTCTACAGTCACACAGAGGCTGTGAGGTTCAGGTGAAGTATGGGAATAAAAAATGTGCCTGGATCAGGTGAACAGAGTCGCCTGAGCAACAAGCCGAAGCAGCAGTCACACAAAGACTGCAGTGGTATCCATTTCTACAGGTCGGATGGTGCATTCATCCTGCAGTGAGCTGCATGATTCTGCACACAGTTAACCTCGAGGAGGAGGAATATAAAAACTGTGATAACTTTCTCCCCTCTGGCTGTTTGTTGCTTTCAGTTTCTTTCCTCCTCAGTGTCTCGTCACTCTGATCCAACATCAGTCTAATATCATGAGGTCAGTCTGTCTGCTACTACTTTATACATCCTTAAAACACAGAACAACATTTTTTGGTGGGCGGGGCTTAGCTGGAGGCAAAACAGCTCTCCACAGACATTAGCTAGCGCTAGCTAACAAGTTGTGTTGTCTTGTTTGAGACGATGGAGGAAGATGATGTGAGTGGTGCGTTCAGGAGCGCACTCTGACACAAACTGGAGCGTTGATAAATTGGGAGCGCTGTCTAAAGAGTTAGCGTTCCAGAGAAATCCAATCTTCCTCTTAATAGCTCCCCAGTTTCTGATGAGGTGGACATGATAACCCTTAATACACATAACGTTCTTCATCCCTACAACAGGAAATACTTTGTCCCTAACCTGATATGAAGTGTGCGCTGCACATGTGAGCATTTTTGATGATGGCCTCCGTCCAGTCCTTTGGTCTGATCACATTTAACCATAGTTGTCTTTGTTTTTGTTGACGGGCAGTGGCGGCTGGTTTTGAGCCATGACTCCTTCTATTCTGGCTCCCAGTAACACAACAAGGAAGTACTGACAGACGGACTAACACCTTGTTGTTTTGGGGGCTTCTTGATGACTAATCAAAGATCAGGTGGTTTCATACGTAGCTAAAGTATTTATAGTCTTCAGCAGCAGTCACTTTACAAACAGACAGTTGACCTATTTTAAACTTGAAAATGTCTGGTGACATCTTTCTCGCTACAAAAACAAGCCAGTGGATGTTCATGAGCTATTTTTAAAGTGGTTTCTTTTACACGGGTAAATTATTAATGAAAATATAAAGTTTCAAGGAAAAGGACAACCGAGAGAGAGAACGAGAGAAACGGACAAAACAGCCCAGAGAAGGAGAGCTGAACAACAGGCTGCTGACAGGAAGCGCTGACCTGACAAACTTAAAGGTTCTGTACATAAACACATTCATTGTTTTTACAGCCGATGGGTGAACAGGTTGTAACTTAAAAACTAAGACTTTCCTCAACTTCCTCGGCTGCCTGTAACAGCCTGAGGGACTCGGGACAGATTTTCTAGGGAAATACAAAAGTTATGACGTTATGCATGTTCCCGAGTGTCCTGCCATTCATCAGCTCTGCTACAGCGCTAACACTAAGCAGCTAACGTTAGCCAAGAAATTGAGTCAACAAACAACGTGCACCCTGCACAACAAAGAGTCCACACATGACACTTTGCAGCAGCGCCCTTAAGGAGACGGATCGTCACTTAGCTCCCCGTAGCAACTCAAATTAAGCCAGAGTAAGACCGATTGCCGGGGGTCTGATCCCAACTGCCATATCGGAAAACTTTCTGTTGCTGCCGTTACATGGGTTACACAATGCCCAAAGGAACAGCACCAGCCTTTGACACCAATTTTACATAGTGGCCACAAGCGGAATTGTAAGGGTCCATCGTGTGGTGCTATGGGGCCTCAAATACTTTTTCCCATTGACATACATTGTACAAGAGACGTCTGTAAATCAGTGGATGAAGTTGTCTGAGCGCCACAGCCCCCGAGAAATGACTCCTTTCACTATCAGGATTTGATCCATTTGGTCCGATGACACCTGCGAAATTACATCAGTGCTAAACAGGAAGTTAGCTGTCCGGCTGGCGGAAGTTAGCCTCTCAGCCGCACTCTGCCACAATTGGCCGCCATATGTCTCTAGTGCGTCTTCTCTATGGGCCACATAATGCAGAATATCTGAGAAACATCCATCTGCGAAACCAGAGCGCCGCCATTTTAGATGAATGCATGCAGACCCTCAGATTCTATGGTTGCACGTTGGAGATTGTTAAATACATATTTTAGATCCTTGTTGTAACAGTAACGTTAGCCAGTTGCTTGTTTAAAGCAGAAATAGAAAACTTCTCTACTACCTAGCGCACTAGCTCGTTAGCTAACGCTGCCTCCTCATCAGCTCCTTCATCATGGACCAATAGAGAATATAGCAACTTTCACCACAGTTCATTTTAGGAGGAGCGCTCCAAGGAAACGTCTTCTTTGTTTAGATTATCAAACAGACGATGGATCATAGATACTTGTTTCTGGCTGCAGCGTTAGCTCGCTGAAAAGTTGTCTGCTTCCACTTCAACATGTTGCAGTCTGTTGATACTAATGATTCATTTGTCCGATTATTAAAACAAAGAACACACTTTCTTGTGGTGGTCCTTCTAAAATGAGCAGTGGTTGAAGTTTTTGACTGACGGGATTGCGAGCCTCTGATTGACCACATAAAAAATGGCTGACAGATACCACGCCCTCTCGAACTTAGCGTACGTCTAAAACGGCGACGCTCTGGCTCGGCAGGTGGATGATATTGGAAGAACCGGGTAATTTCACACCATGGAAAAAGAGCTTATTTTTTGCTTCATGAGCCACTGAGCAACTTTTGTAGGAATGAACAGGGCCCCCCTCCAACACTGTATCAGGTCTCTATCCAACCACAGGTTATAGCCAGCGCTGCCTCTGACCACCAGCCCACTGTCAACTCTGCGGCTGGGGTTTGTGCTGGTTGAATTAAGGTTGCTACAGCAGCTAAGATCTGAGTCACCGTCCACTCTCCTCCCGGGGAAGTAGTGTCCTCGTGGCAGGGAGTGAGGCAGAGCGTCCAGGGGCTGTGCTAGCTCGCTAACACTTGTCTCATTTGTGGTCTGCTAAAAAGAAAATTCATTAGTGTCAGTGAAAAAAAATCCTGACATTAGAGAAAAGACTGACGTGATTCGTGATATTGTGGTTTTAGCCAGCTGCCTGATTTTAGCTTGCTTGCTAACAAAGACAAATTGCTAGCTAACGTAACATAGTACTGTCTTGAGTTGAAAAAATCATTTAATTCATCCAGACTGGAGGCCTGATCTGGCTGAAAACTAGCTTGCCGTTTGCAAATAACTTTAACATAGCTTTGTTACAGCTAGCTACCTTAGTTTGCTTGCTCGCTAACATTATCGCTAACAAAATACTGTCTGAGTGGATATGTTAGTTGGCTAGCTTGCCAAATTATTTCCCAGCTAACGTGGTCCATGACTCTAACTTGTGTATAATGACAAACGACATTTATTTAGCCAACAATAAGTAATATAACAATACAAAGTGCTTTCTGCTAGCTAAGAGCGATGCAGGGGCGGCTAATGACCTAACTGTGACATGAGCTAAGGTTAGCAAGCTTGCTATAACTTACTCTACATGGATCTGGTGTTGGTTGCTTTGTAACGTTGGCTGACAGTTTACAGGAACAAATTTAGGAACAGTTTTGTATCTGTGACTGTTTTGGTTGATGTTCTGGTGTTCGCTCGTGGCGTCAGAGGATGCTGACTGCAGTTTACTGAATATCCTCAGAAGAAGGCGTCACTAATGACAAGGATTTCCTGAAAGTTACATGTAGAACATTTAATGTCTCATCAATGTTTTTTATTGTCAACACGCTGCCATAAACAGTACACGTATAGTACTCATGTATCTAAATGATTTATCCACTGCACATAAAAACTTTTCGGCACAAGGACCAGAGCTGCAGCACTTTGTCATCGTGAGCTTGGGGTCAGATCAGCGCACACGCAGGACGCCGGTGGAACATTACAACCTGCCAGAGGACGTTTGTGTTCGCTGGAGACGGTTCGACTCTAGCTGCGCTCACATTGTGTTGAAATCTGATCTGACTGCTGATGATGAGCACGTGGGCCGTCCGCCAGTATCACGATTAACATAAATTATGCCACAGTGTGTCCCAGCCTCGCCTGATGTAAATCATACAGTGTGCTGTATGAGTCCTGTGCTCGGGGACGGACTGGGACACAAAGCAGTCCGACACGTACAGCACGCAGATACTGAACAGTCTGACGCAGGGTTCTCATGATACAACAGTAAATAGTCGAGAATATCAAACTCTGAAATCACCGCGGTCATTTCTCAGTCTTTAATAATGAAACGATGAAAGTCACTCTCTGGTCGCAGATTCTTCAGTGTGAGAATTTCCTGCTTTTTCCTAACTTTCCTAACCCGCTTTTTATCTAGCGCCACCACAAACATTCTCATTTATGGTTGTGAGTGACAAATTCTAACTGCTATTGGATGAACCGTAATAAATGTGGTGACTGTACATGTAGCGCCATAATCAGGTCAAAAATTCTGGTTTATGACCAAAAACTTTTCTAGCATTTAGCTCACAGCATCCACAGGTCGTATGGCCGTAGCAGCTGAATCGCCAGAGGAAAATGTTGGAGTTGTGCATTTTTGCAAACCATGAATATGTTACATTTCTACGTTTTATATGAAACCTATCAACCTTTGCTTTTCCAGCAGTTTATCAGATGCCTATTTTTGTTTCTTTAAGCAACCCATCATTGTTTCTTCAGCAGTTTTTTTACACACCAAATTTTATTCCAGCTTTTAAGGCACCAAATGTGTTTTTTTATCAAGTGGTCACTGTTTTTCCAGCAACTTTTTAGACACCAAACAAGTATTTTGTTGCTGTTTTTCCTGCAGCTTTTTAGGCACCTAACGTGGGTGTTGTTTAGCGACCATTAGCTATTTTTCTAGGGGCTATTAAGGCACCAAATGTGGGTATTTGTTTTATCAACCCATCGCTGTTTTCCAACAACTTTTTAAGTATCAAATGTGGGTATTTTTTCACGACTTGTCATCGTTTTTCCAGCAGCTTTTTAGGCCCTTAACATGGGTGGGTTTTTTTCAACCAATCTCTGATCTTCCAGCAGCTTTTAAGGCACCAAATGTGGGTGATTTTTATCAAGCCATCACTGTTTCTCCAGCAGTTTTTATGCACCAAACAATTATTCTTTAGTGATCTGTTGCTGTTTTTCTAGTGGCTTTTTACACACCAAACTTGGATGTTACTTAGCGACTTAGCGTTTTTTTTTTCCAGCTACTTTAAAGGCACCAAATGTTGGTGTTTTTTAATCAACCCGTCACTGTTTTTCCAGAAGATATTTAGGCACGTAACATGGGTGGTTTTTTTAGTGACCCTTAACTGTTTTTTCAGCTGTTTTTTTAAGCATCAAACAGTATTTTTAGTGACCTGCTGCTGTTTTTCTAGTGGCTCTTTGGGCATCAAACTTGGGTGTTTTCTAATCAATCCATCACTGTTTTTCCAGCAGTTTTTAAGGCACCAAATGTGGGTGTTTTTTGTGACCTATTGCCATTTTCTAAGTGGATTTTAGGCAACAAATGGATATTTTTTAAGAAACCCATCGCTGTTCTCTAAGCGCTGTTTTAGCCCTCAAGTATTTTTTAGCAACACTGTGCTGTTTTTCCAGCCGAGATCATGCCATGTAAAGTTGGGATTTTAAAACATGATGTTTTCCTGAGCACGACCAAGTGGTTTTGGTGCCTACACCTGACTCCACGTTACCATAGCACTTTTAAAACGTAAAGTTTCAGTGTATCTGCTATGTGATAAGGTCCAAATGTGACGTATTCGTGGTTTATGGAAACATACATTGACAGCATTTTTTCCAGCGATTTGATTGGCTTTAGACTCTTGTTAAATGATGTCTGAGATATCACTGACGATGATGTGATGAATTAATGGTGCAGGTGAACAGACGCACAGAATGACAGCTGCATTAGAAGCTACACAATCTGTAAACTGGCTCTGTGGAATTCTTCCTATTCACAGTTCCACTGAGCGGCCGAGCAGGCACCAGTATTGATATGCAAACGGCTGATTAAGGATGTTTCTCCATACATTACCAGCTGACTGTGGGCCCGAGCTCCACAGTGACTCATAAAACACAGTCGTGCACACACAGCTTTATAAACCTCCTGAAAAGAATGCATCTGCATATTTTGGGGGTTTTTTTTCTCTTATTATCGCAGCGACTTAAACATTCCCCCTCCTCGCGCTGCTCAGGCTGTGTTGAACATCAGTTTGTTTCTTGCCTGAGTCTCCTGTCGTGTTATTGAAGCTTCAGTATCTTTTATGCTAAGTAGAAAGCTAACCTTTTAAAAACAATGGGGACCCAATTTTTCTCTACACTTTTAATGTCTCTGACGTTTGCTTTTACCCGAAGACGACTGTCTGACGTGCAGCCTCACAGGCACAACACAACCACTTATAATTTAACATTTACATGGGGGGGGGTCTGCACCAAAACCCACCACTGGGTAGGGCTTTTATTGTAACCCCCCCTCCTCTCCTCCTCGCCAGCCACACTCCCTCCCATCTCTGCCCTCGAGGCAACATGCTGCATCACTGCTCTGTTTCTGGGCTATTTCAGGAACAGCGGCGTCATGTTACTGCGCTTTTATTTCCCAACAGCAGCCTTCAATAGGACACATGCTTTATTTGAGGCACACTGAGTATTTAATAGGACACCGGGCACAGCGGGCCGGTAATCTGGCCCTGCAGCATCGTCATCCAGCTCTGATCACGCTGATATCTGCAACAGTCCTCTCCAGAGCGACTCAAAGGGCGGCTCCGCACAGACACCACGTCAACACTCTTTAACACAGTTTGGAGTTTAATTTCACACCGATTATCACAGAGCTGTGCTTTAAACAACACGCACCACAACAAACACGCCAAGATCCAGTCACAATTCAGCGAGTGTAAACCGCACACACACACACACACACGAGCATAAAGTTGTACAATTAAAGTCATTTACTGTCATGACTAAGAGAGGTTTATTGTGCGGAATACAAAAGAGACGTCGCTGCAGATTCTCCCCATCAGCAGACACGTTCATCCAAAGACTCCGTTATAATGAAACGCCTTCAGCTGCGACTGTTTCCTCAGCAGATTTACAATATTACAGTTTTATCAACCTGTTCTTCTTCAGAAGTCGTAAAATACCACCGCTTTGTCAGTGATTTCTGCACCAAAAGCCTCCTTTTGTGGCAGTGTGACACACCACCAGGTGGCGCCAGTTTGTAATGAGGCCGGACGGCACCTGTCGAGGTGGTATGTTACGCTACTCGACGGTGTCAGTGTAAACGCTGCTGGTTACGATGTAATGTAAGAAGCTGGAAAGTTCTTATATGGCGGGTAGGTGTGGCGGTGGCAGGTCAAACAAACCCTGGACTGTCACCTGGGAGTCTGGTGTCAGACTGACCAGGTGTA
Organism: Cephalopholis sonnerati; assembly: GCA_019142605.1. Classification (NCBI taxonomy): domain Eukaryota; kingdom Metazoa; phylum Chordata; class Actinopteri; order Perciformes; family Serranidae; genus Cephalopholis; species Cephalopholis sonnerati. The sequence goes on from JAGQAX010000019.1 coordinate 38,272,344, forward strand.
TGCAGGGGCGCACCACGGGCTGTAAGTTGAGAATCACTCCACTAAAGTCAGACAAGTTAGGAGAGGAATTAGTCCCTGTTTTGTTATCTACACTGCCATCTCGACTGTTACGCCTCGTTTCCTGGTGTCTGTAGATCTGTTAATATAACGATATATGGGTAATGATGATGGTTGGTTTCAAGATGGCGGCGCACACACACGCAGCAGCTCTTCTGGCCAGTGTTCTGTATGGCTGTTTTTGTGCGTGTTGTATGGGTTCCTGACGTTTTTCTGCTTGGACAGACAGGTTTACAGAACGAGGGACACGCTACAGCTGTGTTTCTTGGCTCACACAGCATCCCAGCTGACATAGCTAGGACTCTGGGCCATTCCTGGATTACAATCCCAGCGGGGAGACAGTGGTGGCGGCACGAGAGAAAGCAAAAGCGGGGCTGCAGAGCCGGTGTGCTAGCGAGGCTACAGAGGCAGCCGCACAAACCACCGCTTCCCAGCGTTTTTCTCGCCAAAGTGAGGTCCCTCGCCAACAAGCTGGAGGGGCTGAAGCTACAGACTGCAGCGAACAAGACTGTCGGGGACAGCTGCATTCTGTTATTCACAGAGACCTGGCTTCATGCACTCATCCCGGACACGGCTATTGAGCTAGCGTTCTACACAGCATATCGGCAGGACAGGACTAAGGCCTCTGGTAAGAGCAGAGGACACCAATGCCAAGGTGTTAGCCAGCCACCGCTCCCCAGACCTGGAGTTTGTGACTGTCCGATGCAGGCCCATATATCTCCCGACGGAGTTTACTGTTGTAATGCTAACTGCTGTGTATATACCACCTGATGCTAATGCTAGCGTGGCAAACGGACACCTTTATGAAACCATCACCAAGCAACAGAGCTCATATCCTGAAGCTGTTTACATCGTAGCTGGGGATTACAATCATGTCAGTTTGAAAGCAGTGTTCCCTAAATTTCATCAGCACATAAAGTGTGCAACCAGGGGAGCAAACACACTGGACAAGATGTATATCAACATCAAACAGGGCTACAGGGCTAAGCCACTAGCTCACCTTGGCCAGTCTGACCATACATCCCTGCTTTTGATCCCAGCACACACCCCCCTCAGGAAAAGGGCTCTTACAACTAAGACTGTCAGGACATGGCCTGAAGGTGCTTCCCACCAGCTGCAGGATTGCTTCCAGAGAACAAACTGGGATATCTTTGAACATCAGGACCTGGAGGATAGCACGGCAGCGGTCCTGGGATACATTAAGTTCTGCACGGACACTGTCACTGTAGATAAACACATTCGGGTCTACCCAAACAGGAAGCCCTGGATGACGGCTGAGGTCCAGAAGCTCCTGAGGGAGAGGAACAACGCGTTCAGGTCTGGGGATGGGGCACAATACAGTGCTGCCAGAGCCAACCTGAAGAGAGGCATCCGAGGGGCTAAAGCAGCATACAGGAGGAGCAACAACACCAGGCAGGTATGGCAGGGGGTCCAGAACATCACCAGCTATAAGTCAAGCAACCTCTCAGCTGTTGAGGGGGACGAAGCACTGGCCGGGGAGTTGAACCTCTTCTTTGCTCGCTTTGAGGCAGACTCAGGGGCAGCAACGTCACAACCACCTGTCAGCAGCGTCCACACACTCACAGTGGAGGAAAGTGAGGTGAGGGGTACGCTGAGGGCCGTGAACCCCAGAAAAGCATTAGGGCTTGATGGTGTGGCTGGTGGCTGTAGCTTACATTTTTATTAGGGATTAAACGCCTCTCAGTCAGATCCACCCCTCGCTCGCTCCTCCACAGCTCCACCCTCTCGCCCAAATATCATCACCTCGGGCTCCAAAAAACCAAGATGGCGACAGCTGAAATGCCAAACTCAAGGCTTCAAATGGGAGTCCACAAACTAATGGACATCGTCACGGCATGTTCGTCTGTTATTTCTGCAGTCTGTGGTCTGAGCAGCTGTGCTCACGCGGGCAGTGTGGCCCGGGCAATACTGTGGTAGGACACACATTTTGCTTTGTTATGTTATTTGAGGATCTTCTATTTCTTTACAGATGGATAGAAACCTGATAGAAACACACAGAGCCATGAGAAAGGGGCTAATTTTGTCCATTTTTTTGCCATCCTGACGTTTGGTATATACACTTGGAACATTACTGGGACAGAAAACAGGCCCAACACCTGGCAACAAATAAATGAAGATGCTGGCCTGACAGGTACGCGGCATGTTCTGTGAATGTTCTAATTAAAAAGACGTATGAACAGCTGAATGAGTCATAGTGAGGATCTGACTGAATATAACGGTTAACCAGATTTTAATCAGAGTGACATGACTCTGATTCACAGCGTGTTCAAATGAGATAAACAAGTTTGTTTTACTCAGACAAACTCACCTGACCATCAACAGGAAACTGACCTGAGGGAAACATCCTGTTAGCCAGTTAGCAGCCTGTTAGCTAAGCTAGCACAGATTTTCAAGCAGCTAATGTGGGTTTTTGTTCCATCAACCCATGGCTGTTTTTCCAGCGGTTTTAAGGCACCAAACATGGGTGCTTTTTCAGACACCTGTAACTGCTTTTCTAGCAGCTTTCGAGGCACTGAACGTGGGTGTTTTTAATCAAGCCATCACCGCTTTTCCAGCAGTTTTTTAGGCACCTAAGGTAAATATTATTTAGCAACCCAATGACATTTTAATAGCAGATATTTAGTGACCCTTTGCTGTTTCAGGGGTAGTGCCGTGAAAAGTACTTTTTTTTTACAAACACAATGCTGCATTTCCAGCTGTATTCGTGCCAAGTGGGGATTTCAAAACATGACGTTTTCCTGTGCATGGCTGAGTAGTTTTTGTGCCTACACCTGACTACACGTTACCATAGCGCTGTTTAAACATCAAGTTTCAGTGTATCTGCTACGTGATAAGGTCCAAATGTGACGTGTTTGTGGTTTACAGAAACGTACATTGCCAGCATTTTTTTCCGGTGATTTGCACTGGCACACTGTCAGACAGTCTCTATGAAATCCACTGCAAAAGAAAAGATTCATTTTTCCTAACGTACTCGAGGCAAATTCTGGACCGAAATATTACAGAGGGGAGGAGTTTCGCAGGATTCCCATAGGAAGGGATGGACCAGTTGACTCGTCTCCGTACACATACGTAAGTGGAAACGAGGCGCAAGGAAGGCGGCGAAGATAAATGAGCTCTTTGTTTCAGTGCTGTAACAGCCTGCTCTTCCTGTTCCCTACCTAAAGGCCCCCGGACACGCCTGATGGAGATCTGCACCACTGAGCGCACTTTTCTCTCTGAAACTGTTTCAACTGAAGCAAAATACTTCCCTCACATCTCTGACTGTATGGACGTGTTTGATAAACATACAGAGAGGAAGATGGATAGAAACTGGAGGGAGATAACAGAGAGGAGCGGAGGTCCCGCTGAGGTCTGAGGACTGCTGAAGGTTTGAGACCTCAAATGAGACATTTGGAGACACAGCAGGACGCTGAGACACAAAGCAGTAGATCACAGAGCCCAAACTAAAACCACAGAACTGTAAGTTGTAACAAGAGCAGAAACCGAGGTCGAGGTTGGTGTGTGTGCGTGGCCGGCAGTACAGAACGTGTGTGTGCGTCTTCGCTGCGATACAAATAGCAGCATCACAGAGACAACAGAGTCGGTATAAGTGAGGAGAATAAATGAGCAGCAGCAGGAGAACAGACAGTGGGTGAGGAGGGAGCCGAGGCAGACTGTAATCTGGACAAAATAAATTGCTGGTGTCTTTACCTGAATACTGAGACAGTGTGACACTCTGACACCGGTAAGTAGGTTGCTCTAAAACTAGTGGGCCCTGAAGGAAAACAGCTCCGCTCCCTGCTGTTCCCCGTCTGAGGGAGGAAATGAGGGAGGTCCGGGGAGACCGGCGAGGAGAGGCAGGACGTAATTGGCCGACTGGTAGTTTTTATTTTAGAACTGAGAAGCCCATGTGTGAACTGAGACAGAATCACATTGACAGGATCACATAGAACTCTGCCTTCGGTAGAAATGGTTTCTTTGACAGACTCAGAGGTTTTATTTCCACAGATGGAAACGTGCTGTGTAAAAACAGAAGCGCGGCGCCGTCAGAGGAAACTGTTCAGTGTTTTATCTGCCGAATATAAAGATAGAATCATCAACGTGGAGTCGGTGAATCTCAAGGAGTCCTCTGAGAACAATTAAAGCAAAACAGGGCTGAAGGAGGTTAGAGGTTACACGTCCCTCAGTGGGAAGACGTTTCCACAAACGTAAAGCTTGTTGCAGGATAAATGTTTCAGAATCTGAATCTGTAATTTAATAGGTGTGCGTTGCTGTTTCTTGTACCTCACTGTTTTCATTATTAGCCTCGTTAGCAGCGTAGCTTTTTGTCTCGGTCCTCCATTTTGGTTCAAACTGAAACATCTCAACAACCAGTCCAGACATCCGACCATCCAGCAGGACGATGTGTGTGTGATCGAGTCAAAATAAACCGCAGTGTGTGTTCATGGTAATCAAGGAACCCACTGACACAGTGTGGCTGGAAACACAGCCACGTCACAGTGAAAGACAATCACTGTTCAGGAAACTACCTCAGCAGGAAACACAGTGATGTGTCTGTAACAACAACTGCTTTTGTGGCATTATCCCACCAGGAAATGCAGCGATATCGCCAATAAAAAAAGCCACTTTGGCACAGTCTGAATACAAAAGTCAGCGATGTCTCTGTAAAAAAACGACGACTTTTTTGGCACCATTCTTGCAAAAAACAAAACAAAACAAAACAAAACAAAACAAAACACAATTGCTTTCATGACATTATCTGAGTAGGAACAAGGTCGATGTCTCCACAAAAACAACTGCTTTTTTGGCACTATTCAGCCAAGAAAGAAAGTACAACAGTGCCTCCATAAAAACCACAGCTTTTCATGAAATTATCCCAGCAGGAAACACAGCCAATATTGCCAACGAAAGCAACCACTTTGGCACGATCCAAGTAGGAAATGCAACAATTTCTCTGTACACACAACAACTTTTTTTGGCACTATTTTGGTGAAAAAAACAAAACAAAACAGTGAATTTTCTGTAAAAACAATCACTTTTCAGGCCCTATCCCAGCTGGAAATGCAGTGATGTGTGCGCAAAAAACACTACTGGTTTTTGTGTAATTATCTCAGCTGAAAACACAACAATGTCTCCATAAAAAAACAAAACAGAAAAACAACTGCTTTTGTGACAAAATCAGAGCAGGAAATTGCAGCATTATCTCCAATAAAAACAAACACTTAAGCACCACCCGACTAGGAAGAAAAAAGCAATGTCTGTAAAAACAATCAATTTTAAAGATTATTTTTTTGGGCATTTTTGCCTTTAATGGATAGGACAGCCAAGTGTGAAGGGGGAGAGAGAGTGAGGGAGTGACATGCAGCAAAGGGCCACAAGCCGGACTCGAACCCGGGCCGCTGCGGCAATAGCCTTCATATATGGGGCGCCTGCTCTACCACTAAGCCACCAGCGCCCCAAAACAATCAATTTTAGGCACAATTCTGGAAAAACAACCACTTCTTCTGGCATTATCCCCACAGGAAATGCAGTGATGTTTGTGTAAAAAACACGCATTATCTCGGCTGGAAACACAACAATGGCTCCATAACAAAAAAGAAAAACAGAAAAACTGCTTATGTGACACTATCAGAGCTAGCAGAGCAGCAGCTATATCGCTATATCTTTAATAAAACAAACACTTTGGCACTGTCAGAGTAGGAAACACAGCCATGTCTCTGTAAAAGCAATCATTTTTGGCACTATTCTGGAAATAAACAAAAACAGTGAAAAACAACTGCTTTTTGTGGCACTATTTCGGTGAAAAAAACACAGCCATGTCTCCATAGAAACAAACACTTTTCGTGACATTATCCCAAGAAGAAATTCAGTGATGTGTTGGTAAAAAAACACAACTGTTTCTTGTGGCATCATCTCAGCTGAAAACACAGCAATGGCTCCATTAAAAAAACAAAAAAACAACACTAGAGCAGGAAATGCAGCCATATCACTGATAAAACAATCAATTTTTGGCACTATTCTGGAAAAAAACAACAACAAAAAAAGCAAATTCGCCGCAAAACCTTTCTGTGTCACTCTCCTGACTGGAAATGCAGCGATGTGTCCGTAACGACTTGCTAAATAACGCTTGTTTTTTGTTTTGAACTGTTGTCTGCAGCGTGGCAGGCTCCATCTCCAGGCGACAGAGTCAGCTCATACACCATGTGACTCCAGAATGACACGTATAAAACGTACAAATGTAATGTATCCAACGTACAACGCCACGTTTTCCTCTGCTGACTGAGCTGATTATTTGATTCTGGAGAGACTGCAGAGATTAAAGATCTGTCAGCGTGATGACTGTTAGAGGACAGAACATGTCAACATTAAGTACCAAAACATGTATCTGAACTCGATGTATAATATAAGCATGTTTCTTTTCCTAAACCTAGCCTATGTAACTTTACGTTAAGTACATATCTCTGCGTTAAGTACCTAAAGTGCCAGTGCCTAAACATTTTTCTTGCCCTAAGCCTAACCTAAATAACTTTACTTTCCTTAACATAAACCTACGTAACATTACTTCCCTAAACCCAAGCTACATAACTTTAAGTTAAGTACAAATCTTTATGTTAAGTACGTAAAGCGATGACACCAAATCATTTTTCTTTTCCTTAACTTAATCTACATAGCTTTACTTTCCTGACCTAAACCTGAGTAACTTTTCATTAAGCATTTTTACTTTCCTAAACTTTACCTAAGTAACTTTACTTTCCTTAAAATAATCTGTTACTTTATTCCTAAACCTGAACTTCTTAACTTTACCCTGCTTTACGTAAACTACTTAACTTTACTTTCTTAAATCTATCCACGTTACTTTACGTTACATACGTATCCTTATGTTGAGAGCATAAAGTGACGACATCCAACCATTTTGCTTTTACGAAACGTAACCTCCGTAACTTTCCTTTCCTAAACCTAACCTACGTGACTTTATGTTACGTCACATCTTTATGTAAAGTACCTACAGTGAAGGCGCCCAACCGTTTTCTTTTCCTATACCTAACCTATTTATCTGTAAGTTAGGTAAGTTACGTGATGACACCATTCTTGGGGCGCTAATTCGTTAGATCAGTACGAAGTGTTGTACAAGGATACGTCGAGCATACTTTACGTGCTTTCACAGGTGATTAACTGAACTAAAACAGCTCCTCACTGATCCTGTTCCAGGAAACAAGAAACTTGGGTTTACATCCTGCCAATTTATATATAGTTTTACTTAAGTATAATTAAAGATAAAGGACATTTCTTTTTTTTTTTTTTTTTTTATAATTCTTTATAACGACGCACTGAACATTTACATCAATGTATTGGTACTTTTATTTTAGGATCTGAGTTTTTCATCAGCTGCTGCAGGAGAAAATATTTCCTCTTTTTCTGTGAACTGATTTCTGTCTGTGCTGACCTGAGTGTGTGTGTGTGTGTGTGTGTGTGTGTGTGTGTGTGTGTGTGTGTGTGTACACAGAGGGAGATAATGACGGCCGAACAGCTGAGGTTACTGAACAGTTTATGCTGACCATCTGCAGAGCGGCACCCTGGGAAATTAAGTAGGCAAACAGTGTTAATTAGAGGAAGACGTTTATGAATAAAAATCATTTACTGGTGATAACTGCATGTCTGAGTATTATTACACTGCTGGACCGAGTACTCAGCTCCTGTACCTCAGTCACAGTACCTGTGTGTACTAATACTACAGCATGAGTAAAAGTACTGCTCTCAAAAAGACATATACTGCTGTATAGTACACAAGAATCCGCAGTAAAAGTACACAAGTATCTGCACTAAAAGTACACAAGAATCCGCAGTAAAAGTACACAAGTATCCGCCGTAAAAGTACACAAGTATGAGCAATAAAAGTACACAAGTATCCGCCGTAAAAGTACACAAGTATCTGCACTAAAAGTACACAAGAATCAGCAGTAAAAGTACACAAGTATGCACCATAAAAGTGCACAAGAATCACCAGTAAAAGTACACAAGTACCAGCAATAAAGTACACAAATATCCAAAGTAAAAGTACACAAGTACGAGTAACAAAGTACACAGGTATCGGCAGTAAAAGTACACAAGTATCCAAAGTAAAAGTACAAGAGTATCAGCAGTGTAAGTACATGAGTATCCACAGTAAAAGTACACAAGTATCCAAAGTAAAACTACAAGAGTATCAGCAGTGTAAGTACATGAGTATCTGCAGTAAAAGTACACAAGTATTCTCAGCTTCATAAAGTTAAAGTATCTTAATCTGACCAATAAGCAGAAACTGTACCTGCTGCTCAGTTAAAGTACCTCAATACCTGTGTGTGAGTAAAAGTACTTTGATTACTTCCTATGTAATCATCTTGATGGTCACTATTAACCGTGTCTTATTTTGAAAGGATGAGCTCATTAGCGGCGGTGGTGCCAAACACTTCCTGTGACCTGAACAGCGTCTCCTTTATCAGGAGCTGAGAGCCAGCAGCAAATGTTCCCATAGAGTCGAATATTAAAATGCAAATGTTTCGGAGGTAAATGAGACGAGAATGGAATGAGGCTGGGACTGACAGTCACACGCAGTTATAACCTCGCCGTGTGGACAGGTGCAGCCGCCTCACATGATTTTATTACTTTTTTTAAAGGTAGAAACATTCGATTTCAGGCCGATGATGACTTCACTATCCATCCTGACCCAGTCACAGCGCACACACACTGTCACAGTCTGTTCCTGCTTTTCCATTTCAAGGAAATATTCCAGCTCACTCCGCCGCCTCGACTCTCCCCCTGACACTTTTCTAATGTCGCAGTCACACTGAAAAGATCCTGACTCATTTTTTTGGGAGAATGAAATTCATGCACGCACAGTAATGATAGATTTCACTCTGAGTTTGTCTCAGTGTGTCGACAATTAGGAAGAGATGAGGTAATAAAACCAACCGAGTCCACAACTCCCCGAAATTATATTCATACAGCTCCAATCTGCAACAGGAAATACGTTTGGAGAGACGTGATGGTAACTTTTCTCTTTTCTTTAAACCAATTGCGAATTATTCTACAGTGTGTACTGAAGCTGCGACAACCAAAAACTAAAATAAAATTTAAAAATGGTCAGTAGCAGGTAATTACATGAAAGATTTCTTATTGTAACAAGATATTTTGTTTACATGCTATAACGAAACTTTTCTAATAAAACAAGAGAAAACTTTTCTTGTTATAACAATAAACTTATTTATCTTGTTATAAGGTTCAGAGCGGGGAGCTCGTGTTGCTGCTAGCTCTCCAAAATGAGTTTGGTGCGTCTGGGCCTTACAGCTAGCTTTACTGCTGCCTGAGTGTGAGCTCCACACTGGGGAAAAAGTTGGTGGAAGTCTCTCTGCACACAGGGCTAACCGTTAGCATCACACAGCTAACTTTATTTAGTCATTTACATGTTTGCCACAGATTCAATTAATTTCAGCGTGTTTGCTTGGACCTCACCTTAACAGCTCTGCGCTGGATGTTTGCCGCTGCTGCTGTGTTAGCTCGCGCTAACCGGACAGATGCTGAACTGGTGAAGAGCGGCTCTGGATACAGTCCTTTGGTGCTGTGTCGAACCTGTGCAACAGAAACACAAAATTTAATACATATAAATATAAAATCTTACAGTTGTTGGAGCGAGCAGGGTAAAGAATATGATTTTAGCTTGTACAGAATGATGATGCAAAAACCAACACACTCCCCCACAGGGCTGTAGGCTACATAGGAGTCTGTACAACATCTATTGCTCGTCTGTCCGTCCTGGAAGAGGGATCCCTCCTTCAGTCGCTCTTCCTGAGGTTTCTACCATTTTTTTCTCCCCGTTAAAGGGGTTTTTTTGGGGAGTTTTTCCTTAGCCGCTGTGAGGGTCCAAAGGACAGAGGGATGTTGTATGCTGTAAAGCCCTCTGAGGCAAATTGTGATTTGTGATATTGGGCTTTATAAATAAAATTGATTGATTGATTGATTGATTCAAATGTGGTCTTGTTGTGTTATTGGGAGCCAGAATAGAAGGAGTCATGGCTCAAAACCAGCCGCCACTGCCCGTCAACAAAAACAAAGACAGCTATGGTTAAATGTGATCAGACCAAAGGACTGGACGGAAGCCATCATCAAAAATGCTCACATGTGCAGCGCACACTTCATATCAGGTTAGGGACAAAGTATTTCCTGTTGTAGGGATGAAGAACGTTATGTGTATTAAGGGTTATCATGTCCACCTCATCAGAAACTGGGGAGCTATTAAGAGGAAGATTGGATTTCTCTGGAACGCTAACTTTTTAGCACATTAGCTAACGTTAGCTTCCATAGCAAAACAAACAAGATTGGCTTCCTGTGACATCATCCATCCACTGAGTGAGAGCATACGGGTCGGCCAGTCTGGTCCCGTTGGTCAGTGTTTACTTCTTCCAGTAACACTGGCGGTCCCGGAGAGTGAGTGACCTGACATGGTGCGTTGGTAAATTCAGTCTGACGCTCTACACTAAAATGAGAGCCCTGTTGGTGGAAGAAACGGAGCCTTATATTTCTACATGAATGAACCAACGCTTAAGTTAATCACACATTCACTGCGCTCGGCGCTCTGCTGCTCCGTCTCCACAGACAGAGTGTCCAGAGTGCGCTCTGCCACTCTGAGAGTGCGCTGCTCTGGATAACCCAACGCTACATTCAGACAGCGCTCCCAATTTATCAACACTCCAGTTTGTGTCAGAGTGCGCTCCTGAACGCACCACTCACATCATCTTCCTCCATCGTCTAAAACAAGACAACACAACTTGTTAGCTAGCGCTAGCTAATGTCTGTGGAGGACTGTTTGGCCTCCAGCTAAGCCCCGCCCACCAAAAAACATCACACTGTCTACATACAGTGAAAGGGTCTTTTGAGTCTAAGTGGACGTTTGTGCCAAAGTTAAAGAAAGTCCTTTAAGGTGCTCTTGAGATATTGCGTTCACAACAATGGTTCGGACAGACGGACAACCTGACAACATAAAGCCTCGGCTATCGGCAGCGTGGAGGCATAAAAAAATTTAAATATTGCAACTTCATTCCAGATTCAACATCAGGTCAGGTCTGAGCCGAGTTCAGGTCTGGTGTCTGCAGCTGAGGATAAACCGCCGCAGTGAGTTGAGCTTCCTGTCGTCTCCCCTCACACCAACATAAAGGTGAAGAAACACGTCGGCCTGTAAACTCTTATCGCTCTGCGTTCACAGGCTTTTCTCAAACGAACAGACTGAAAGGAGTTCTCTCCTCCTATCTTCGTCCCTTCTTCCTGGATGACATCATGTATTAATACAGCTGCTGTTCAACACTGGATTTCAGAGTGTAAGCAGAGCGTTTCAAAGCTCAAGCCCGGACAGTGCTGCAGTGTCTGTTAGTGTGTGGATGTTTAATGTGTGTGTGAGTATTTTCTGGGGGAAAGATGTTTCGGCTCAGCAGAAAAAACGGCTGAGAGATGAATGTTGCTCCTGACCTGCAGTCTCTGAGGACTAATACCTAATACTACCAGTTAATACACACATTGTGTACACACAGGCTCTTTCTCCGCCTCACACACACAGCCACGGGCATTTCTACAGCACACACACCTCAACTGATGTTTCCATGCCCAGCAGAAAATAACACATGTACAAACACATGTTTAATTGCTGCTGTCAGATCGCTGTGATGTAATGTTGCACTGGTCGGGTCGTGGGCTGTTTGGTTTGAACAGCAGGAGCTTTTAATTGCAACTCTGTCTGCTGGAAATTACATTTATATTCTCAATGTTTGTTTTTAAAGGAAACAAAACTGTCTGGGTTTGTTCAGAGTCACCGAGGCTGCTGTCAGCCCTGTGGTGTCTCCTTTGGTCTGAATCAGGGACTCATGTTGTTCCAAAGTTGTATAATAGCCTAGAGTTGGTTGGTGTTCTCACGGCAGCATTTACAAGCGGACCAGATCAAATGCCTTGTGTGAGAAAGCTGCTCTTGATTGGTCAGAATTTCCATGTGGGAAAAATCCAGGAAGTAAAGCAAACGTTGAAGAAGAGTACACTTGACATCCAAGGTACCCTGGGTGTGTTGGTTGTTGACGTTCTGGGACGCCGTGTCAACTTCAGCCGTTACATGCATTGTCTGTTTTCAAAATACACTTCTGTTTTCACAGGAAATGTACAGTTTGTATACAGTCTCTTTCAAAATAAAAGCACTACGTCAGTACGACACTGCAAATTGACTTTTTTTTTCCTTCAACAAAAACACGTGGTTATGTTTAGGAAAAAAGAACAGGGTTTGGCGTTGAAATCTTGCAGGACACGAGCACTGTTCTCTCGGCTGAAAGTCGAGTTTGTCAAGGTGTTTGTTGGACGCATCCACCACCCCTCCCTTCTGCCCCACTCAGACCTTTGTCGCCTTAACTTTCGTCCTTGTCCTGTCGCATTTCCTGGTGCCGTTAAACTATAACAGCAACCAGCCGTGTATCATGCCGAAGTTAAAGGACGCCTTTATTCGTTGGTTTCTTACGCCACAAGTCACTGCCCTTGCGCCCATTTTCGTCGACTTAGGAGTGTGACTGGACTCTTGTAACCGGACCCAGACCACCTCTTCAAGAAGGTCTTGGTCCGGTTGTTTTGGTGTGTTCACACCTGCCCAAACGAACCGCACTGAGGGGGCAAACCAACTTGAGTTCAACTGAACCAAACCAAACAGGGCAGGTGTGAAAGCACCCTGAGCCTCATGTCGGACTGTTGCCAGAATAAATGGACGTTTCTCATGGATACGGTATAGTACCTTATTATGTGGCGGATACATTGAAGCTTAACAGATTTCTTTTTATGTTCCGACAATGCTGTGGTCAACGTGTAGTTTTGGCTGAAAATCCACCTGGCTAACGTTGGGACAGGATCATGTTTTGGTTTAAAATACCTGCGCTTTGGAAACATAGAAACAACACACTAAAAAATAGGACTTCGAAGCCTCGAAATTGGGATGTCAATAATTAACCAAGAATATTTCTGACCAGCTACACGTGGGTCTACAGGTTAATGTTGCTGCTCTCCATTCACTGTATGAGTCCAGCAGGAGTTAGAAAGATCATGGTGCCGCTCATTTGGCGACTTCTGCTAGTAACGCCATCCTGACCCAACAGCGTTGTTATGAAAACAACGCTCCCACCCTTTGGGCCCCGCTTCCAGGTCGCACCAGTGAGTAAGTGGCTCAATGTTAAGCTGTGAAACACCCGTTAGCATCATTAGCAGTGTCAACACAGTTAACATAGTTACTGTTGTTAGTTTGTTGTTTGTCTGTAAAAATCAGTGAAGATACTTAGTCTTTTTAGAAAAGTTGATATGATGCGTATGAAACATGCGATGCCAACATGTTCCTTGGCTGCAGGAGAAATCTGGGCTACATTTTTATACCGTATTGTGACCCTGTTGCTCAACAGGAGTTTCTGCGGTCGTCGTCGTGCTGCTGTTTGAATGGAGCCGAGTGTTTCCTTTGTGTCACAGCTGCAGATAATAAAACTATGAATTAGAATGAAGTGACTTATTCTCCAGGGACACACCTCAGTTATCTACATTATACATATTTAATCCTGTTTTCTGCCTCTTAATAATCATAATAATAATAAACGTCTTTATTTGACACCTTTCAAACAGAAGCTGTAGCTAAAAGTTCTTTACTTTAAACCACGGGAGTCAGACTCATGTAGTTCATGGACCTTGCTCAGTTTTTGATCTCCAGTGGGCCGGACCAGTGAAACCAGTGTAGAATAGAATAATTGTTCATTTTCTTTCTGTGTAAAAGAAAAACATTTTAAAACCATTAATCTGTTTAATGACAATGACGAACAGCCTGAGATATCTGAGAAAAAAGTGCAATGTCAGCAATACACCGCTCAGGCGTAAGATCACGACCACTGACAGGTGAAGTCAGTATCACTGATTATCTCCTCATCATGGCAGCTGTCAGTGGGCGGGACATATTAGGCAGCAGGTGAACACTTTGTCCTCAAAGTTGATGCATTAGAAGCTGGAAAAATTTGTCCAGGACCAAATTGTGATGGCCAGACGACTGGGTCAGAGCATCTCCAAAACTGCAGTTCTTGCGGTGTTCCCCGTCTGCAGTGGTCAGTACCTATCAGAAGTGGTCCAAGGAAGGAACAGTGGTGAACCGCCGACAGGGTCATGGGTGGCCAAGGCTCACTGGTGCACGTGGGGAGTGAAGGCTGGCCCGTGTGGTCCGGCATCGTAGTTTGTTGAGTATGGGGCTGCATAGCCACAGACCAGTAAGGGTGCCCAGGCTGACCCCAGCTCACCACCAAAAGCACCAACAATGGACACGTGAGCATCAAAACTGGACCACGGAGCAATGGAAGAAGGTGGCCTGGTCTGATGAATCACTTTTTCTTTTACATCACGTGTATGTGCGTCGCTTACCTGGGGAACACATGGCACCAGGATGCACTATGGGAAGAAGAAAAGCCGGCTGAGGCAGAGTGATGCTTTGGGCAACATTCTGCTGGGAAACCTTGGATTGCTTTGACACGTACCACCAACCTAAGCATTGCTACAGACCGTGGTTTCATTTAGCCGTCACACACACATGGTTTCGTCCTTGTCCCACCACATTTCCCTGACGCCGCTGAGCAACATCAAACTATAACGGCAACCAGCCGCGTACCATACTGACGTTAAAGGACAGCTGTTCTTTGTTTGTCACTGACGCTGCAAGTCACTGCTCAAGTGCCGGATTTCAACAACTTCGCAGTGACACCACGTTGCTCTGTTCTGTCCTCGTGTCCGTTACGAGACAAAAAAAAAGTCATGTTTGATGTTACAGTAAACTTTTGGAAAAAACTTTCCTCAAATTATATGAGGTTTTTCTCTTAAATTTAATTCTAAGTGACATTAAGAAGACTTAAATCTGTTTTGTGTCAAGCTGCAGGAACGCTGGTACAAACGGGACAAATTTCGTCTCTTGGTGAAAAAGTATTCGACTTTCCTGCGCTCCTGAAAGCAGCGGCGCTCGCTGTCAACCTTGTGCTTTGTTGCTGTGGCCATGTCGGCTGCCTAGCTCACGTTACCAGCAACAAAAACAACAAAAACATTTAGTAAAATTCTGCAGATCATCATTTCAGATTGACGCTGACAACAACTTAAAAAATCAGCAGATTCTGTTTGGGCCTGCTCGTCTGCTGAATCATCAAGAACATCCTTAATAAACCCTGAAATGTCCTGATCTTATTTTAGGCCCACACCTGCTCTTTAAGGCAGACTGATGTATGTGATTCACGTCCTGTGACACGCTTACACGGGCACGTGTGCTGCTGTGTCCCCACGCTGTGTCCACTCCGTCTCGTCCTGCGTCTCTGTGTGTGTCGGGACGACGTGGCACTGTTGTATTGTGTACTTGGTAATGAAATGGTGACCTTTTGTTAGCGGCGCTGTAATTGGCCGTATCAGCAGAGCTTTCCCACGCTCCACAAAACACAATTCAGTGGATTTACTATCAGTGATGGCGCACACACACACACACACACACACACACACACACACACACACACACACACACACACACACAGAAACAGGACTGTAATATCAGCATGTATTGTGCTCAGAAACGCTCTCTGGGGCGACTCGAAGGTCCAGTGCTGCTTTAAAAACTCTGTGTTTTCCTGTGCGTCTGCGGCGCTGCTTCATTTTTGTGCTTTTACTTTTACAGTACATTGTGGAGGGAAATCTGCAGCCCGCCGAGTCTTTGAGGTCCAACTACAGCAACACATCTGAGGTGGAGACATTCATGAAAAACAACATGTCCACTGGTCATTTCAGGAGTCTTACTGTATCCAGATAACGTCCTCGTGATATTTAAAACACGTCTGTTAACACCTAATTCAGCCGTCGTCGTCATTAGACCGTCAGGAAAGCTGCTCCGGTGATGTCAGAGGACGCCGTCAGCTGCTGCTGTTCACCTGATCCCTGATCAGTTCATCTGATGCTGTTAACGCGTCAGCATCAGATTTTATTAACACAAATGTTCCACCAAAACAAAGTCACCCCGACACTATTTTACAATAACACTGCCGTTGCATACTGGACTTAGCTCCGCCCAGGACGACTGTGATTGGTTAAAGAAATACAAACAAGCCAGAGTGGTTTTTTTCTCCTTGTAGCAGAAATATAATCTGTGATTCCAGACCTTTCTCTACCATCAACACAGCACTGTGGAGGTCTGGCTACACGAGACTAGAAAGGAGTGACCTGTCAGAGGCAGCGGTGCATTGTGGGTAATGTAGGCATGCATGTATTGACAGGAAAGACGAATATGTGGAAGAAAAGATAATATCTGATTCTGATATATATTAGTGTTGATTTATTGACAGAAACCCAGGGAGAGTCTGAGTGAGACGGAGGCAGCTGCAGACGGTGCCGCTCATTCGACGACTACCGTGAGTAACACCATCGCGACCCAACAGTGTTGCTATGGAAACATTGTTCCCACCCTTTGGTCCCCGCCCCCAGGTCGCCCAGTGAGAAAGTGGCTCAGTGTTGATCCATAAAAGCCCTGTTAGCATCATTAGCACTGTCAGCATGCTAGCATAGTTAGCCACTTGTTAACACACGTCTTTTTTAAGACATGTAAAAGCTTCTAAATCCACAGTGGGGTGTTTACTGACGTATTTTACATCAGAGAACTAAACGTGAACGTCTCTTCAGCTTGTGTTAACCACAGACATCAAACCAAAAACACACTGACTTCAAGACGAGGGAACAGGAAGTGCTAACATGCTAACGTGCTAACTCATTTCCAGGTATAAGGACTCCTTCCAGGAGTTCCTCTCTGCACAGATCTGAACACATTTGGTAACTTTACATCAACACAACGATCATATTTCATATGAAACATTTTCCTGTGATAACGTCTGCTGCGTCTCGTTGATCACTCCTCTGACACGTTTCTGACACGTTTCTGACGGCGCCAACAAACCTTCCTCCTGACGAGAGCGACCCTGCAGTGTTTCCTCTCTCTGCAGTGACGCAGCTTTAATGTGTGTCTCCTCTCTGAACTTCAAAGGTACACACGTTAAAAAAAAAACAACAACAGCAGCGGTGAAACGCTCAGCGCCGTCGCCGCCACCCTCCACCACCGCCGCCACCATCCTGCTACCCCCAGACAGACAAGTCCCATCACAGCCTGAGCCCAGCTGAGAGTAATCACATTACACACCTGCATGACTACTGAGTGGAAAAGGTTAAAGACAGGAAGGAAAGGTTAAACTGTATTGATCCAGGAGGAGGAGGAGGAGGAAGGAGGGAAGAGGAGGAAGGAGGGGGGGCAAGGAGGTGGAAGAGGAGGAGGAGGAGGAGGAGGAGGAGGAAGGAGGGAGGAGTTAAAAGAGTGTTTACCCTCGTTCTCTCCTTGTTCCCTCGCCTGTTTCTTTTCCTCTTCTCTTGTTTTCTTTCCCCCCTTAATGTCATTTCCTTCTCTCCTTGTTTCCTTTGCTCTACTCTCCTGGTTCCTCTACTCTTATCCTTATGACTTCCTCTCATCTCCTTGTCTCCTTTCCTCTCCACTCTGTTCCTCTCCTTGTTTCCTTCCCTCTCTTGTTCCCTCATCTTTCCTCACCTCTTCTCATCCCCTCGCCTCCTGTTTCCTCTCCTCGTGTTCTCTTGATGTCTTCTTTCCTACTCTCCTTGCTTCCTTCTCTCCTTGTTACCTTATCTCTACCCTTATGACCTCCTCTCCTCCGGTTCTGTTCCCTTCCCTCTGCTTTTCTCCCCCCCTCCCCCATCCACTTGTTCCCTTTCTCCTCCCCTCCTTGTCTCCTCACCTCCTATTTCTTTCCCTCTTCCCTGTCTTGTTTCCATCCCTCCTTGTTTCCTCTCCACTCTCTCATTTTTCCTTTGCTCTGTTCCTTTCCTTGTTACCTTCCCTCTCTTGTTCCCTCATCTTTCCTTTCCTTTTCTTGTCCCCTTGCCTCCTGTTTTCTTCCCTATTTTGTTTATTCTCCTCCTCTCTCCTCTTCCCTTGTTACCTCATATCCTGTCATCTCATTTCCTTTCCCTCTTTTCTTGCCCTCCTATGTCTTGCATCCTTCTCTCCTTGTTTCACCTCCTCTCCCCTTGTTTCCTCCCTTCTTCACTTATCTTGTTTCTTCTCCTCTTACTTCCTTCCCTCCTACCCTTTTCTTTTCTCTCCCCTTGTTTCTTCGTCTCTCTTTTCTTGATGTCTTGTATCCTCTCCTCTTGTTTCCTTCCTTCTTGTTTACTTCTCCACTTGTCTCCTACTGTCTTCTCTAATCTTCTCTCCTCTCCTCTTGCTTCCTTCTCTCCTACCCTTTCTTCTCCCCCGTTCTCTCATTTCACCTCCTTTCCTCGTTTCCTCCCTTCTTCTCTCCTAACCTTTCCTCTCCTCGTCTGTTGTCTCCTCTCCCTATGTCTCCTTTCCTCCTTGTATACTTATCTCCTTGCTTTTCTCTCTTCTCCTTGTCTCCTCCTCTCTCCTTTTGTTTGTTTCCTCTTCTTTCCCCTCCTATCCTCTCCTCTCTTCTTTTCCTCCTTTCCTTCCTTTCCTTTTCTCCTCTCCTATCTTCCTCTATCTTCTTTTCCTCCCCTCTCCTCCTTTCCTTCCTTTCCTCTCAGACTCTTTAAAGACTTTTTGTGTTTACACTGCAGTGCTCCTCCTCTCCTCTTTCCTCTTTTCCTTCCTTTCCTCTCTCCTCCTCTCTTGTGTCTCCTCTGAGCTCTGTCTCTTCAGTTCATGGAGGAATTCAGACTTTAAAAGATCACTGACCCTTTACACACACACACACACACACACACACACACACACACATACATCGTCCTTATTGAGATGCACAAACACACGGAGTAATGAAATTCAACCTGATGAAAACAGCCACCGTTACCATGGAGAGACGGAGACCAGACGTTTTCCTCGCATGAAATGAGGGAGGAAGTAAATCCTGAGGGAGAGGGGGGGGGGGGCTGACAGATCTGCAGGCTGCAGATAAACACAGAGGTGAAGAAGAGTTGGAGAGTAACAGAGTGGGAGAGGAAGTGAGAGTCGCTGGATTTACTGACTCTGATCAGACCTTGACCCGGAGCCTGAGCTGTTAAACCCCGAACACTGCAGCTCCTCTGGGACTGGACCCACGACACAGAGCCTCAGAGCTGGACCAGGACCTGGAACACACACTCTGAACACTGACACACGCCTGACTGGTGTGAGAGGCTGTCAGCAGATAAACAGAGATCTGTGTGGGTACATGAGACCCTAAAAAAGAGGCTGGATCATGGGGAGTACCACCAGTTGGTCCAGGAGCTTCTCCTCCATGATGGGGAGTACCACCAGTTGGTCCAGGAGCTTCTCCTCCATGATGGGGAGTACCACCAGTTGGTCCAGGAGCTTCTCCTCCATGATGGAGAGTACCACCAGTTGGTCCAGGAGCTTCTCCTCCATGATGGGGAGTACCACCAGTTGGTCCAGGAGCTTCTCCTCCATGATGGACGTTTACAGTACTGCACTTATCTGCTTCCACGCCTGCTGTTTTCTATTGAGATGGTGCTAACTGTGGTTTGTAAAGTCGTATAGCTCTGGGTATCCAGCAACCACTACCACCAGTTTCTCCTCCATTGTTTACCAACTGTAAACTTGTTGTCATGACCACCACAGAAGCCCCGCCTCTCAGATCATCCCAATGGACAATGGGGAAAAAAGATGACAAAAAAAGAGATGACATGGGGTGTCTTTCTGCTCTGAGTTGAAGGTTTTCCAGCTCAAGAAGTTCGGAGCACTCCTGCAAAAACGCCATGTGCCTAGAGCGCAGAAACACGAGGTGCATAGCAACACAGAAACAGCGAGCAAAAACTTCATTCTACTTTAAAAACCAATGCAGTAAAAAAGGTATCCTGTGTGATCAGGGACTGTAACATGCTCATGTTTAACCCAAACAATGTGTCATGTGACTGCAGTTGGTTCGGAACACGTTCTCACCACAAACCAACTGCACCAGAGTTCCTTTGGAACCAGACCCAGACCACCTCTTCAAGAAGGTCTCAGTCCGGTTGTTTTGGTGTGTTCACACCTGCACAAACGAACCGCACTGAGGGGGCAAACCAACTGGAGCATCCTAACGTTTACATCATGGATGTATAAAGAGACCTGGATACAGCATTGGAGGCGTGGCCCTGCTCACACTAATGAAAGTTGTTCAGTGGCGCATGAAGCCAAAGAACCTTGATTTCTGTGGTATGAAATTACCGACATGTTCTCAACCCAAGCCGCCACATATCAGTGGACTTTAACGTCTACATATTACGTGCTGGGTATCCTCCAATGAAATGGCCGACATCACAACAAAGACCCCTGTCACATGAAGCTGGAGTGTTCCTCCATTACTATGAATTTGTGGCAGTGCAGTCGTGCAGAATGCCGTCGACCACACACAGCTGACAGTGTGTGTTGCTGTGTTGCTAAATAATCAGTCATGAGCGAGTGAATCAGCTCCTCTCAGTCTCCTTTAAAGCTGTGCACTCCCCACTGTGACACACTGATTCACTGGTAACAGACAGGAGAGTAACTGGCTTTACCCTCACAGGAAATCAATGTCCAAAAACACTCCAGCGTCACATGTATGAATCCTGCACACTCGGGTCATGGCTGGGTTTTCAGTGTATAATGATGTTTATAAGACAGCGAGTCACTCAGTAACTACATGTGCAGCGACACGTTATTTCTCTGGTTACCTTTGGTTATTTATCAGAACACATTCAGGCAGATTTAACACAGACTCCACATCATCATTTAACATGGCTGCTACCACTAATGTTCCTGTTTACAGAGCTGAATACTACCTGCATGCTAACGTGCTCACAATGACACCATGCTAACGTGCTAATGTTTAGCATAATGTTTAGCATAGACGTATGCCTCTCCCCCACAGGGCTGTAGGCTACATAGGAGTCTTCAAATGTGGTCTTGTTGTGTTATTGGGAGCCAGAATAGAAGGAGTCATGGCTCAAAACCAGCCGCCACTGCCCGTCAACAAAAACAAAGACAACTATGGTTAAATGTGATCAGACCAAAGGACTGGACGGAAGCCATCATCAAAAATGCTCACATGTGCAGCGCACACTTCATATCAGGTTAGGGACAAAGTATTTCCTGTTGTAGGGATGAAGAACGTTATGTGTATTAAGGGTTATCATGTCCACCTCATCAGAAACTGGGGAGCTATTAAGAGGAAGATTACGCAGACATAACGCTGTCTGCTCACTAACTATGATCAGAACAGAATATAGCACTGCTCATCTTAGAAAGGACACCACAAGAAAACCTGTCCTTTTTTAGGTTATCAAACAGACAGTGGATCATAGATGTTTGTTTCTAGCTACCAGTGATCAGCTATAGCTAACATAGCTAACATGCTAACCTTAGTGAGCCTTCATTTTACCAGGATGGTGCCTGGTGACCGACAGGAACCAATCTAAACTCACATCTTATAACATACAAAGATTTTTTTTTTTTGGTTTGTTGATGCGTGGGCCTTTCTAAAATGAGCACTGGTGAAAAAAGGCTTGCTAACGTCAGTGTGCTTGCTACGTTAGCTAACACTGGCAGCCCAAAAAAAATTGATCTGTTGTTCGTTTAATAATCTAAACATTGTTGATTTAATAATATGCACAAGTAACATGTTTTCTCGTGGTGTCCTGTCTAAAATGAGCAGTGGTGAAAGACGGCTTGCTAATGTTAGTGTGCTAACTATGCTAGCTAACGCTGGCTGTTTTTAAATTACAAATGAAATACGAAGTATCCAATGATACCCTGACCCATCCGTCTCTGCCCAGGCAGCGCTCGAACATCATTCAAAAATTTAGAGACACTTGATATAATAAGGAAGTAACCAACGTAACATTTCGACTCCCTGCTGCTTTCTACTGTTTACTAACCTGTATTAACACTGATTGGCCGGCATATTTTCAGGGCAACAAGTGACTCGACTGATTTTCTTGCGAATTCTAATTAAATACCTGAATCTAAATTCCCGGTTCGACCCAGTTTGCCACCAGTGAAACTTCCAATCAATCAACAAAATGGCCGCAGCATTACTGTACACAGTGATTCCCTTTGTCAGCCTCCATCACTCCTCCTGATGGAGTTCTCCCCCTAACCCCGTCTTGTTTCCAGCTACAGGAGTTCCTCACAGCGCCACATCACGCACCGTGGGCCTGCACCGTGCACGTGTGCTCCACTGAGCTCAAATGAAACACCACATCCTGTTCTTCATGTTCAGACCAGTTTGTGCTGGTGGGAAGCCAAGACTTCACCTGAACCAGCGCTGCCAAGCGGTCCTGCCACAGCGAGACACAAATCTCTCTGTGTGCGCTCGTATTCATGCGAGCAGCTCATGGACATGTGGCAGCGTGTGCATGGATGTGTGCAGAGCCGGCGCCGTGGTCAACAAAGAGCGGCTGAGCAGGATAATCATAATGCCGTCGCCATGTGTTCCTGCTGCCTGAGCAGAGACACACTGTTCCTGGCTCAGTGTCACGGACACGTCCGGCTCTGCACACACACAGTGCACCAACATTCAGACGTTCACAATCAGCTGTTATAAACTTCTGCTTTCCTTAATCAAGTGTCTCGTGACAGGAGGAAGGAGAAAACTGTGTGAACTTGGAGGCTGAATTTGTCTTCAGTGACCCTCCATATTTATTGAACCACCGGATCATCTGGGCTCTAAATGTGGAGTCAGTGTGTTTTTCTTTGAGCCCTCTGCTCAGGTTTGAACTGTGATCTCTCAGTCCATAGCAGGGTCCGAAATTACCACCCGCCACACTGGCAGGTAAATATTTGTCGTGTATTGAACTACTGCCCTGCGACTGAACCAGTCCAGTGTCTCTGACAGTCTCCATCATGTCAGTGAAAACATGAAGATCTATACAATCAGCACAGCTTCAAGATTAGAGTCACCAATTCAGTATCTGACCAAATGTCTCCCCTTCTGTTCCTGAGATATGACGTTAAAACATGATGATGTCACAGTCAAGCTGACCTTTGACCTTTGGACCTTCATTATTTTATCCTGTTAGACATTTGTGTCCAGTTTGGTCAGAGTTAGTGAATGAATTCTTCAGTTATGGACAGAAACATGTTCTGTGAGGTCACACTGACCTTTGACCACCAAATTCTAATCAGTGGATGTTTGTGCCAAATTGGAAAAATCCCGTCAAGATGTTCTTGAGATATCACGTTCAAGAGTTATGGATTTTTGTGTAATGCTAACTTGTTAGCACATTAGCTAACATCGCCGCCGGTGTTCTGGATAACCCAACGCTACATTCAGACAGCGCTCCCAATTTATCAACGCTCCAGTTTGTGTCAGAGTGCGCTCCTGATCGCACCACTCACATCATCGTCCTCCATTGTCTAAAACAAGACAACACAACTTGTTAGCTAGCGCTAGCTAATGTCTGTGGAGAACTGTTTTGCCTTCAGCTAAGCCCCGCCCACCAAAACAGTTAAAGGGTCTATAAAAATACTAATAATACGATCGAACCTGGAACCCTCTCCCAACTTTCCTGTCTACTTTGCTGTCCTTTCAATAAAAGGCAAAAATCACCCAAAAACAATCTTAAAATAAAATAAGTAGGCCTGCCCCTGACAAAGACTGTCCCTAGTGGACCAACAGTCCTCATCAGGGTCCATCAGTGGACTAGTGTCCCTCATGTCTGTGATATGAATGTAATGATGAAATGATATATTTTGGTGGTTTGAGTTGAAGGTGTGAGAAAGAATAGTCTCAGTAACATTGTTAACACTGTGCTACATTACAGAGAAATACAAACCGTACTAATGAACCTTCATTAATATAGGCCTATATTTTATCTCCAAGTGCACGTCACACACTGAGCGAGCCGCCTGTTAATGACGCTGTGGGCTAATGGGCATGTAGCTACTTCCATGTTTCACATGATACGTCATGTTTGTAGTGGACCAATGAAGATGAGTTTACATATCACCTTGGGTTGGTCCTTCACCTTCTCAAAATGATCTCACACTTTGGATTTCCTGCCCCACATGTTATTAACTAGCCTGTGGAATAACCGCAGGTACCAGCCCTGGAGATTAACCTGACTCCACTTCCTGTGTCTGTCCTTTCAAAGTAAACTCACACATGCTCCAGTCATATAGGTTTGGATTTATTCTGATGAGGCGCAGCTCCTCATAGAGTTTCACATTTGCTTGTCTTTTTTCCTGCGACTGAGCGACCAATGAAATCTTGCAGACTAATGACCTCTCTGGTCGACTATCAGAGGGGAGGCCTGAAAGTAAGGACTGACAGTGCTGTGCACGGTGCACGTGCTTTTGAATGAGCGGAAACTACATTTATTCGGTCTACATGACTGTTGAGTTAAACGCTGCACCTCAGCTCCTGTCAGTCTCTACTTGGACTGTTTCCCTGCCGGTTCATTCACACTGACGATGCACTGCTTCTTCTTCAGTTACGATGACACTGATGATACTGAGAGCTACAGAGGGAACATCATCTCTTTTTGTCCTGTCTTATGACATAAAAAAAAAAAAGGATTGAAGTCGGAGCAGTTAAAATAAACGATGACCCGCGTGCTCGTCTGCCTCCAGCGTTTTCCCGTGAACCACAGAGCCATCACTGCCACCCTGAGTGAGATAAATACTGCACACACACAGAGCCAGACATGCTGCCAAATAAGACACTTCCACAAGGAAACGTCCTTTACCTCTGGCTGAACACACACACACACACACACACACACACACACACACACACACACACACAGATTCCTCCACTGTCTTTTATACAACAACCATGACAGAAGAGAGGACAGCTAGCCCCGAGCTACAATCCTGTGAAAAAACATTCAATAAACAGCTGAATGTGTCCTCCATTATCCCGCTGCCAGGGGACCGCCGTTTTCACAGACACTATTTACATGCTGTAATTTGTCAGCAACATTAACACGATGCACGATAGCAATTCAATACGCTGTGAATACAACGAGATCAGCCCGTGAGAAAAGGACAGGAGGAAGGAGTGTGTGCTGCCACTGAAGGGGAGAAAACTGATTTACTGAGAGAATTAGGCAAGCCAGGACACACACACACACACACACACATGTACACACCATGTGCAAGAACGTGATAAGAAATGCAGGATCATTCATCTGTTTGCTGGAAGTCTCCCTCTCTCCTCCCTTTGACTCCCATCTCTTTTTCCCTCTACCTTCCCGTACCTTCCTCGCCGCTCTCGCCTCCCTCGGCCTCCAGCCGCCGCAGGAGGAGGCTGCTTTATTTCTATAACACCTTTCAAACACACAGATAATTCAAAGTGCTTCACATCAGGCACAGAAATACATTCAAAGACCATTTAACCTGACTGAGAGTCTGCAGCTCCGCCGGCAGCTCTGTGAGGCTGCTCTGCTCTCAGATAAATGCTAACACACTGCTGCTCAGCAGGTGGAGTGTTTACCACCTTCGAGATGCTCGTGGAGGAAACATTAGCATGCTAACGGTTGTTAGTTATCAGGAAACACTGTAGACTGTAGGAAAATAATGGACGTAGGCACCGTGACATTACCCAGGAAGTGCGCCGGGCTTTGAAGACAATTTTCATAATGGCTGAACGTCAAGTTACAACTTCAAGGTCCGTCACATGATGCCATCAACCCAAAAATATCTTACTTAGATACATTTGTTTTAGCATCACATTCCACGCAAAGTGATTAATTTCAACAGCAGGATGTTATCCATTCATTCTCACAACAAACGCAATGCGGGTTGTCACGTGGTATTACTCACGCACAAGTTTGAACGTTAGAATATTTGTGTTGACTCACTTCATACGTGCGATTAACTTGCATCTTATGTCGTGAAATCTCTGAATCGATAAATGAACTTCTGCCAGTACGTCCTCAGCATCGTGCGTCCCCAGAGGATCTCAATGCTGATTGGCTATCGCAGCACAAATCAGTCGCTGGAGTTGATTTTTCAACTCTAGCAAAAAGCATATGATGCTAAGTCACCCTACTAGCTTCATTTGCAGCCTTTAATTCACGTATTTTGCGTTGTGTCCGACGTGCCGTCCAATGGGAATTTGCTTCTAATTGCATCTTTACATTGACTAACATGTAATTCACTTCACCCTGCACCTGATACCAGCACCTGGTGAAAGGCTGTGATCTCATGACCAATGCCCTGATGACAGTGAACAAGGAAGCAGTCCCGAGCGCTTGTAAGGAGGCCGGTTGGGGTGGTGGATGAGTCACTAAAAAATGGACTTTCCCGCGGGCCTTTCTCCTGGAGTCACGTGGTCTGATCCATGTGAACTCTGAGTCGTTTTAAGGTTCGTCCTCACCATGTTTCTCTTCCTCAACTTAACCTCCATAAATTTACATTAATTACATAACTGTACGTTAAGGACATAACGTCATTCATGGGGAGCAGGTTCGTAGGATATCATACGAACCGTTCTATAAGAATACGTTGATCTACACAGTGCCAGACCCTTCGACCTCTTCGACGGCCACGTCCGGCCCGTGTGTTTGAAAAACAAGAACATGTTTTAAATGTCTAGAAGAAGTTCATGAAGCTTAGTCGTCCTTTAAGAGGCTGATAGTCCTCATATACGAGGTTCAGAAAGTTTTTCAGAAGGTTTTATTGGTTAACGTCTAGAACAGTTTTATTAGGGTTAATGGTCATTTTGTAAGTTGTAGTGATCAGTGAGTTCTACAGGTTCTGTAAGAGTTCTATACGAGTGCCGTCACACCTGCCCTGTTTGGTTCAGTTCAATCAAACTCAAGTTCATTTGTCCCCTCAGTGCAGTTCGTTTGTGCAGGTGTAAACACACCAAAACAACCGGACTGAGACCTTCTTGAAGAGGCGGTCTGGGTCTGGTTCCAAAGGAACTCTGGTGCGGTTGGTTTGTGGTGAGAACGTGTTCCGACCTGGATCTGAAGCAACTGCAGTCACATGACACATTGTTTGGGTTAAACATGAGCATGTTACAGTCCTGGAGGATTATTAATGTGCGCCTCCTCCTGTACTGCCTTAATATGCACATTCAGCACATCCAATGCATCAAAACATTGTTTTCTAGTTGGAGCCGCGCCTCGTTTTCAAACTGTATGCTTTGACTCAAATGAACAATGACAGCAATATAGTCCACGATGAGCAGCGCTAAAATCAACCTGCGTAGTTGTCCCTCCATTGTGACATTAGAAAGTGTCACATTTATCTTGACAGTGTACTCTTCTTCAACGTTTGCTTTACTTCCTGGATTTTTCCCACATGGAAATTCTGACCAATCAAGAGCAGCTTTCTGACACAAGGCATTTGATCTGGTCTTTACTTAACTTTATGAGCTGTGTCGGTCCTTTAACTCTCATTATTCTTACAAATTATCACTTCTGAAAATCTCTTCATCTAAAAATACCAAACAAATTTTGCTAATCCAGATTAGTTTTATAACTTCAGGAGACTGAGCTGAAGTTTCAGTTCAGAGATTTGAAAACCTGAATAATAACAACACAAGTGTCTGTATAATTACTGAGATTTACTTCTTGAGCTGTGAATCTACAAAGACTGTACAAACCACTGGGCAATTAAAATGCATTTTGTCTCTTCCTTTAACCCCCATTTCAGATTAAAAGCCTCGCTCTGCGCCTGGTCTGTGTGGACTCTTGTGTCACTGAGTGCATTTACATTATTCAGAATATTAAAGTGTTCTGCTCATGTGCTTTTAATGAGAGACCCAAATATAATAAGATGGATGCAAAAACAGAGTCCATGACACTGATGCGTGTTAGAGTCTTATATAAACTGCAGCTCTGTTGTTTAGTTTTGTGTGTTTCATGTTGATATGAGGGATTGTGGGTTTATTCATGTGTCAGCTCGTCATGATGATTGACATATTTAGGTGAATATAAAATGTTTGTATCAAATGTGACGTGAACGTCGTTATGAAGGAAACACACAGGGATGAATTATTCAGTAATGTGCATGTGACATAAACACTGTGTGTGTGTTATATGATATACAGTGATAAATGACCACGCTGACGTGTCCCTCCTGCAGCCTGCACGGCGCCCTGCGAGCAGCCGACTGTGTGAATAGACTCAATAAAGCAGAGAATGAGGAGGGATTACATTTTACCTAATAGTTCACAGATTATTCTCAGTTATAAATTGAATGTAGGGCAGACAAATAGAGCCTCTAGTATTCTAAATACATATTTATAAAGCTGACTGAGTGGTGGGATTTGCTCGACCACGTATACTTACTGCATGTGCTTCGACACAATGAGGGAGGGAGAGATAAAGCTCCGGCAGACGTGACCTTATTGCGGCAGCTAAGACGCTACAAATGAATTTCATCTCTTGTCACATTCAGAATTCGTCGTCTTTGTGCTGCAGGAGAAAAAAAAACAGTTTATGTCATTTCGGTTCATGATCTGAATTTACTGAGCGCGTAAATGAGTTGAGCTCCACTCAGGAGTCTGACTGCAGGGACACCAATGAACACTAACACATGCGTGCACACGTGCACATTTACATACGTGCACACACAAACGTAGAAGTTAATATGAATGGATTTCTTAGTTTGTCCAGTGGGGCGGAAACACGCTGGATTAAAGAGCAAATCCAGGAAAAATCAGTGTTGGAAGTAACGTAACTACAAAGTAACTCCACTACTTCTGGCGGTAACTACTTAACTAATTACTTTTTAAAATAAATAACACAATTATAATTACTGGCATCAGACACCTGACGCCAAAAGCCACCTTTTTAGTGGTGTGATACACCTGGACGCAACCTTTCACGGTGTTATTATACACTGCTGGTCAGCCAGCCTGCACCTGACGTGGCGGTACGATACACCACAGGACGGCATCAGTTTGAAGCGCTGCTGGTGGCGACGTAATATAAGGAGAATATAATGACAGTGTGAGACAGACAATGAAACACGTTTTAAACAACTGTGAATCACCGCAACCACAAGAGGTCCTTGAGCAGTCATACCTGTGTACACAAAACGTTAGGCTGACTGATGCAGCAGTTTGTGAGATTTCATATTGAGACCAAACTTTTCTATTGATGTCAAGTTTTTGAGCCAAAATGGCCGACAGGTGTCCTGCAACAGACGGTAAAGCTTGTTGTTTTGACTCAAGATGATTTCTGAAGGACTTGCAGCCCCTACTGGCCAGTTAAGTGAAGCAAGGAATCAGCAGTCAATGACGGTATAAGACGGACAATAAAACAAGTTTTAAACTATTACGAGTCACCACAACCACAAGAGGTCCTTGAGCAGTCATACCTGTGTACACAAAGCGTTAGGCTGACTGATCCAGCAGTTTGTGAGATCAACTACAGACCTATCAGGTATGGAATTAATTTGCAGATGCTGTGGTTCAAAATGAGACCAAACTTTTCTATCGATGTCAGTTTTTTGAGCTACAACCAAGGACAACATGTGTCCAGCAACAGACGTTGGGGCTTCTTGCTTTAAGCCGAGATGATTTCCAAATAGCTGTGTTCCCTACCGGCCGGTTAAGAGACGTGAGGAGTCAGCAGTCAATGACGGTGTGAGACAGACAATAAAACAGGTTTTAAACAACTGTAAATCACTGCAACCACAAGAAGTCCTTGAGCATATAGTCATACATGTGCACACAGAACATCAGGCTGATTGGACCAGTAGTTTGTGAGATTTCATATTGAGACCAAACTTTTCTATTGATGTCAAGTTTTTGACCCAAAATGGCCAACACGTGTCCTGCAACAGACGTTAAAGCTTGTTGTTTTTACTCGTGATGATTTCTGGGGAACTTGCAGCTCCTACTGGCCAGTTAAGCAAAGCCAGGAATCAGCAGTCAATGACAGTATAAGACGGACAATAAAACTAGTTTTAAACTATTATGAATCACCACAACCACAATAGGTCCTTGAGCATATAGTCATACATGTGCACACAGAATATTAGACTGATTGGACCAGTAGTTTGCAAGATTAGCTGCATGATTGATCTGTACTCAGAATGGGCGGAGTGTATGGCAGAAGCAGGTGGAGTTAAAATCAAAAGTGGATTGGGCCTGATGGGTAGTTGTTATTTTAAGCCTGAAATTTATCTGGATTAATCACAAGTTTTAATATTTATTACCAATGAGCAATTAAAGTTGAAATGACCCCCCAAAAATGCTAGAAATTATTAAAAAGAGAAAATTCAAAACAAGAACATTAGTAAAAAAAAAAAAATAATAATATAAATATAGTTTTCCCTAGCTTTTTAAATTTCTTTTTTTCTAAATCTTCAGTTTTTTGCAATTTGTAAGACATTTCTTACACAGTTGCGTACTGCCCTCCTCCCCACTGTTCTTGAAAAAACCAAAACCATCTGTTTGTTCAGGGCTCAAAGGTTCACATACTTGTGAAACGTGTCTGAAAGCAGCTCAAGAACAATGATGTCGCTCCAGGTTTCAAAGGGTTAAGCACAGCTACGTTTATCGTTTATCACCAGTACAGATAATGACACATTTTTATCGTACGATATTTGTACTCATACATTATCTGTACCAGATACTCATCTCATCTGAGTATCCGGCTCCACCCTAGTTAGTACGTCTTCATGTTTCTAAGCCGACCACTAAGCTCTGGACGATCTAACATAAATCTGAACAGTTCGTTTCCAGAGCAGTGAGAACACCTGAGTGGGAGCATGGTCGGGTCTTTAAGTAAAGGATCTGAATATTTATTCCAGCACTGGTAAGAAAGTTGCGTGTCTGATTGCCAGAGCATCTCCTCAGGCTGGGACTGCCGACAAAGTAGGGTACATTACAGCGTGTAACAGTCATGCTCCAGTTTGCTTCAGATATGTATTTAACATGCTCTTTTATGGCCAGAAGTGAAGCTCAGAGTACCGACTGTTCGCTCGGTATATAACCTCTTTATTTTCCTGACTCACCCGTCTCTCACCCGTCCATCACACTCACCAGTACTGTTGAACAAACGTCAGGCAATATATTGATAAATTAGCTCCTTTAAACACTTTGAGGGCAGCATGTGGGTTAATTTTAAGAATGTAAAGTTATGTAGTGTTAGGTTTAGGAAAGCTAAGGTATGCAAGTTTGATTTCACAAACTAAAGCTATGAAGGTTAGGTTAAGGACATACAGCTACGTAGGTTAAGTTTAGGAACGTAAAATTACATTGGTTAGTTGAGGAAATCCAAGTTACATAGTTTAATATTAAGAACATAGAGTTAAGAAGGTTAGGTTTAGGAAAGTATATTTCGCTCTTTGCACTACTTTGTTCTCAACTCCAGTCAGTCATTTTGTCACGTGAATGCAGCCTTCTCAATTACATGGATTATCTATGAATCCTGTTGCAGTACTTTAACAGGTTAATGTGCCAACAGTGCACGAGAACAGCCTGAGCAGTGATGTCATCATCGGCCTCGGTTTGTGTTCAGTAATACTGTGAACTGTATGTCAGCACGTCGTCATGTTAAACTGAAGGACTGAATTTAATGATTAAAAATACACAAACACTTTAAATCTCTTAATTTCTCGTATAATAACCGGACGTAAAGTCTTAAAACAGAAACAAACATTAGGACGAATCAACCAGCCGAGAGCGTTCAGTAACAACTGCTTCACTGTTTAAACAGTGAGGCTGCAGAGCAAACACTGTGCAACAGATGTCTGGCTTAAGTGTTACTAACAGTGGTTTTGTTTCAGCTGCCATGTTTTCACAGAGGTGACGTCTCCGAACAAACATCTGTACGCTAATTAGAGAAATATTCTCTGACATGCTGTTGTGTTCCAATAAACCCAATTAATAAAACACGTTCAGTCTGTGGAGAAGGCGAGATAAACTCTCTGACAAAACTGGGAGAAACAAACACTTTTTATTATTTTCAACTCACCTGTGTGTGTGTGTGTGTGTGTGTGTGTGTGTGTGTGTGTGTGTGTGTGTGTGTGAATATATAATATCCCAGATCAGTCATTAGTGGAAACTGGGGCTCGTTACTGGAACTGTCTCGTTACAAAGTACAGCCAAACATTGTTTTATTCATGTTTCATCTCACAATAGTTAATCACATCAACTAGCACTACTGCACAAACATCCCTGACCCACTTCCACACACACACACACACACACACACACGGTGGGGGTTGTTTTGGTTTCGATTTTTGTTACTGTGTTTTGCCAATTATAACAACTCAATTACTATCGCCAAGTATAACAATCACGAGGAGCCACGACGCTAAATCGAACCCCAGTGGAATGAAACGCCTGCAGAGAAAAACATTAGAGCATTAGCATGAGCACGAGTGCAATCAGAAACAAACAAGAACACAGTTCACAGAGTGACGTGGGGAAGGGGAAGGTGGTAATTACTCCCTCGCCGAGGTTGTTTAGTTGGAGAGATTCGTCAGGAATGAAAGGAGTGGAGGTGGAGAAGCTGTAGGTGATGAAGAGGAGGGAGGAGGGTGCACTCACAGCAGGAGGCGAGCGGAGGAAGGTTGGTGGAGGAGGAAGTGACTTTAAGACCTTTGAATAAACGGATTCAGCAGCTATGAAAGTGATTTACATGAACGATGTGTGAAGTGATGAAGAGAAAACACTGAAATGAGCGAACGCACCTGCAGAGAATCATCCTGAGAGAGGGCGAAGAGGACGAGGAGAGACGGACGGAGACACTAACGTTTGCACTAACCTTGATAAAGCGCTAACTTTTGGAAATGAAGTTACACGCCGTATATTTCCAGTCACAGTGAAGTGGAGCTACAGTTCCAGCTGGACGAGGACATTTAACTGGACTGCTGTCCTTGTCCCAGTATACAAGCACAGGAGGCTGCAGTCTGTGCGACTCCTCTCTGATAGGTGGAGATATGCCTCCTTTCAGCTTGTTAGTATTGGACCTTTTTCCTGTTGACCTATTACGTCACAGACCAAACAATGGACAAACAAGTTAGCTACTGTTAGCTAGCAGCTAACTGGTACCATGGTGGACAACTTTACAGCTCTGTACATTTGGTCCGTCCAAAAAGTCACGGCTCTGGATGTAGATTTCTCCATGTTGTTACCGGCTTCTTCTTCTCTTACACATTTAATGCTATTGGACTGTTTATATAGATTTTAAAGTCCAGTTTTAGTCGGACTAACACAATAAATCAATTTTCTCTGTCGTCATGGAAACGGACTGACTAACAGTCTCTGACGTCACTTGTAAACTCACAAAAGAACGTAGTTAGTTAATGATCTGCTTCTAGAAGTAAAACGACCGTGGGCAGTGAGTAAGATGTTATCGTCAGGTCGTAAAAAAAAAAGCCAACACAAAAATACCAAACCCTGCAGTTCCTCTAACGTCCACTAGAGGCTGGCTCCATCAGTGAGTCAGTCCCCACAGACCTCCATGTTAACATGTAGAAATCAACATGTTTACAGCCTGGTATAAAAAGCAGTTTTAGTCTCACTCATGATGACTGTACGGAGGCTGAATTTATTCATAACTCACCTGTTTACATTTTATTTTATTATCCGCTAGCTAGCTCGCTAGCGGAGCTGATTAGTTGCAGTTAACATGATGGCCACAATCCAGTCTCCCCCATGTCGCCGTGGTGAGTCAGCAGCTTCATTTTGAGCCACAAAACCTCTTTAGCATTGTTGACTATGTTAACACCATTAGCTGTGCTGACACACTAACGGTGTTAACAGAGCTAACATGGTTAACAATGCTAAAACTTTAGCTGCTAATTCTGCGTTCACACTACAAGCAACACAGCAACAAGCTACAAATCATTTTCAACAAAACTCGGTGATGTAAAGCTGCAGACGGGCGTGACGCACGACAAACCAAAGTTGAGTTGGCCTCCACATTTTTCACCGCTCTAATGACACAAAGTGTCAGCCAATCGTATGTTTTCATTTCTATCAGTGGTGCTGTGTTATTTAGCTACATTAGCTGATGCTATGCTAACTTCATCTGCACAGCGGTGCAAACGGGGACGCAATGGGGCGGCGAAATGTGACGTTAACATTAATCAAAAGCTTTTTTTTTTTACTAAATCCAAACTTTCAGTGACGTTAAGTCGATGCTTTGTGGCAGGTAGCAGACAAACACAAGCCCGTGACAACGTAACGTGTTAACAAGCGCTTGAGCAACATTTCAACGTCGGCAATAACGTAGCTGGTCACTCTGTTGTGTAGCTGCTTGTACTGTGAACACAGCAGTGCTCTCTGAGGCACCCTATTTGGCTCTGACTGGCTTACCCTGACTTTCTTACCCTAACCCTGACCAATCCGACTCCTCTTGCCGGGACTGAACCAATGAAGATAACGATTTCTAGCCAATGACAGGGAGAGTAGGGCGACTCATTCCTTCGCTATCTTAGGATTCACAGATTTGCGACCTGAGGAGAAAGTGAAGGGTGGGGACGTTTCCAAAGCAGAGTGTTGGGTCAGGATGGCGTTGGCGAAAACCGTCGAATGAGCAGCGCTGCTAGCTCCCACCAAACCAGGTGGTGCACAATGCAACTGAAGAGCAGCAAAGTTGACCTACAGACCGACATGTAACCAGTCAAAGATATTCTCCAGCGGTTAACTGTTGACATCCAAAAATAAACCTGCTCCAACTGAATCAATATTTTCAAGTCAACACTTTAAAATGTTCAAAGCTTCATCAGTCTGTAAAAACCATCCTCTGTCATCATTAACAGAGTCGCTCCTGCAGAAACAAACAGATTCCATTCAGCGTCGCCATACAAACTAAAGACTACCTGAGCAGAGCGAGGAGCGGGAGCACTCAGCGGACCCTAACAGCTTGCCAAATATTAATTTCCTGAACCTTCAAAGTTATCAGCTCACACATCTCTCCGAGGATCGCACTCCGCCACGAGCCACAGCAAAACCTGATGCTAATACTTTCTGAACACACACACACAGGAGATAATACATTTACTCAGATTATTGATTCTCTGCTGTGTCTCTGCTCTTTTTCTGTTTCCGTCCCCTGCTCTTGTCCCCCGGCGTCTCCGTCTCCTCCAGCCATTACTGCAGTGTAACTAAAGGAGCCGTGAAGTCCATTAACACTAACACAGACAGAAGGACGGAGCCTCAGGAGGACTCAATCTGGAGCTCATCAAAAGGTCCCTTATGCATGTATGCAACAGCGCACACACACACACACACACACACACACACACACACACACACACACACACACACACACACACACACTCTGAGGCACCTACATGCAAACACATATGCCACCACACACCACCCTGAACTATTCCTCATGGACTGTCACGGACATCTGCTGCAATCTGGCCTTTACTGCCTCTAGTGTATGTGTACTGTATATACATATATATGTGTGTGTGTGTGTGTGTGTGTTCCCCTGGACGTCTTCTTTGTCCTTGAGCGCTGATAATAATAATATTGTGTCCTCTCTGCGGACATCAGGATAGTTTACCTCTGTCCCAGAGGTAAACTATCCTGATGTGCATTCAGCATCGGACAAGAACGTGTCTTCCATTGTTTCCATATTAACGATTATTATCTGGGCCTTAAGGTCAAAGGGGAAGTCTGGCATTTCTCAACCTGGATCCTGGATCTCGGCGTTAGCACCTTTTACAGCGGTATGATACGAACCAGCTGGCAGTGTGATGCTGCTGGCAACGACTGTAGAGTACAGAGCATATTGACTAGAAACACAGAGATACAGCTAGCATGGATGTGTCCAACAAAATCCACCGTTCTAAGAAAGAGCACAGCGAATGAGTTGTATCTTGAGAAGAGCAGGGGATCGAGCACAGATCCTTGTGGTACACCAGTGGATATAAAAGTGATACTTGGACTTGTGGTGGCGAAAAGGCCTGAAAATACTTGACCCTTGAGGTTAAGTTCAAAGCAAAACATGTTTACTAAAATGGAGCAACCCTGTATCAGACCCTCCAGGATCTCACAGCAAAAAAAAATTTTTTTGTCAAAACTTGCGATAAAAATTGCAGCATTTTTATGTGATTTTTTGCGGGAAATTGCGGAAAATAACAAAAATTGTATGTCAGGAGAAAAAGAAATGTGATTTATTTAAACTAGTGTCTCCAAAAAATAAGTGATGTAATGACTTGCTATAATAATCATAGTGAATATTCCAAAAACAGCTGCAAATGTTTCAGTTCTCTTCTTTAGTTTTATTGAATTAGTTTCAAAATATGGACTCCAATAATGTTTTCCAAAAATCCTGAGTGAATATTGTAGCTCTCAAAGCAGACAATGTGACTGTAAAACAACATGTAAGCTACATCTGCTGTAAACAGAACATTTGAATCAATTCAACACATATTGTATGCATTTAAACAAAGAGACAATTCTTATGTCAATACAGAGCCTTTCTCCATACTGCAGTGACATTAGCGACATTTGATGACACGTCTCATGACGTTTCAAATGATGTTGCATGCACGACGACTTCCAGTGAGCCGGAAAATGCGGAAAAATTGCAGGACTTTTGAAAAATTGCAAGCTCCCACAAGTTTGCGTTAATTATTGAGATCACAAGATCCCAATTTTCTGGAGGGACTGCTGAATGGTCTCACTCTGAGAAATCTTAGGGCAGAGTGACCTGGCAAACATTGTGATGGTGAAACACTGTGATGGGAAACAGATGTCGTTGGCAGAACAAATTGTGGCAGAACGCCAAGTGTAAAGATAAAATAAGCACAAGTTCTGGGAAAAGGCAGGAAATCACACACATACACACACACACGGAAAGTTAGGTATGATGTTTATCTTCGGAGGAGTATAAGAACATTCAATGAACTGCTCTATGGGGCCGTCTCATTGTTGCGGTATTTGAAGTCGTATATTGTGTTCTTCAACAGACTCTTCTTCTAGCTACGTCACTTTAAATGGTCGCTGTAACAGAGGTGCCTGGCTCCAATGTACCGGACAGGAGGACTTGGTGTTCAGCCTCTTGTGAGATTTCAGATCGAGACTTCTCGTTAGAGGACAGAAAACAAATTAAAACGATAAAACAAAACAATCTGAGCCTGTCAGTGACAAAGACGGAAACTTTTAGTGGACGTACATTAACGAGGCGAACCCGCTCAAGTGGTTACACTGCCGCCGACGCTCTCTTTCAGTACTGGACCAGTTTAAACAACTGTTTCCCATGAGTCACTGAGACACACAGACGGGGGGGGGTAACATTGTCCTGACGTCTGATTCTGCAGCTTCACATAAGAAGATCCAGTTTTGTCACGTCTCACCTTCCTCTCACAGAACTCTAGCAAAGTGTTTTATTCTGTATTTCCCTGACAGCTGCGGCTTCAGTTTGAGACGCTGCCGAGTCAATTGTTGCCTGAAGCTCAGAACGGTCTTGTGTTGGACATTTATTCACTTTCAGTTCAGAGTAAGGTTCATTTTCTTCTTTCAGGAACTTCTGTGAGCTGATATCTGAACATATGGATGTTTGTGTCAACAACAATCTTTGTGGTTCGACCCGGGGTTTTATTAAATATAGAAGTACACAGTATTTTAGATATACAAGAAATGATGAAAGGATGATTTTCTAACTTTAAAACAGATGGAGACTTTCCTTATTTTCAACGTCTTTCCTTTCACGGCCTCCTGTCATCTTAATATTTATAAAGTGATGGTTCAGTCGACTGTGTATGGTAGACTGAATGTGTTGCCAGTCAAATGTTGAAACTACATTTCAACAACACTGTGGTTTGGTTGGGGAACAAAATACTTTGGTTATAATTTGGGAAAAATGCTTCAATTCTTTGTCAAATACAATTGCTTTCTATGGTGCTGTCTTGTCAGGAAACACTGCAATTTTTTGGTAGAAACCAACTGTCGGGAAGGGCAGCGATGCCACAGTTTTCGTGGTACTATTCCAACTAAAACCATGACAATTATTATTTTCAAGAAACAAACATTTTTCATGGTACTATCTAAACAGGAAATGCGATAATGTCTCAGACAAGAAACCAGTTTGAGATGATCTGAGCTTTGTGACATGGTGCGTTATCCTGCAGGAAGTAGCCATCAGAAGATGGGTACACTGTGGTCATAAAGGGATGGACACGGTCAGCAACAATACTCAGGTAGGCTGTGGTGTTTAAACCATGCTCAGTTGGTACTAAGAAAATCTCCCCCACACCATGACACCAGCAGCAGCAGCCTGAAGCCTTGATACAAGGCAGGATGGATCCATGCTTCCAAATTCTGAGCCTACCATCTGAATGTGGTTTTTCCAATCTTCTATTGTCCAGTTTTGGTGAGCCTGTGTGAATTGTAGCCTCAGTTTCCTGTTGTTAGCTGACAGGAGTGGCACCTGGTGTGGTCTTCTGCTGCTGTAGCCCATCTGCTTCAAGGTTGGATGTGTTGTTGCTTCAGAGATGGTCTTCTGCACACCTTGGTTGGAACTAGTGCTTATTTGACTTCCTGTTGCCTTTCTATCATCTTGAAGCAGTCTGGCCATTCTCCTCTGACCTCTGACCTCTGGCATCAACACTGGATATTGTCTCTTTTTGGGACCATCCTCTGTAAACCCTAGAGATGGTTGTGGTGAAAATCCCAGTAAATACTCAGACCAGCCCGTCTGGCACCAACAACCATGCCACGTTCAAAGTCACTTCAATCACCTTTCTTCATCATTCTGATGCTCCGTTTGAACTTCAGCAGCTCGTCTTCATCATGTCTACATGACTACATGTTAATGAGCTGCTGCCACGTGAGTTAACGAGCAGTTGAACAGGTGTACCTAATAAAGTGGCTGATGAGTTTATACAGGCTGTAGTGTGAGCAGAAAGAGGACTGAGTCCCTTTTCTGCCGCTCCACTTTAAGAGGACTGAGTTCGGTTTGTTTTAAAGGACACCGCTGAGAACACTTCAACATGAACGTATTAAAATGTTGGAGATGACGGCTGGCAGAGCTGCTGCTCATCAGGGTTAATTAAAAATGTGGCACACATCCTTAACCTGTGAATCCTCCCAGTTTCTATCTCCAACATTCGTAGAGTTGCTCTTTATGTTCCCCTGACACTATCTGCTCGACGCCGACGACCACAGAGACGTTCAAGTGGTCTGTCTGCAGCCTCTCATCACACAGGAAAAAGCAGCCTCAACACAGAGGTGACGCCATGTTTCTTATCTCTCCAGAGAAAATGTCCTTCTCCAGGTGGACTGTCCCGAAGCTGTGAGACGGGAACAGCAGATGACCGTCATCAAACTCAGCAGCTCATCTCCTGGTGCTTCATCCCCAGACTTTATCACCTCATGACTAACAGGAAACCGTTATTTGGGGTTATGGACAGCGGACATTTTGTGTGTTTCATCCTGACACTGTGACTCATTAACAGTCGCGGTCACATCAGTCGGTGACCCTCAGCGGGAGCCGCGTCCCTCCTCTGCCATCACTCCTTTTCTCTCAGTCTTCGCTCGGCGCTCTGTTTTCCTGACTTTAAATTCCTGCCAACCTGCAATCATCACCGTCAGGTACCGAATGTCATTCTACCCCAC
Organism: Cephalopholis sonnerati; assembly: GCA_019142605.1. NCBI lineage: Eukaryota > Metazoa > Chordata > Actinopteri > Perciformes > Serranidae > Cephalopholis > Cephalopholis sonnerati. Next base: position 38,311,973 of record JAGQAX010000019.1, read on the forward strand.
ACTGCGCGCTGCACACACGCAACTACACACCGACAGGCACACACAGGTGTCAGCTGGGAGAAATGGCAGCCATCACTTTGATAAGACTCCTCAGCGAGACACAATCCCTGTCGGCTGCCTCCGTGTCTCCGTCCTCCGAGTCCGTCTCTGTCTCTGGAAACTTATTTGTTGTGTCACTGTGCTTTTGTCGCTGTTTTTAATGGAGAGGAAGAGCGATGTGTGGACGCCGCGGCGCTCTGTCACCTCTGACGGGAGGAAACTGACAGTGATTATTGTTGCTGTTTGTACAGTGAAACTCACTTCAGACAAACAAGATTTCTGCCTCTGGAGATCTGCAGTTTATCTAGCGCCTGCTTACACGACGGGTTACATCATACAGGAAGTGGAGTGAGCTGCACACAAACAGCATGGAGCTGAGAGGAGGGCGGATATCCTGAAGTCTCAGACTGCTGTTAATTATATTTTGTATTAATAATTTGAATCTGCAAAGTAACTAAAGCTGTCGGGTAAACGTGGCGCAGTGGAGGTGTGAGGTAGCACAAAATAAAAAAGTATACAAAACTGTACTGAAGTACGCCACTCAGGAAACTGAAGGGAACAACGAATATGAAGCGGGATTTATACTCGTGCGGTGGTGTGTCTGTGTCACTCTGCAGTTACACCTCCAAAACAGAGTTTCTGTGAAGTGCTGTAAATTTTAGTTGATTTAAAACACACATTAAACACATTAAACACAAACACACATTAAATACACAGTAAACACACAGTAAACACAAACACACAGTAAACACACATTAAACACACATTAAACACATTAAACACAAACACACATTAAACACACATTAAACACACATTAAACATGGCTTCATAGAGACAGTTTCAAACACCAATCAGCTTCACTATAACTGGCAGCATTCACAGACAAACACTTGTCTTTATCTGGACACATTTTCCCCACAAATACAACATGCTAACGTTTTAGCTCATATTTCAGCCAGGGTAAATCACACACAAGACTTAAAATGTTATTTTTGTGGAGGCATAACACCAAGTCCGCTAAACTTCAGGGATATAAATCTGTCCATTTAGGAAGCACAGGTGATTCCTGTTAGCTTTAGCCTCACCCCGTTAGCATGTTATCATGACCTACTAGCTTTAGCCTTAGTACATTAGCAGATATCCCAACCTAGTAGCCTCCGTCCGATAGCATGATATTATAAGATGCAAACTGTTAGCTTTTTGCTAATTTCATTAACAGAATATCACAAGCTGTTAGCTTTAGCCTTTCGCCCATTAGCAGAACATGACGATCTGCCTGATTTCATTAGCATGAAATCATGACCTGGGACCTGTTAGCTTTAGCCTCAGTGCACTAGCATGGTATCACAACCCGCAAACCTTTGCCTTAATCTCACTATTAAGATCTGAGTAGCCTCATTTCATTAGCATGATATCATGACCTGTTACCTGTTAGCTTTAGCCTCAGCCCATCAGCATGATATACTCATCTGTTAGCGTTAGCCTCAGCCTGTTAGTTATTATTAAGTCAAAAAATAATTGAAGTTATGTTTTGACGACACCCGGCCCCTCACTGCCGACGTACCGAGGGCCCTGTGTGCTCTGCGGCCCTACCTCTATGAAGCCAAAGATAACCCGTCGGCACACTGACTGCAGAGCATGACCTCAGACTCCTCTCTCAAACACAGGGGCCCAGTGTTAAACTGGAGCCATCAGAGCTTCTGTTTCCACTGAATGTTGATGAGACCAAACACGGACTGAATCCTCAACGACTCGCTCTGCTGCCGTGGAGATAATCTGAGCAAAATGCAACACAGCATCTTCAGAGCAGGAGAGTAAATATGGCTGATATATGAAGCTTTGTGCTGAAGCTAAAGAAGATATTTATGTCAAACGGCCTCCGCTGGAAACAAGTCATCAGTATTCAGCTGGACGGCTGTGTGGGGACGAAGACCCAGAGTCAGACTGGAGACTGAACCAGTGGATTGGACACAAATATCTGGCTCCATGAGGCTCATTTGGGCGCCTGATTCTGATTCATGCGGCTCATTATATATATTTTAGATTTAGTCTTGGGACGAAAATGTTTTAGTTTTAGTCAGATTGTAGTGATTTAGTCGACAGAAATTAACAACATTTTAGTTGACGAAAACTCATAAAGTTTTAGTCTAAAATTTAAAATGTTTTAGTCTACGAAAATTCAAAACCTTTTCATTGAGGAAAATTCTAAATGTTTCAGTGGATAATATTTCATGCAACGAAAATTTGTAGTTGACGAAAATTCAAAACTGTTAAGTCAACAAAATTCAAAACATTTTAGGCAAAAAAACCTCAAAATGTCTTAGTTGATCAAAATTCAAAATGTTTTAGTCAACAAAAATCCAAAACTTTTTAGTCGTTAACAATTCATGACATTTTAGTAGACAAAAACTCAAAACGTTTAGTCAACAGAAATTCTAAATATGTAAGTCTATGAAAATTGAAAACATTTTGATCGACGAACATTTTAGTCAACAAAAATTCTAAATGTCTTAGTCGATTACAATTCTTTAGTTGATGAAAATTCAAAATGTTTAAGTTGAGGAAAATCTTAAATGTCTTGGCCGATAACAATTCATGACGTAGTTGACAATAACTTGAAACGTTATTGTAAAACGAAAATTAAAGATGTTTTAGTCAATAAAATTCAAACCTTTTCAAACAGTTCATGAAAAAAAAAAAAAAAACTCAAACTCAAAAAGTTTAGTCAAAAAAATTCTAACATTTTAGTCAACGAAAATCCTAAATGTCTTGGTCGATAACAATTCATGACATTTTAGTTAGCAAAAACTAAAAACCATTTTAGTTGACGAAAATTCATGACATTTTGTGCAGACTATTTACTGGAGTTTAGCAGCCTGTCTCTAAGGCTGAATTTGAAGATAATTACGAACACGGCTGTTCTCGGCTTTTAATGTCTGACAGTCCATCATAAACATTTTCATCATGTCTCATCTCTCATCACAGAAAATGAAACAGATTTCATCTTAGTTTTAATCATCAAGATCTATTTTTAGCTCGTCATCGTCTGGTTTTCATGATGGAAAAAAGGTCAGTGAGAAAACAGTTTCGTCAGTGAAACTAACACTGACCAGCGTCCCACCATTAATAATATGAAGCAGTGTAAAGTGGAAATACTCAAGCAAAGAAAAAGTACCTCAGCGTAGTACCTGACAAACATCTGCAGGCTGCAGGAATAAGTGCAGGAGAAGAAGAAAGCTTCAGCATCTCGGCTGCAGGTGATCAGGTTCATCACATCAGACCCAGAGTTTTATTCATCAGTATTTCTACTGAGCTTTTTATTTTCAGATCCATCTCTATCCTGAGTAAAACTCAGTTTAAATGATCATTAATCAGCAGCGTTTGGGTTTTTACTCTGACAGCTGTTTTACAGAGCGGCCGCCTGTAATCTGTTTTTTATTGTGTGACAATCGATCGCGTCTCTCTATCACTCCTCGCCGCTGTCATCCGTCCTGTGTTTCAGCACTTCACCGACGTCTGAGCGTTTCTGCAAGCAGCTTTAACACGTACAGCTGATGTGATGTGACGGAGAGCTGTCTCCTCCAACAGCTTGATCGATGCCACCTGAACAAGTTGTGAATGTGTGTGTGACAACCTGCCGCTACCAAACACACATTCACTATTTATCACTAACACCTTTATGCACTCAACAATAATAAATCTTACCTGTGCTGCACCCGTGTGCTCGCTTCATACACAAACACCTGCAGAGGGCCATATATGGTCGACACATCCACAGCTGTCACCTGGCCTGAACGTTCAGAGCTGAAGCCCTGAATTCTTTTTTCTTAGCCACAAACCATTCTCCACTTTGAGCAGCGATTCACAGGGCTGCTCCCGAACAGTCGACCAGAAAAGTTATTAGTCGGCAAGATTTCATTGGTCGCAGAAAAACAAACAAGCGTGAAACTCTGTCAGAGCACCCGGAGGAAACCCACGCTGACACGGGGAGAACATGTTAGAGCACCTGGAGGAAACCCAGGCTGACACGGGGAGAACATGTGGGAGCACCTGGAGGAAACCCACGCTGACACGGGGAGAACATGTCGGAGCACCTGGAGGAAACCCACGCTGACATGGGGAGAACATGTGGGAGCACCTGGAGGAAACCCACGCTGACACGGGGAGAACATGTGGGAGCACCTGGAGGAAACCCACGCTGACACGGGGAGAACATGCAAACTTCACACAGAAGGGCTCCACGACTATGGAGTTCTAACCATGATCCCTCTTGAGGTGAGGTGGCGATGCTTACCACTGCACCACCGTGCCGGGTCAGTGTTGTTTTATTCTTTGTTGTTTTATCGTGGACCCTTGCCTTACATGTTGTATTTTAACGTGTTCTGATTGGCTGCTGCCTCGGCCAGGTCTTTCAGGCTCAGCAGGACTTCCTGGTTAAGTAAAGGTAAACGAAACACGTTCACACCGTTATTATTATTCATGATGACATTCAGATACTTTTATATTGGATAATTTTTCCATAACACTCTATCTGTGAGCGTCCAAAACTGACGCAGGAGGGTACCTAGCGTGTCATATTTGGCGGTATCTGATGGGTTTGGATGAGAATGCGTTGGTGAGATGAGCTTGAGATGGATTCAGGGTTGTCCGGGTAACTCGGGCCTGCTTAAGTAACGTATAAATGAGGGTACACTGGGTTGATAAATGAGGCTGTTGGTCTGTGCTCTATCTGTAGTGGCGTTTCTTTGGTGCTAACAGGTTTACACAGCTGACACCCCGCGGAGAAGCGGGCTGAAAAGACGACTGACAACGAGGGAGAGGAAGATTGAGGAGGTTTGATGAGCTACTGTCAGCAGGAGATTGTGTTTGGCTTAGATCACCGTGTGTGTGTGTGTGTGTGTGTGGGGGTGTGTGTTTGTGTGTGTGCACGTATGATTTTGTTCATTCCCTCTCTCCTCTATGAGCTCATGCCAAAATAAGCTCATTACCATCACAGGAGCCAAGGCTGGAATTCAGAAATTCATTAGCTCAACGATTTGCATAGTCTCGCTTTCCTCTGCAACTGTGTGTGTGTGTGTTCCCCTGTTATATATGTGTGTGTGTGTGTGTGTGTGTGTGTGTGTGTGTGTGTGTTGGCACAGCTCGCTGCAGGCACTCAAACCCACTCCTACCTGCTACTCTGTCATGGTTTCTCTTCCCCTTGTGTGGTTGAATTAAAATGTTCCCCCTCGCTCTGCTGAAGGTTTGAGCTCCAGCGCGATTCATGTTCAAAGAAACTCCAGTCTGAGAAGCAGAGACTGACAATTACTGCAACAAAGGCATGACCGACAGGGAGAGAAGCTTTAATTGAGTTAAAATTGAGTTTCTGAATAGATCATTGTGTTAATTTTAGAATAAATATAGTTCTTTGCTAGCAGGGTGCACTCCAGCTCAGGAGAGGGAAGATATGAAATCTTTCTCATGGCCCTTTTTTTTCTGCTCTTTCATTTCTCTTCCAGCGGCGTATTCATTTTCCGTCCCGTGCTTATCTGTGATAATGCCATGATCTATGCTTCGCCCGAGGTACAATATCAAAGATTCGGCAAAGAGAAATCTGCAGCACGATGCGTCCTGAGTTACACAGAGCAGGAGTTTGTTTTCATCACTTCATCAATAAACGGCCCGGCTGTGAAAAGTCTCGCTGAGGACGGCGAGTTTCAATCAGCCACTGTAGAGTCAAACTTTTTAATTCATCTGGTCCACACAGAGGCCAAACCCAGGATTACTTAAAGTTATCTGGTTTCACTGACCCAAACAGCAGCCGTCTGGATAACCGGTGCACCCGTCACTAAGGTGACGTCTCCGGCCAACAGGCCACACATCCAGAACGGCTCAGGTCATCTTCAGGTCTGAGAAAGAAAAGCATCAAATCCTCATTTTGAAGAAGACAGAAACCAGAAAATGTTTGGTTCTTTGGCTCAAACTAGACTCCCTGCCCTGTGGTTGTATGACTCCGCCCACCACCCACCCCGTGGTTGTATGACTCCGCCCATCGTCCACCCTGTGGTTGTATGACTCCGCCCACCAGTCCAGTGTCTCTGACAGTCTCCATCATGTCAGTGAAAACATGAAGATCTATACAATCAGCACAGCTTCAAGATTAGAGTCACCAATTCAGTATCTGACCAAATGTCTCCCCTTCTGTTCCTGAGATATGACGTTAAAACATGATGATGTCACAGTCAAGCTGACCTTTGACCTTTGGACCTTCATTATTTTATCCTGTTAGACATTTGTGTCAAGTTTGGTCAGAGTCAGTGTATGAACTCTTTAGTTATGGACAAAAACATGTTTGTGAGGTCACAGTGACCTTTGACCTTTCACAACCAAATTCAACCAAATTTGAAGAAATTCCCTCGAGGCATATTTAAAAAATATCATGTTCACAAGAACACAGACAATGTCACGGTGATCTTGACCTTTCACCTGTGACCACCAAAATCTTAAGTTTGTGCTACCTTTGAGAAAAATCCCCTCAAGGCGTTCTTGAGATATTGGGCTCCTGAGAATGAGGCAGATGCAAGGTCACAGTAACCTTGACCTTTGACCACCAAATTCTAATCAGTTCATTGAGTCCACGTGGACATTTGTGCCAAATTTGAGATATCACATTCACAAAAACTAGACAGATGAGGTCAAAGTGACCTTGACCTTTAATCATCCATATCTTGCCAGTTTATCGTTGAGTCAAAGTGGACGTTAGTGCCCAATTTGATGACGTTCTGTTAAGGTGTTCTTGAGATATCACTGACACAAAAATGAGACAGAGGTCCCAGTGACCTTGACCATTGACCTGTGATCACCAAAATCTAATCAGCTTGTTGGTGAGTGTGACATTTGTGCTGAATTTAAAGAAATTTGCTCAGTGTGTTCTTCAATATCATGATCATGAGGCGGATGCAAGGTCACAGTGACCTTTGACCGGTTCTTTGAGTCCAACTGGATGTTTGTGCCAAACATCTTGAGGCTTTCTTCAGATATCGCCTTCTTCGACCTTGGCCTTTGACCAACAAAATCTAGTGCCGTTAGTGGACGGATCTAGTGGACCTTTGTGCCAAATTTGAATCAGGGTGTTCTTGAAATATCGCTGTCACAAGAATGAGACAGACATTGTCACAGTGACCTTGACCTTCGACCTGTGACGACCAAAATCAAATTGGTTCATTCACGTTTGTGCCAAATATATTTGAGTACGGCTGTTGCGGGAAAAAAAGACAGTGATCAGGTGGGGGACGGATCAAACCAGGAGATTGCTGTTTGTCACGAGTGAAATAAAGAGTCTATGTCGTTACGTAACTTTCTTTAAGTTTACGTTTCTAACGTTCCGTTCGTAGTTATTTTAACTCAAACCACAATATGATCTGAAACTAGCCAAGTATTTTTTCTTTCCCTAACCTAACCACACTGCTGCCGTTCGTAACAGACTTTGGATTCGGGTTGTTTTGGTGTTGCCAGCACGTCATTTTAACGTATTTTTTGCCCACCAACACGTAATGTGTTTTAAGAGTTCGAGTCAATTTCACGTATTTCTGTGAAACTGTTGCAACTTTAATTTGGAGTATTTTCTCTTAACGTGGACTTTGATCGTAACTCATGAACAGAAAAAAATCACAGAGTGAGGAAGGACGAGTGTTTCCTTGATGGGGGGGGGGGGGGGGTACGTCTTGGCAGTTGCATGAAGGTTTGTTGCTCTCGGTAACAACCTGCACACAATTAACGGTGGTGGGGTGTTTGTTGTCATGGAGGTTAAACCCCGACCTGACACCTGACGCGGCGACAATCAGGAAAGCGTCTGCTAATGAGGAGAGAGGAGGGTTTATGCAAATTTATTTATGTCTCCTTCTGAAAAACAGACGGAGAGATATTTTTCAATTAGTAGGAACACACAGAGCCACTTCCTGCCACACACACACACACACACAGTGTACAACAGCCGTGCACGTGTCACACTCTCTGATGTGATTGTATTTGGCTGAAGATGAAACCGTTCTGTCCACAGAGACATGGACGCTGTCCTCCGAATGGAGTCCAGCTTCATTTACTGTCAAGCTCTCCTACTGCTACATACAGTTTTTAGTTTCACTTGAGGGCGCCATGAGGAGGCGGGCGCTGATGTCACCACGGTGTCTGTGACTGTTTTCAGTTTCACAGGAAGCGTTGACGTGGAGGTGAAGTTGTTTCTCGTCTTGTTGGATTTCTAGACGACGTTAATAAGAAAATATGAGACAAAGGTTTATTGGCTGATATTAAAACTCTGACATTAGCTCCTCTTCACAGTGACGTATCATCATGACTGATTATTATTAGTGTTTACATCGCAGTGATGGATCAGTATTTGTTATTGATCAACAGCTCGTTATTAGAAAACTTTTCTTCTGTTCAAATGTGTTTAACAAGTTCAGTTTGCAAAGGGAGCGTCAGCAGACTGACTCACTGCCCGTTAATCCCTGATACATTCACACACACTCTGGACGAGCACCCCTGTTTATTTGGATTGTTGTTCTTAATTTTGTTTTTTTTCTACTCCTCTTTTCTTTCAGAGAAACAAAGAAATATTAATTATAAAAAGAAAAACTGAACGCCATCCAGTCTGTCATTAGTTTTATAAGGTCACATTGAACACATCTTAATACTCATTTTTACAACATAGAGCTTGAACACATCATAACATAACTCCATGTGACCTCTGTGAGCAGTTACTTCTGACTGGCTGCTGAAAGCTAACAGCTAATATTCACCAGCTGCTAATAGCTAACATTAACTCACTGCTAACAGCTAAGAGCTTATGCCAACTAGCTGCTAACAGCTATGGTTAACTAGCTGCTAACAGCTCATGTTAACTAGCTGCTAACAGCTAAGAGCTCATGTTAACTAGCCTAGCTGCTAACAGCTAATGTCAACTAGCTGTAAATAGCTAAATTTTACAAGCTGTTACTAGCTTATGTTAAGTAGCTGCTCACGGCTCACATTAACCAGCTGCCAATAGCTAACATTAACTAGCTGCTAACAGCTTATATTAAGTGTCTGCTAATAGCTTACATTAATTGACTGCTAACAGCTTAAGTTAACTATCTGCTAACAGCTAAGAGCTAAAATTAACTAGTTGCTAACAGCTCATGTTAACTAGCTGCTAAAAGTTATCATTAACTAATAGCTTACAATAACAGGCTGTTAGCAGCTAAAGTTAACTAGCTGCTAACAGCTAATATTAACTGTCTGATAATAGTTTACATTTACCAGCTCCTAACAGCTAACAGCTTAAGTTAACTAGCTGCTAACACCTCATATTAACTATCTGCTGATAGCAAACTTTAAACAGCTGCTAACAAACAACATACCTTGCTGCTGACAGCTAATGTTAACGGTCTGCTAATAGCTCACGTTAACTAGCTGCTAACAGCTAATATTGACTAAGTTAACTAGCTCTCCTCCTGCTGATGTCATACGCGGATAAAACAGCTGAATCGATGAATGAACCTCCGCCGGTACGTCCTCAGCATCATACGTCCTCAGAGGATCTCAGTGCTAACTGGCTAACACAGCGCTAACTCTCAACCCATCGCACCACCCTGCGATAATTCGTACCTAATCGCATGATTCACTCGTATGACCCGTTTTATTCTCACCCGCTGTGAACACATCAGACAGGCAGTGCGGCGAAAATTAAGCATAAAATACCAAACAAAATGTTGGTAACTGACGACGGCAGGCGTTAACTTGCTTGTGGACATTTCTGCCGCCAACTAGCTGCACACGCCAATGTGTGTCACGTGATAGTCGTCACGTTTATGCTGCAGAAGTGTTCCTTGAAATCACAGCACTAGATTTAAATGAGTAACACAGGGAACATATGTTTGTCATGTCGGACATGTTGGGACTTTTTGGGATTTATTTTAAAAACAATGTTTATTGAAAAATTTTCCAAAACATCCTGTGAATCCATCTCAAGGCCTGGAAAACAGGTTTGATGATGTCAGAACTTCTTTCAGTGTAAATAAATTAACACTTGATGCTCCCTCAGTGTTTGACGTGTCCAGGACATGAATGTATGTATGACTATAATAAAGTGGACAGAGGGGAAAGTCCTGTCCCGTCCTCACTCACTGACTGGTATTAAAAATAAAAGTACAGCCTTTGTGTTGTGACAGAATGACACAATATTTTGGGGGAACAGTGGTTGTGTGTGTCACAGTGTCGTGCTCGCTGAAAGCTAATGGATCTGTCAGAAAAAGGCAAGGTTATAAAAACATCCTCTAAAGGTTCAACTGACTGTAAACGCCACGCCGCTGAATCACGCCGCGTCGCCTCCAGCTTGATGTGAACGTGTCTACCTGAGGTTTAAAGGACAACTCCGCAGAGTCTCCACCTCAGCAGGCGTGTCATGTTTATGTAACGGTATCATAAAGCCGTCGGCGTCTCCAGAGGGCGCCGCCGTGTGAAGTCTGACAAATGTCCTCAAGTGATGTCACTTGAGTCAGCGTCGGCTGAAGGCTACGAGTCTGAGAGGTAAAGAAAAAATCTGGAGGTGTGGAGCTAGACAGACGTGCTGCTCATCTCTGCTGCAGGAGACATCGGCTGCTGCCAACACATCACAGCGGAGAGGGAGAGGTGCATTGTGGGTAACGTAGGTGGAGACTGTGTGGAATTAAAAAGACGACTCTGCTGCATCAGTTTCTTCCTTTATTTAGTAGGGATGCACTGATCGTCAAAGTCTGGGCTGGTACCGATGTTTATTTTTGTTGTTATGTATCTCTGTGACGCCGTCAGGACGACAGAACGCAGTAAACTCACCGTCCACGTGTCAGAGGACGCAGCCTGTTGTTTCCATTGTCACGTTGTGAGAAACAGATCTGTGAGGACACCAGCAGGAGCAGAGCTAGTTAGCTTTAGCTGTTAGCAGCTAGTTAACGTTAGCTGTTGGCTCTTATCAGCTGGTTAACATTAGCTATTAGCATCTAGTTGATGTTAGCTATCAGCTGTTAGGTGTTAAAAGTTAGTTGATGTTAGGTGTTAGGTAACGTTAAGTGTAAGCTGTTAGCAGCTAGTTAACATTAGCTGTTAGCTGTTATCAGCTGGTTAACATTAGCTGTTAGCAGAGAGTAAATATTAGCTGTTAGCAGCTAGTTAGCATTAGCTGTTATCAACTGGTTAATGTTAGCTGTTATCAACTGGTTAATGTTAGCTGTTAGGTGTTAGCTGTTAAAAGCTAGTTAATGTTAGCTGTTAGCATCTAGTTATCATTAGCTGTTGGCTGTTATCAGCTGTTTAACGTTAGCTATTAGCTGTTAGCAGCTAGTTACCTAAGCAGAGTTAACAAAGAGTTAATGTTGGCTGTTAGCAGCTAGCTAACATGATCTGTTAGCTGTTAGCAGCTAGTTATTGTTAGCCGTTAGCAGCTAGCTGGAACCTTACAGCTCACAGAGACTACATGAGTTACATTATGCTGCCTTCAAACTCTATTCAGTAAAAATGAGTATTGAGTGAAGGAAAATTACACTGTGCTCATGATGTGTTCAATGTAACTTTGTAAAATTGAGTTTCTGATGAGAAACTTCAATAAATTCAGCTGTTTGAAGGAGAACTTTGTTTTTGTTTTCACAGCAGTTTAAAACAGATATTAAGGTGCGTTCACACTGGACCTTTTATTTTTGTCGCTAGCGACGCATTTACATATTAAGTCAATGCAAACGGGTGACTGAGCGATTAATCGCTCAGTCAAAAAATCGCTCGGGCTCCGAGCGACAGCGACAGAGTGACAGAGCGATTTTTCGCTCTGTCGCTCAGTTGAGAAATCCCAAATCAACGTTCTCTCTCTTCTTGTCAGTCGCTTGTCGCTCAACGCTGATTGGCTGCCACAGGGCTCTGTGCTTCCGTATGTGTAACTATGACAACAACTGAAACCATCCGCCGGTCCTGAGAGTAGAGAGCAAATAACTTCTGGATACGCTGACATGGCAGTGGACGTGGACAGATTAATTGTCCTTGTGTGGTTCCACAGGATCCTGTGGGACCACACAATAAATGATTATAAGAAAACGCACACCCAAGAACTTGGAGGGGTGGAGGGACATGAGCGAACAGATCGGGGTTAATGGTAACTTTTTTTTAATGTTGTGTGATAGACATTCAAAAGAAACACACAAGCAAATACAGTGGAAACTGTGATCGCGTTGGTCCCGAGTCAATTTGATGACTTGAGAGGTTGATTATTATAACCGATTTTTTATTATTTCACTTCATTTATTATACAGAACATCATCTAAATGCCATTTCTATAGTTTTTCAATGAGAAAATGTAACGAAACAGCAGGGTCGTCAGGGCGGCTACGGCCACATCCTCTCACTCTCTCTTTTCAAAATCATCCGTCTGCACCTTGATTACGGACAGTGGTTTTCCACACAGCAGTCATTTAACTCACATGACAGAATAACAACAGTCTCAGTACAGATCAGTGGGCGCTGCTGCCGGTGTGTGTTTAACACTAGAACCTCCAAGACGGTCTGACAGACCGTTTGGGTTTTTATAATTCAAATAACTCTGTTTAAAAAAAAGCTCCAATCCTCTCCTTCCATGACTTTTCCTAAATATGTGTCTTGTACGTTTTCTGAAGCTTATACAGTCCTAAAATAAAACACATAAGATTTATGAGTATTTATAGCTACCTCCACAGACCGCCGGTGAAAATGACATTTCGCAGGGTTGTTTTCCCGCAGTTATGATTTTTTTTATTTGTTATTGTTCATACTTATATATAATGTCTGACAAAATATCTATAACACTGCGAACTGGTCTCCTCCCGATAGCTGCTGGTCAGTCCAGTGCAGAAGTCACACTGGTCTCTGACAGAGCTCGCATGTCATCTCCAGGCAGAACAATTGTTGTACTGTCAAACACTTTTCATCCATCCATGTAAAACGCAAAGAACATACAATGGTGTCAAAAACCTGAATGTAATGAATCTCAACAGCGAAAACACCAGTAGACAGCAGCAGCACGCCCACACCGTCTCCAGATGCACCGTCTACAGATTCTGGTAGAAATATCAGAAAACCTCGCCAGAGTACACCAAAACATAAATTTTCGTTTCCAAATATTAATTTGAAAACGAAAATATTTCTCAAAATAGGTAAATATATAACAATAACAATATAATAACAACAGTCTCAGTACAGATCAGTGGGCGCTGCTGCCGGTGTGTTTTTAGCGAACTACTGTACAGTAGTGCCGCAGATTTCTCATTGCCCACCTTGTTTGATTGAGAGTGTTGCGGTATGATTTCTCATGAATGAACGGGCATATGTCACTGTCGGGCTGGGCGATAAAACATAATGATATCCCGAAATAATGTTTCCTCAATAGAAATACAAGACGCGGTCGATAGAAAATAGATAGTTTTCTTTCATCAAATGTATTATTATAATTATATTATATTATAATGATGTATTTCTGTCGCTTGAGTGACGTCATCAGAGCGACAAGGCGAATTGTGCCAAACTGACGAGCGACTGCAGCTGAGCGACTGAGCGACAACAAAGGAGCGATATGAGCGACAGCGACAAAAATAAAAGGTCCGGTGTGAACGCACCTTTACAGGGAGATTTATGATGTATATAGTGCGGCCAATAAAACCATGCGTCCCTAAATGTTACTGGAGTGTAACGCTCACTCTGCGGAGTAAAGACAAATTACTTTTGACATTATCATTGTTATTATTATTATTATTATCTTCCACACAGCGAGGAGCAGAGCTGCTGCTGGAACGTTAACACAGGAAGAGGTCTCCAACTTATTGATGAACAAATACAGAAGCCACCTGAAGGATTTGTTAGAGTCTCACAGAACTCCAAACTGCAGCCGTCCTCATGAATATCAAAAGGAACGAGCTGCCTTTGAAGATATTTTCTGTTCCTATTTCAGCTAACGCGCAGGTTAAATTAAGGCTAACGGATCTCCTCAGCTGTGAGACTGCTGTTTGCTCCCTCACTCATCTGACAGGTTCAGTTTGTCTCCAAACCTCCACACGTGTGTAGAGATGACTTTGTTAACACCTCCTGGATCAGGACCAGACCACGAGTCAGGCATTAATAACCCACATAGTACACACACACACACACACACACAGAGCCACCAAGGACATGAGATACTTCCTCATTGAGCGTAAACAATGGTGACCTCGCCAGCTAAACTTCTGTGAGATTCTACGAAACAGACGCTCATTCACGTTTTGTCTCCGCCGCCCACGACCATCAGCGCATGTTTAAAACGGTTAGACAGCCAACAACACAGACAGCTGAGGCACTGCAGGTGTGTGAGGCAGGACGTGTCCGTGTGTCGCACTCAAAACTACATGCCGATCATTTGTTTCAAATCACATGACTAATATGACACACAAAATTCAGACAGAGGGCAGGAAGTGATGGCATCACAAGATTCACACTCATGTTGGATGAGATCTGTACGAAACTAAGACAACGGATTTTTACCACAACTTGATGGATTGGCCCGGTGTGGACACCATCGTCGTTACTTGACCTCAGCCTCCTGACCTCCTAACGTTACCAACATCACACTGCTAACCGATGAAGGCAACTGTTTTATGTGCAGTTGGGTCGACAACTGAAACGACTGCCATCTTGTTTTTGGTTGGGAGAGTAAACGTGTTTGAGTATAACCTCAGTAACTTTTATGTTTCAATTCTGTACATGGATTTAGCGCTGTACACTGACATGCAAACGTTACAAGCTAACATTAGCTAATTTTAGCCACTATTTTCTATATACTAACATGAGGTCAACCACTCCGTTAGCTACATTACTGGCAAACATTAGCTACTGTTGGCTACTTTTTTCTACCTACTGACTTTTAGTCAACCGTTCCGTTAGCTGGCATATCATCAGGTAACTTTGGTCACTATCATATTATTTGTTCTTACCTACTAAGGTTAGCTCAACCACTGTGTTAGCTACAATACTAGCAAACATTATCAACCTTTAGTTCAACCATTTCGTTAGCTAACACTACTAACATTGGCTACTATTCTCTACCCGCTGACGTTAGGGCAACTGTTCCATTAGCTACTGTTACTAGCTAACATTAGCCAACTTTAGTTACTATTTTCTACCCACTAAGGTTAGGTCAACCAAACCATTAGCTACATTCCTAGCTAACATTAGCTGACTTAAGCTACTATTTGCTACCTTATAATGAGAGCTCAACTGTTTGAATCACTAGTGTGCCTAATTAGATAAGTTTAGCCACTATTTTCTAAGTCAACTGATCTATTAGTAACTTTATCAACTAATGTTATCTAACTTGAGCTATTATTCTCTACCTACTAACTTTAGATCAAGTGTTTTATTAGCTATGTAATTAGTTAACAATACCTATCCTTGGCTACCATTGTCTGCTTATATGGTAATGTCAACTGTTACATTAGCTAATGTTACTAGCTAAAATTAGCTAACTTAAGATAATATTTTCTACCTACTAATGTAAGGTCATCTGTTCTGATAGCTAACGTTACTAGCCAACATTAGCTGACTTTTGATACTAATTTCTGTCTACTAACATGAGGTCAAATGTTCTGTTAGCTAATGTTAGCTAACTTTCACCAGGTTTTCTGCCTACTAGATTGAGGTCAAGCATTAGGTAGGTTACAAACTAACATAAGCTAACGTGAGGTCATCCGTTCTGATAGCTAACGTTACTAGGCAACATAGCTAACTTTAGATTCTTTTTTCTGTCTGCCAATATTAGGTCAACTGTTCTGTTAGCTAACGTTCACCAACTTTCATCACATTTTCTGCCCACTAGATAAAGGTCAACCATTTCAGTAATGTTAACATAGCTAACTTTGGCTACTACTGTTAAGTCAAAAGTGTTTTTGGATTATTGTTTTTTTGTCCAAGACATCGCAGCATTTCCTGCCGAGACAGTGCCACAAACAGCGTTTATTTACTGAGACACTGCTGCATTTCCTGCGAGGATAGTGCCTCACAAACCTGACCAAACAAAGATGGTGAACATGCTACACGTCAACACGTTAGCATTTAGCTGTGCCTGAGCACAGTCTCACAGAGCAGTCTGACATGTCTTCTCATGTTTGGTGGATTTTAATAATCTCAGTGAGTTAATGTGAGGACATGACGGAGTCTCTATATTTAAGATGTTGTTGCTCCGAGGGGGAAATAAAAATCTGTCTGCAAACATAAAGTAAACAACAACAACTGAACGATAAATCTTTGGTGTCAGACTGCAGGTGTTTTGTGTTCTGCAGGTGTGTATTTATGTATGAATGTGTTGGGGGGGGGGATGTATTTGCAGCTGTTGCACAGCGTGAGCCAGCTTCTCGATATCAGGAATCCTCCCTGTCGTCCCACCTGTGCTCGTCCTTATCACAGGGTGAAAGCTGCCGTGGTATCGGCGCCGCTCTCAGGTCCGTCTGTTTCTGCCTTTGTTCTGTGTCCCATCTCAGTCAGACAGGATTCTGTGTTTAATCACTTTCACCCCCCCGACCCGCCCCCTCTTAATACACCTCCCCTCCCCTCCTCTCTTCTCCGTCGTTGTCTTAAACACGTCCCTGCTTCAGATTCACCTCCTCTCCTCCCTTCAAAGGCACAGCAGAATATGTCTGTGTGTGCTTCCTGTGGCTGTGAGCTGTCACTGAAAACATAATTAAAGTGAGAGGGTGACGTGGTGTTTTTTGGTGTCGCGGCCTCCTGCTGGAAGTTTTGGTAAAAGGCACTAATGAAGTGTTATTTAAGGTAAAGTGTTGGCTGTTTTCTACAATCTGTCCAAAGGACACCGTGAGCTGTTTTTACACAGCGTCCACAAACTTCTTCTGTCGGCCAGTCTGCAGGTGTTTTATCGTGGAGCTGCACGGCATGTCTTCACAGTGATGTGCACAACAACTGTACGTGGAGCACACAGACATAATTAAAGATATTTACACCACAAACTGCTGCACAAAAATTCACCAGAATGCAGGAACTTAGACGTTTGAGGCACAAAATTTTCTGGGACAGGACCCACAGCCAGGGGCGTGAATACAGACAGAGCAGGTAGTGCAGTTGCACTGGGGCCCCTGGTGGAGGGGCCCGTAAATACAACAAGCCTTTGCAAGTGATTCAGATTGCCACCTTGGAAATAAATCTGTGTTCAACGTTATATTATTGAAAAAAAGAATATTTTGTATTTAAAATGTCACCATTTGCTTTTTATGTCCTCAAAAAGACAAACCCATCTGCGTCATGGTTAGCTAACATTAGCTACTATCTTTTCCCCAATAACGTTAGGTCAACTGGCATTACTAGCTAACATCAGCTAGCTTTACCTGCTATTTTCTGCCTACTAATGTTAGCTCCACTGTTTCGTTAGCTAACTCAGCCAGAGTGCGCTCTGCCACTCTGAGAGTGCGCTGCTCTGGATAACCCAACGCTACATTCAGACAGCGCTCCCAATTTATCAACGCTCCAGTTTGTGTCAGAGTGTGCTCCTGAACGCACCACTCACATCATCTTCCTCCATTGGCTAAAACAAGACAACACAACTTGTTAGCTAGCGCTAGCTAATGTCTGTGGAGAGCTGTTTTGCCTCCAGCTAAGCTCCGCCCACCAAAACACGTCATACTGTTTACGAACAGTTAAAGGGTTTACACATGCACGAAAACGTGCACTGGGGCCTGTCGTAACTTCCATACGCCACTGCCCACAAACCCCCCGTTTCATATACACGTCCCCTCCAATGAAGCTACGTCCTTGATCACATCGCAGGACGTGCAAAAAAACACATCACATTAGCATGTGGTGGGGAGGCTGCATGTTTCCAACACGCCAACAGCGTAAATCAGTCTTCATTTGAACGACCAGATATCGATTCATAATTGAAAAATTGATCTTTTAATAAACACATTTCTTACAAATGTGTGAAGCTTTAACCTCGTTAATCTTGCTGGTATTTAACGGCCACCTACCATAACCAGTTCATTTATCTGTAACTGTTAGCTTACTGTTTTTATGTTTTGGTATGATTTATTATCGTGCTGCAGCAGCCGCTCCTCCAGCTGTCTGCGTGTCAAGGCTGCTGCATTACTTTTACTCACACAGACACACAAACAGAGAAGAGATGTCACGGTGGAGACAGAAAGGTGAAGATAAACTGAGCTGACGACGCTGCTGTGAGTGCAACAAAACCTCCACCAGGAAAAAGTCAATGCTTTATCAATACATTTGATCAGTGACATGTAAACATGTAGAGAACTGAAACTGTTGCTGCTCTAGAAACATTTTGTCCCAAAATATTCACTCGTGGGGCCGCCGTCTGACAGTCAACCCAACGTTAGTCGGCCAGAAAGGTCTTTAGTCGGCAAGATTTCATTGGTCGCTTAGTCGCAGAAATGACAAACAAAACAAACATGAAACTCTGTTAGGAGCTGCACCTTGTCAGAATAAATCCAAACCTATATGACTGGAGCATGTGGGACTTTACTTTGAAAGGACAGACACAGGAAGTGGAGTCAGGTTAATCTCCAGGGCTGGTACCTGTGGTTATTCCACAGGCTAGTTAATAACATGTGGGGCAGGAAATCCAAAGTGTGGGATCATTTTGAGAAGGTGAAGGACCAACCCAAGGTGATATGTAAACTCATCTTCATTGGTCCACTACAAACATGACGTATCATGTGAAACATGGAAGTAGCTACATGCCCATTAGCCCACAGCGTCATTAACAGGCGGCTCGCTCAGTGTGTGACGTGCACTTGGAGATAAAATATAGGCCTATATTAATGAAGGTTCATTAGTACGGTTTGTATTTCTCTGTAATGTAGCACAGTGTTAACAATGTTACTGAGACTATTCTTTCTCACACCTTCAACTCAACAGTTCCTAGGGGGGTAACTGAAATATCTCCAATGGAATTGAATCAAAACAGGAAGTCTGTGCTGATACCCAGTCCTATTTTAAAACAAGAGAAAAATGCGAACCTGTCCTTTAAAGTGTGTCGTAAGTGTTTACAGCTACACAGCAGCAACATATATGATGTCTCATGCTATCTAAAAAGGCAGCAGAGGAACACGCTGACGTCTCGTCACTGTATACATTCAGCTGAAGTTACAGTGACATGGTAAAGACTCAGGCTGCTCTGCTGTGTCTGAGTTTAATGGGAGCAAACTGGTCACATTCCAGTACCACAAACACCAGCCCAGCTCTGATGAGGGATTTTGGTAAATACACTCTTCAGGTGTGAAATTGTAGCGGTGGTATTTATCCTGCAGGAGCTCGTCTAACGCTGCGCTCTCACAGGATGCAATCATGATTCAGCTCTGCAGGTTGGAATGATTGACGGTTGTACGGAGCAGGCAGAGCTGCAGTAATAGGCGGGACGTACTGTAACACCGCCGCACTGGCTGACTGCTAATGAGCCGTGTTACCCAAAAGTTGAACTCCCTCTGCTGACATGTGCAGAAATGAGGCAATTACTGTGTTATTGTAACCCCGAGATAAACAGTGGACAGAGATTATCTCGTCCTTCATTAGCACTCAGCATCCTCCGCTGCCTCAGACTGTGAACGCATCAGAGTACGTGACACGTTAGCTTAGATAGCAGTTTGACTGTTAAAGGATCATTACACTCGTTTTTGTAGTTTCTCTCATTATTCCCAACATGGCAACAATCAGTCATTGCTGAGCAACAAAGACGAGGTGCACACAGCCGGTGTGTGTCAGCGTGTTGCTACATGTTCAACGTATCCAAACAGTTCGTATCATATCCTTCGGATTAGCTACCAATTATGGACTTAACGTAAAGTTGCGGAGGTGAGGTTTAGGGATAGAAACGTGGTGACGACGTACCTTAAAGTTCCCAAAAAAAGGTGACAATTTGTGTCCCAGGAAAGAATAGTAATTTTCCATGGCAACTAAAGCACGGCAACAAAACCACTAAGTAAGGGTTAGGCTACAGAAGCATGGGTTAAGATTTGACAACAAAAACGTGGTTGATTTAGGCAACAAAAATATGCAGTGCAGTTTAGGCAACAAAAACACCTGGTTAGGTTCAGGCAACAAAAACACCTGGTTAGGTTCAGGCAACAAAAACACCTGGTTAAGTTTAGGCAACAAAAACACCTGGTTAGGTTCAGGCAACAAAAACACACTATTACATTTAGGCAACAAAAGCATGCAGTTCAGTTTAGGCAACAAAAACTGCCCAACCTATAGGGACTTTCCAGCTTCTAACGTTACATCATCATTATCATTATCAGCAGCATTTCAAACTGAAGCTACAGTGACGTATCATGCTGCTGCAACAGATGCCGTCTGACCGGTCCTCGGCGTACCAAAACACCACAAAAAATTGCTTCTGGCGTCGGCGTCTGACGCCAAAATCACTGACAAAGCAGCACTTTTTGACGACTTTAGAATAAAAACGGGCTGATAAATTCAGCTGTGTACAGTCGTTACCAGGCTGTAAACGTGTTTCTACATGTCAACATGGAGGTCTGTGGGGACTGACTCACTGTTGGAGCCGGCCCCAAGTGGTCACCAGAGGAACTGCAGGTTTTGGCTTCATGTTTCAGTTCCTGAGGCTGCGGCTCGGTCTGTAGGGGGACTGTAACCATCCCTGACTCCAGGTGTGTAAAACAAACTGACACGTTGAACCTTGTACAGCACGAGGAGGCCGACGGCTCAGATCACTGAAACCTCTTCAAATCATCTTCATCGTCTGTGTTACAGAAGAAACGACTGTAGAGTCCACTTCCTCCTGTCGGCGCAGCTCGCCGGCGGCCGCAGATGAGAATCTAATAAAAGGCAGCAGAGAAAATGGCTTCACGTCTGTGTAATACATAGAGGTTAAATGGGAAGGAATTGGCTTTAGATTGAAGTGATTTGCGTGTTTTAGCCTGCAGTTCCACCGCTACCGCTGAAATAATTCAATTACTTCAAAAATCAGACCAGACTGAAGCAATTCAGCTCACACTCACACACACAGGCGTTCCCGAGGAGATGCGCTCCTGCCTTCATCTCTTTCATGAGCGAGAGGCTTCAGAGGATAAGCGTGATATCAAACACAGTGCCGGTTAAACCACAGCAATTACACTATCCACCTGAGGGAGGAGGAGGGGGGAGGCGGGGGAGGGAGCGGGGGAGGGAGGACTGATAAAGTGGGAGTGTGTGAGAATAAGTGTAATGAGAACAGATTGCAGATCAGGAATTCAGAGCACTGCTGAATTAAATGGGTTTTGGGAGACAGGGATTGTTCAGGTAATGTGTTTTAATAAGATACGATTCGCAGGGGCCTCCGGTGTGTGTGCAGGTGTTTTCTGCATCACACTGTGAGTGTACGCTCGGACTGAAAGAGTGTGTGTGTGTGTGTGTGTGTGTGTGTGTGGACAGCGTTAACTGTATGTGCTCTTTGCTTTGTTGACGGTGCACAACAAATTAATTTGTGAAAAATGAATTAAATGCTGAAGAGGGAGCGGCAGCACACTCAGCTGGTGATTGACATCAGTGTCTGCGGTGGTACGCATTTGTTTACGTATGTGTGTACGTCTACGTGTGTGTGTGTGTGTGTGTGTGTGTGTGTGTGTGTGTGTAAAGCAGCCAAAATCTGTCAGTCTGATAAATTATCAGCAGAACAACCTCACTGCAGTGAAAAGCACCACAAGCAGCGCTTAACTTAAACCTTCACGTTAAGAATTTGTGCAAAACAAAATTAATGAAAGCAAAAATTCAGTTATGGACCTCCATACGTACGCACTGGATTTAAAGGAGTACATTACATTCGTACATTTCATACGTATCATATCAACGTGAGCAGCGATACCTGATGTTGAGACATACTATCTGAGTACCAAGAGGAGACGCCTACTGAGACATCGCTGCATTTCCAGCAGCTTTTTTGGTCCCAACATGGTTATTTTCTGTGTTTCCAGCGCCGATAGTACAACAAAAAAACAGATGTTTTAAACTAAGACTTTGCTGCATTTCCTGCCCAGATAGTGCCACGAAAATTTACAGAGACATCACTGCGTTTCCAGCAGCTTTAACGACTCCAAACGTTGGTGTTTTTTAGCTTCTTGTAGCTGTGTTTCTACCTGAGATAGTGCCACAAAAAGGGGATGGTTTTTACCGAGACATTGCTGCATTTCCTGCTGGAATAGTGCCATGAAAAACCACAACATTGCTGTGTTTCCAGCAGCTTTTTAGGCAGCAAACACTTTTTGTTTTAACAACCCATAGCCGTATTTTCACTGTGGATGGTGGCACAAAAAGTGTTTCTTTATTTACAGAGACATCACTGTGATTCCAGCAGCCTTTAAGCCACCAAACGTGGATGTTTTTTCATGATTTGTAGCCGTGTTTCTACCTGAGATAGTGCTATGAAAAGCAGTGAAAAGTTGTGCTTTACCAAGTCATTGCTGTGTTTCCAGCAGTTTTTCAGGTCCAAAATTATTTTTAGTGACCTGTGGCTGTGTATCCACCAGATAGCGTAAGAAAAGTGGTTGTTTTATTACCAGGACATCACTGTGTTTCCTGCCAGGATGGTACCTCAAAAACCGGTTGTTTTTTACAGAGCCATCACTGTGTTTCCAGCAGCTTTTTAGGCACAACATGTGGGTGTTTTTTAGCGACTTGTAGCTGTGTTTCGAAGTGAGATAGTACAACAAAAGCAGTTGTTTTTTTTACAGTAGATATTGCTGTGTTTCCAACAGCCTGTTAGCCATGAAATGGGGATGATTTTTAGACCCATAGCTGTGTTTCCAACAGGGATGGTGCACAAAAAGCAGCTGTCTTTACACCTGCAGTAATGATTTTGTTTGGTTTATTTGCAGCAAGTGAACACAACACTGACATATAACTATCATGAAGCTGACCTGCTGAGCTTTGTAGCAAACAGTCGCTTATTTAAACAAGCAGCTCTGTTTTTGGTCTCCACCGGCTCCTGAGGGGAAAATGATAAAGATTCAGACTCCACTTGGCAAAAAGAAAACAAACTGAACCTCACTTCTTTCCCGACACACTGTCCCCTCTAGTTATTCTCACAGAGTCCCTAAATGAGACAAACTGACAGGACTGAATACTGAGTTCACTTCACGGCCTCCTGAACGGCACCGCCGGGGCTCGGCCATGTGCGTTTATTACAGGGACGGAGAGGAGGCGAAGCTCTGCACAGCAGGAGCGGTCGAACCAATCGGAGCTAATGGGCAGTGAAAGTGTATGTACATAATGAATATTGTCACAATGCTTTATATATTTTAATACTGCCTTTTTCCTCTGCAGCTGGTAAAGGTCATGATACAGCGAGCAGGTCCCTGCTGTGCAGAGAGTGGTGGTATCAGGACACGATGCAGCGCTTCATCAGCGTTTAACTCCTCTCAACCATGTGACGCCTAAAGGGACAGTTCACCCTAAAATCTGAAATACTGATTTTTTTCCTTTTTTTTTTCTCCACAGAATAACTGTGTCATTAAACATATATATATACATATGTAAAATTAGATATTGGCATCATCAGATTTTACAAAATAAAACACACAGTATCACAATCCAAAAGATTTTTTAAATGTAGAAACACTTCATCAGTTACTTGAACTCTGTTCATTGTTTAGTTTTTAAGATATGAATGGCTTTGTGCCACATATAACGGAGCGCAAGGACGTCGTTACGAGTGCCCAACGTCGCAACACGTTAGACAGAGGCCTCCTGCTGCAAAAAGAACGACTGTTCTGGCTGTAATGTTTTCTAATTTAAACAGGATCATTCAAACAACGACCCCCTGAGTTGTCCATGGGATGTTTTTAAAGCGTTAATGGCGTCCTCCTCAGCTGAGCTGGAACGTTAGCTAGCTCGCTGGTGCTCAGTGAGCTGGCAGTAGATGAGCAGCGTGAATGTTTGGACAAAGTTTCACAGCAATCTGTTTTATGTTCACACCGCAAGCAAATAAAACAATTAGCACGAAACAATCACATGTAAAGTTAATGCATACGACGCGAATTCCCACTGGACGCAAAGCGAATGACATGAAATATGTAAATGAAGCAAATAGCGTGATGTCGCATCATCTGCTTTTTCACAAGAAAAAAAAAAATTCAGCAACCGTCTCAGCCAATCAGCATCGAGATCCTCTGCGGGTGGATGACGCCGAAAACGTTCAGACGTGAGTTCATTCATTGACTCAGCGAGTTATGAAGCGAGTCAACACAAAATACAGCATTCAAACTTGCACAAGTAACACAACGCGAAATTTCAACAACACATTTTGGTTAGTTTAGATCATTGTGTGTCCAGAATTATGCTAACAGCGATCTCCTGCAGTCAGTTCTTGATGTGAAAACAATTTGTAAGAGTGAAATACATGTACAGTCAATGTAAAGACGTGCGGTAGATGTGACGCAAATGACACACAATACATAAATTAAGCAAATGATGTGGCAGAAATTAAGCAAGTAGTGCAACTTTGCATCATACGAGTAATTGCTAGAATTGAAAAATCAGAACGACCGATTTGTGCCACGATACACAGAGGACATACTGACAAATTTATTCATTGATTTAGTGATTTCATGCACGGATCATGTAAGTTATTCACATGTTTGAAGCGAGTCAACACAAAATATTCTAGTGTTCAAACTAGCGCGTACGTAGCAACACGAATATACTGGGGACGCAATGGACGCGACACAATTGATGTTGCATCATACGCTTCCCAAGAACTGAAAAACCTGAACCTCAGCAACCTCCACCAAGGACGTATGACGCCAAGGACGTACCAGCAGAAGAATTCAATTCAGGAAAGGGAGTCAACACTAAATATTATAGTGTTCAAACCCGTGCGAGTAATGTGACGTAAAAATTCACATCACATTTGGTGTGAACACAACGTTAGCGTTTTTGAGATATTTCAGTCTGGACCGTCCGGAGTGACGCCACCTGCTCGGATATAAACATCCACATTCCTCCAACATGTGACGTAACTAAACACCAGACCAAAGTGTGTCTCAGTCATGTTTCTGAACTCCACTCATGACGACCACCTGCGGTCCTCCTCAACACTTTTCCTCCATCTTTCTCTCCTTCAACTCCTCGAGGTGTCAAACTGACGTTCTCGGTTTCATCCACTCGCTTTTGGAAAATCTTTCTGCTGCTTCGACTCTACAAACGGACCAAACAGCGAGCGGGAGCTTCTTCCTGTTAACCTGTGGATCTGCTCCTCAGTGACTCATCACATCATGATCTTGTCATGACAAAGGTGGGTTTTTTTTACCATTGACTTCCACCCCCGCCCGAGCCTCTGTGGGAGTCAACCACACCTTCATCTTTGTCTTTCTCCACATGAGACAATATCGGCAGTCTCTGCTGAAGTTTCTCTGCTGATGCTCTGCCTTTTTATTTACTCAGTGAAACACATTAAAAACATATTTCAGTGGAAGCAGGAGGTGAACAGTTATTACTCTGCAGCTCATCCTGATCTCCTCATAATCTGCTAAATTTAAAGAAAACAACAAAGACTGCCTCACAGCGTCCAGTGTGGAGTTACTGCAAAGAAGCCACTAACTACTCTCGGATCCTTTTGAACGGGTCCGGCTGGTTGTTCAGTGTGACAGTAACATTCACGTTATAAGGTAAACAAGCTAAATGTGTCAGCAGCTGGAGGCGACAGTTTGTGTTTCTCATGTTTCTGCGCTCTGGGTGCCTGGTGTTGTTGCCAGAGTGCTCTGAACTCCTCGAGTTGAAAAGTGCCCCACTTCATCACTGCTTTATTCCCATTGTCCAATGGGATGATTTGAGAGGTGGGGCTTCTGTGGTGGTCACGACAACAAGTTTACAGTTGGTAAACAATGGAGGAGAAACTGGTGGTAGTGGTTGCTGGATACCCAGAGCTATACGACTTTACAAACCACAGTTAGCACCATCTCAATAGAAAACAGCAGGCGTGGAAGCAGATAAGTGCAGTACTGTAAACGTCCATCATGGAGGAGAAGCTCCTGGACCAACTGGTAGTACTCCCCATCATGGAGGAGAAGCTCCTGGACCAACTGGTGGTACTCCCCATCATGGAGGAGAAGCTCCTGGACCAACTGGTGGTACTCCCCATCATGGAGGAGAAGCTCCTGGACCAACTGGTGGTACCCCCCATCATGGAGGAGAAGCTCCTGGACCAACTGGTGGTACTCTCCATCATGGAGGAGAAGCTCCTGGACCAACTGGTGGTACTCCTCGTGATCCAGCCTCTTTTTTAGGGTCTCATGTACCCACACAGATCTCTGTTTATCTGCTGACAGCCTCTCACCCTCAACCAGAGCTACAGACAGTACCCTCTGCTGAAACATGTCAGGAACTACACACTGATTACTGAGGAAAGGTAGGGAAGGGTAGGGTAAGGTGGTGATGGGTTTGTTGCCTGGCAACATTATAAAGGCACAGCAAGCATTTTTTTAATAGTGGCATTCAAAGAAAAGGCCCAAAACACTTGCGGTGTGATCGGAGCCTAACAACAGATCAAAAATGTGCAACATCTTTTCGCCAACACAAGCTGTCAAACAAAATCCAGAGACTGTGAGATTCAGATGCTGCGAGCTGTAAATTCACCACTTCTAAGCAGAAAGTAGAAGATAATAATATTTCAGAAATATCAGGCGGGCAAAGCCTCTCTTCTTTCGGGCAGCTACCTCTGTGTCCGCAGACGCTCTGTGTCTGTAGCCGTCTGTACCAAAGAGTAGCTTCGGTTGCTTGACTTAAAGAATCTCAGTCAACTAAGGGGTCTCGAATCTCCGACTGTCAGAATAGAGCCGTAAACAAAAGAGAAAAAAAACACAGTCTTATGCCGACCCCCGTCAAAAGACACTTGGCTTAACCACCTTTCTGGGTGAAAGCATGAAACTTGTTCTTCCTCTCAAACATACCTGGACCTTCCATGTCCAGTAAAAACATGCAGGTGAAGCCCTCGAAGACGTTCATGTGATGCACACTGGGAAACTGACAGAGCTGTGCGATGTCTGTTTCAGAGAGTTCGGTGTCCCCCTGTTGGAAAAGAGTTTTCAGTGTTAGTGTGTCTACAAAGTCAATGAAAAGACACAAAGACAACACATTTGCACTTTTTCTGAAGCTTTAAGAGGAAAAAGGAGGAAATAAGACTGAACTGAGTTCATGTCTGAGTTTATGTTTGTTAGCCGAGGTATCGTTGGTTCATTGGCTACATTGATAGTGTCTTAAGTTTTCTTTTTTTGCTGTCCCGTTACACCCCACCTGTTGTGGTCTTTCGCTCACAATATTTTTTGTGTTTAAGTTAAAACAGGATGCTAAGATGCTTGTTCATTCTGTCCTGATGGTTTCTAGTTATATTTCGTATTAATATGTCGCAGCGTCACAAACAAACTTCTGAAGTTTAAATTTAGTTTTTCCAACTAACGTTGCTGTGGAGAGACTGCGCCCACCCTCTGGTCTCAAACCAGGTCGCCACCATTCCTCTAAAAAGCGATCGAATTTCGAGCTGCAAACCCCCTTTAGCATTGTTAGCTACTGTTAGCTTTGTTAGCACCGTTAGCAGTGTCAGATATTCATTAGACTGACACCAACCACGTTCTCACCGAGTTATTATGAATCGAAAGTAACAGTGGGCCAAACACAGGACCCTGGGGTACACTGTTACAAGTGTTGGGTCAGTTAGAGGTGTTAACGTGTGATTATTAGTAGCAGGTTTCAAGACATTGCGTTTCTTTTACTGGTCTGTTTAAGTTTTATGGGCGTCAGGTCAGAGCCACATTTGAGACGCCACAAACAGTTTTATAAAAACAGACTGTGATCAAAATAAAATGCAAAGACTGTTTGAAAATATACAGCTGCACAACAGTTACACCTCGAAACACTAGTGGGCGGAGTTTCTGTGAAGTGCTGTAAAGTTTAAAAATACAGAAAATATATCGATGTATCGCACGTTGTCGGCAGCACAGTGGTGCAGTGATTAGCACTGTCACCTCACAGCAGAGGTTTCCTGGTTCGAACCCAGGGAGGGGGAGCCCCTCTGTGTGGAGTTAACATGTTCTTGTCAGCGTGGGTTTCCTCCGGGTGCTCCGACATGTTCTCCCCATGTCAGGTTTCAAGGTTTCCCCTGACCGTGGGAACGCTGCTGCTCTGAGTGAGAATAAACGTTCTCTCTCCCGCTCAGGTTACATCACAACTTTATGTAAGTTCCAGATGTATGTATATACAGTACGTACACAGTCAGGACGTGTGCATCAACAACATCAACACACACACACACACACACACACACACACACACACACACACACTGAGTTTCTGCCTTGAGAAAAATAAGAATACAGTGCACATTTGAAATGCCTGCAGCAGCAGCAGCAGCATAGAAGTGCCTATTATGAGCCATTATAGACAATTTGAAGTCATTATGAGCACTCCTCGGTGTAAATGGGTATCATTGTGTGAAATGCTCTGGCATCTTACAGGCCTGTCCAACTGTCAGAAATAAGTAGAGAGGAGAGGAGGCGAGTGGCAGAGAGCACGGATGAAGGAGGAGAGAGAGAAACGACAGAAGACAAAGAGAGAGAAATTACCAAAAGTTGACGGAGAGAAAGAGACGGAGAGGAAGAGGGAGTTAAGAGCTGTGTCATTATCGTCAATAGCCGCCCGGGCTGGGTTATTGTCTAACTGATCAATCTGAGATAAGAGTCGAGCTCAGGTCAATCACACACACTCAAGGCCAAACAAAAAAACAATCGAGCTGCCGCCGCCGCCGCCGCTGTATACAGTATCTGTGAAAGCTTCCTGGTGTTTGTCATGGACGGGTTTAATGGGTGTCCAAGGGCAGACAAACCGGAGCTGTTTGTGCCCGAGCAGCTGCAGATGAGCTGCCCTCGCTGCTCCGTATCGCGCCTCTAACAACCACAACAGATTGCAAACAGGAGATGCAGCGATGCCTCAAAACGTGTCATGAAATTAACCAAAATACCAGCAGGACGGTGCGTTCGGTGTCTCGGCATGTTCTGTTCCCGTCGGCTCACGGTGAAAAGAACGACAGCTTTTAATGTACATACGAAGAATAACAGGAAATTATCTGAGGCCCCGTTCACACAGGAAGTGTTCTGCAGGGTGCAAAACACGGGACGCCACTAGTGGGGAAAAAACGCTTACTGTGCCTTTTTATTGTTGCCAGGCAACCACCCCATCAGTTCCTGACATGTTTCAGCAGAGGGTACTGTCTGTAGCTCTGGTTGAGGGTGAGAGGCTGTCAGCAGATAAACAGAGATCTGTGTGGGTACATGAGACCCTAAAAAAGAGGCTGGATCACGGGGAGTACCACCAGTTGGTCCAGGAGCTTCTCCTCCATGATGGGGAGTACCACCAGTTGGTCCAGGAGCTTCTCCTCCATGATGAGGAGTACCACCAGTTAGTCCAGGAGCTTCTCCTCCATGATGGGGAGTACCACCAGTTGGTCCAGGAGCTTCTCCTCCATGATGGGGAGTACCACCAGTTGGTCCAGGAGCTCCTCCTCCATGATGGGGAGTACCACCAGTTGGTCCAGGAGCTTCTCCTCCATGATGGACGTTTACAGTACTGCACTTATCTGCTTCCACGCCTGTTGTTTTCTATTGAGATGGTGCTAACTGTGGTTTGTAAAGTCGTATAGCTCTGGGTATCCAGCAACCACTACCACCAGTTTCTCCTCCATTGTTTATCAACTGTAAACTTGTTGTCGTGACCACCACAGAAGCCCCGCCTCTCAAATCATCCCATTGAACAATGGGGAAAAGGCGGAGATGATGTGGGCACTTTTCCGCTCTCAACTTTTGGAGTTCTGAGCGGCCATTTTGAATTTACTCCCTTTTGTGCAATATTGGCTGTTTCCAGAGGTCGTACTTTAACGAACTCTTGGAGATTTAATCTGATTGTCTCTAAAGTTGGTCCGTGCCATCGAAAGACCTTGAAGAAGAAAAGTTATCAAAAGCTTGAGTGTTCGTCAAACCGTGTGACCATGGCGAGGCATCAAACTTAGGTGTTTCGTCACAAAACAGGAAGTAGTTCATAACTTCATCCTACATGGCCCAAACTTCACAGGATTGACGACGGTCTACAAGTCAATAATTAGTGATAGTTATAGCGACCCCTACTCGATGGACGTCTTTTAGACACTTTTGATTTACCTGAAATTTACGTGTTGTGGTCTATATTTGATGTACACAAACGTGGCGTGTCAGCACTGCGTTCTACAGCAACACATTGTAAAAGGGGAAGTGGTACAAAATGTGAAATCGGTCATTCCAACACTTCATGAAGGATATGTCGTCTCAGTCCTGCGTGCAGACTTTCACAGAAATGAACTGCCGCATTAGCGGCGTCCTGCCAGCACGCCTGAGTTGCGCAGAGGTGCGAGGGCCAGTTCATCGCTGCATCCAGCTGTTATGATTATTATTATTATAATCATTATTATTATTATTATTATCATATTGTAGCTCTCAAAGCAGACAATGTGACTGTAAAACAACATGTAAGCTACATCTGCTGTAAACAGAACATCTGAATCAATTCAACACATATTGTATGCATTTAAACAAAGGGACAATTCTTATGTCAACACAGAGCCTTTCTCCATACTGCAGTGACATTAGCGCCATTTGATGACACCTCTCATGACGTTTCTAACCACGTCACATGTGCGGTGACTTCCTGTCAGCCAGAAAATGCCGAAAAATCGCGGGACTTTTGAAAAATTGCAAGCCCATGCAAATATTGTGGACTTTTGTTGAATTTGCGTTAATTATTTTCTGGAGGGACTGATTTCATTAAACAGGGCACTTTTTGAATTCTGAATATAAATAAAACTGTACCTAAAATAAAGACAAACTAAAAATAAATATCACATCACAAAAACAGGGGTTTTTTTGGACGAGTCTTCGTCCCAGTGGAACGACTGCTTTGGTTACTTCAGTCCGTGTTTGGGAGCTCGATGGATACGATGTTCTGGATGTCGGAGCTGACGCTGGATAAGGACAGACCTTCATTCAGTCATCACGCTGCTGTTCGTCGGGTTTTTTCAGGTGGTTTAACTTGTGTTGCTTTGTGGCACAAATGTGATGCACACGATTAGTTCTCTCCTTAATCCAAACACTTCCAGGTTAGGGACAAAGATCTGTTGCTGTTGACAGGCTGCGGCTGCAGGGCATGAATGAGGCGGCTGTTGGTTTTAGGGAGCGCTTGATTTGATATGTAGCGGAGTTTCCTCTGAGCGAAGGGCACATTTTTAACGTCAATGTCACTGTCGATCACGTTCGTTTAAATGTGGGACGATAAAATCATGATTGATTAATATTTATTTAACTGTGTTTCAGAGTCATGTTGACGTGTTTCTGACGTTCGTCTTCACTCTGCTGCAGAACTACAGACTCTATTCATTTACTCCTCTTCATCCTGGAACATCGTCCCAGTGTTCAGAGGTATCGCTCTGAAGAAACATTAACTTTTCTCTGAATAAGAATCAGTCTGTGGTGATTTATTATCTGGATTCATCATGCGATTACTTTACTTGATTTTGTCATGACTATACGTGGTTTATCTGTGAATTAAAAATGATTTATACAAGCAGCAGTGTTCTCCTCCTCCTCCTCCTCCTCCTCCTCCTCCTCCTCCGTTGGTGTGTGCACACTGAGACCCGGGGGATTTAACCGTTGGCCTCCATGTGATGAATCTCCTCAGTGCAAACACAATATTTACTGTTAATGAGGCCGACTTCCAGAGACGGAGCACAAAGTTTTCATCTGTGTCCTCTCACATGAATCAGTATAATCAGCTCAGCTCAGGTTTAAACTGTAAACCCTCCGGAGAGACGCAAACAGCCTCCTGTTTAATGCTGCTTATTATTATCATATGTATCACGAATATAAAGATGGATGTCATCGGCAGGTTAACGCCATCGCTTCAATTAGAAGTTGTGTAAAGAGAGTTTAAACTGGCTGAACCTGAAAACACAGAGTCAAACACACACACAGCTGTGTAAATATATAACATCAATATCTCAGCAGTGTTTCACCCTCCGGCGACACCTCCATCACTGCGCTGACGTCAGACTCAACCACGTTTCACTGAAGCACCAACGTTCACATCGAGCCGTCCAAACGAGGAGCTGATTTTAGGCTAATGAGGGCAAAACAAAACAGCGGATAAGTTTCTCTACAAACTCATTTCCTAACATCAGTGGTTCATCAGTTAACCATCACCCGGGTCAACATACACCCACTACTCTTCTGAGTATCACCCCCGCAGAGCTGGAGAGCCGCCGCCATTTTAGACGTGCACATGTGCGAACACCAGACTCTCAGTTGGATGTCGAACAGACGGAGATTGTGAAATACATATTTTAGATCCTTGTTGTAACAGTAATGTTAGCCAGTTGCTTGTTTAAAGCAGAAATAGAAAACTTTTTACTACCTAGCGCACTAGCTCGTTAGTTAACGCTGCCTCCTCATCAGCTCCTTCATCATGGACCAATAGAGAATACAGCAACTTTCACCACAGTTCATTTTAGGAGGAGCGCTCCGAGGAAACGTCTTCTTTGTTTAGATTATCAAACAGACGATGGATCATAGATACTTGTTTCTGGCTGCAGCGTTAGCTCGTTGAAAAGTTGTCTGCTTCCACTTCAACATGTTGATTAAACACGTGTCCGTCTGTTGATACTTTGACTCTGATTAGTGCTAAAATGATCTGGAGGAACAAGACTTCCTGTCCAGAGGACAGGGGCATGAAACCACCAGGGACAAATCTGACAAGCCTCCTGATTCTGAGCTAGTTAGCATGCTAGCTGCACTAGCTAATGACAGCAGCCAGAAACAAACAACTAGATTCATTGTTGGTTAATTGTCTGATCATTTAAACAGAACAAACAACATCACAAACAAAGAACACATTTTCTAAACACCTTCTAAAATGAGCAGTGGTTGAAGTTACTATATTCTAGCATAGCTAGCTAGTTGAAATGTTGACTCCTCCCACCACTGTGAAGTGATTGGCTGAATTATAAACTGATATGTTTTTGACTGACAGGATTGTGAGCCTCTGATTGGCCACATTAAAAATGACAGTGACTCTCCGGCTCTGCAGGTGGATGACATTAAAGCTAGCTAGCAGCGCTGCTCGTTTGGCAATTTACTGCTAGTAATACCGTCCCGACCCGACACCTTTGCTATGGAAACATTGTGCCCACCCTCCGGTCTCCCCTCAGGTTGCTCCAGTGAGTAATCAACTCAATTTTGAACCACAAACCTGCTTTAGCATTGTTAGCTCTGTTAGCAGTGTCAGCCCTGCTAGTGGTGGTAACAACACTAAAGGGGGTTTGCGCTCAAAATAAAACCGTTTACTCACCGGGACGATGTTAAGGAAGGGCATGTCAGTTTAAGGTTGTGACATGTATTGTGTCTTTTCAAAATAAACGAACAATGTCCGTCAGACACCTTGTTTAAGGTTTATGCCTTAAGTTTAAAAAAAAACATGGTTTGGTTTGAAATAAGTACGTTTGTTACTAACATAATGTCACGTCATGTGACATACGTCACTAGCGTTGCTTGCTGCACATACGTACTTACTAAAATAACTCCACCGACCTCTGGTTTCACACAGGAAACAAACAGCGAGCTCCTGGTGAAAGTCCAGAGTCTGTTTGAAGCCTCAGCTCACCTCTCGCCCGTCTTGTATGAAATTTCCCGCTCTTTTACAACGGAAGTTGTCGGTAACGTTACAAACTGCTGTAACCTGGTGCGTGTCAGACCGCTGTGAGGCGTACCTCTGTGCGTCGGGGTCTGACGGCAACATCACTGAAACACGAGTTTTTGAAGCCTGTGGAAATGATATAAAAATCACTGAAACACGAGGAAGACGTGCACGTTGACGCTGAAATGAAGTTTCTTTGACAAACTGTAACGAGACGCCACAAAAATATTAAATAAAGAGCAAAGATTACAGCAACGAAACTCTAAATAAATTCAACAATGAGCGTACTTTAGAGACTCCCTCCAAACGTGGATGTTTTTTTTAGAGGTGTTCTGGATGTCGAGTGTTTCTTGACCTCCTGTTCTCCACTCGCTGCCTCTCCCTCTTCTCTCGGCGTCTTTCACACTCTCTCAGTAATCAATCTGCGGTGCATTCGAGGAGCTGCAGCTCCGGGAGGGTCAAAAGGTTCAAGGTGTTAAATAGCAGACAAAAACACCAGGAAATCTGATTCTCAAAGCACAAGTCTGGCTGCAGCGAGTCCTGCAAACACTCCAGACTGTCTCATCTCCATTTTCATACAAGTCCAGAAAATATCCAAACCTCTGAAAGAAAAAACTCTCCGAGGCCTCAGAGAGTCTCGTGATGATGCAACCAGCCGGTGGAGAAAGACCAAGATACAGCAGGAGGTGAATGTTGGTGAACACACTGACATGAAACACACGTTGATGTCACTCAGACTTCTCATGACGTCTCTCTGACGTCCAGAATAAACCTCCGTTAATCAGCTTAGAAATCAGAGAAAGAACAGTCGTCATGTTTTAAAGTGTTCCTCAGTGTCACAGTGACATCACGTCCATGGATACAAACAGGAGCAGCTCACTGTGAACGGAGTCACTTCGTAAATCTGGTCGACAAAGTTAGGAAAGTAAAGTTATGTTGCTTTGGTTTAGCAAAAGAAGCATGATAGGGTGCTGTCACGGTACCAAGGTAACATAAAGTTACGTACTTTACATCAAGTTATGTTGTCAGGTTTAGGAAAATAAAAATAACGTAGGTAGGGATAACGTCGTCACTTAACAGAAAGTTACATAGGTCAGGTTTAGAAAAAGAAACATCATTCGGCTCTGTCATATAACCAAGATTACATAAAGTTACGAACTTAACATAAAGTAAAGTAGGTCAGGTTTAGCAAAATAAAAATAGCGTAGGTTAGGATAAGGTTAATAAGCACAGTTGGGTGTCGTCCCGTTATGTACTTAACGTAAAGTTACATAGGTCAGGTTTAGAAAAAGAAACATAAACATAAGTTACGTACTTAACGTAAAGTGACGTTGCTTTGGTTTAGGTGAAGAAACATTGTTGGAGGCCGTCATGTTACAAAGGAAACGTAAAGTTAAGTAGGTCAGGTTTAGGAAAAGACACATGGTCAGGTGTTACGTTACGAACTTAACGTAGACTTCCTCAACCTCTGAGCTCAGGTTGGACGGATTTTAGGGTCGTGAGGCATTTGAAGATACTCCAGGAAATGACATCACAAAATGCAAAATACCAGGTAGGCACTGTCAGACTGGTTCTGTTGCAGAGTTCAAAGGGTTAACTGTCGACATCCCATAATGACAGACTGTAATTTCCCCTCACATGAGCAGGAAGTTATTTGTTCAGCTGTTATCTCGTCTTCGTGTAACGGAGGGAAACACAGCAGCTCTGCTGTTGTGACAACATCCTCCTCCTCACACACACACACACACACACACACACACACACACACACACACACACACACACACCTGATGGTCGAGCTTTGTTCACAGTAGCAATAATTAACATCCAGCTGACGGGCAGGTTAATGATGCAGCCGCTCCTCCTTTGTGGTATTCTGAGGAAGAGGAGGAGGAGGGGAGGAAGACGCCCACGTTTGAAGTGGAAATGTCACCTGCGACGTGTAACTCAACAATTGCCTTCAGGCTCCATTATCACAGGTGACGGATTAACCGGGACGTCAGCGTGGCTGCGGCCCCGAGCGAGCCCCGAGCCGTCGCCGTGACAATTAAAACAGCGGCAGCAGAAACTAAAAGCAGCGCAGGCGGCAGCTGTTTATCTGCGACCGTCAGCGCCTCATTCAGCGCCGACATGATCATCACCCGTCTGGATCCCTGTAAAGAAAAGGCCATGCCTCGGCCTGCTGCGTCCACAGCGAGCGTGAGGGAGAGGACGCAGACCACTGACGTCTCATCAACGTCTCTTTGTGTCCACAGACTCTGTGCTGTGTTCAATGTCCTTTTCTTCCACCTGTGATTCCACAAAGGTCTGGACGAGTGTGAATGAAAACAAACTCAGATATTTGATGTTCAAACTGAGAAACTTTACTGGTTTCTGTGCTGTGACGCCTGCAGCTCTCTGACAGCTCTCACAAACTGTGACAACAGAAACAGTCTGACTGTGCCCACCTGGTATTTTGTGATGTCATTTCCTGGAGTATCTTCACATGCTTCAGGTTTCTAAATCTGTACAACCTGAGCTCAGAGGCTACAGAGAGTCTGCATTGAGCACGTAACGCAATGACGCCTAACGTTTCCTTTCCCTGTCCTAACCTACATCATTTTAATTTTCCTAAACCTGACCTACTTTACGTTAAGTACGTACTTTACATTTCCTTCCTAACACTACAGCGCCCAGCCATGTTTCTTTCCCTAAACCAAAGCGACGTAACTTTATTTTCTTAAAACTAAAACATGTAACTAAACGTTAAGCACGTGACGCGATGACGCCTAACGTTACATAATTTTACTCTCCTAAACCTAACCTGTGTAACTTTATGTTAAATACTTACCGTGACAGCACCCAACCATGTTTCTTTCCCTAAACCAAAGCAAAGAAACGTTTGTAAACCAAAACCGTGCAACTTTACGTAAGAACATAACATGATGACGCCCAACCGTGCCTCTTTACCTTATCCTAACCTACGTGATTTCACTCTCCTAACCCTAACCTACTTAACTTTATGTAAGTGCGTAACTTTACGTTACCTTTGTAACACGACAGCTCCCAAACATGTTTCTTTTCTGAAACCTAACCACCATAACTTAACGTGAAATGCATAACGTGACAACATCTAACAATGTTTACTATCCTAAAAACAATGTAGCTGTACTTTCCTAAACCTAACCTACGTAACTTAACGTTAAGTACGTGACTTAACATTTTCTTCTCAAAATGACAATGCCCAACCATATTTCTTTTCCTACACCTAACCCTATGTAACTTTACGTAAAGCACATAACATGATGACGCCCAGCCGTGCTTCTTTATGTTATCCTAACCTACATAATTTTACTCTACTAAACCTAACCTACGTCACTTTATTTTCCTAAAACTGGCCTACTTAACTTTACGCTAAGTAGGTCACATGATATTTTATTTTATAATTAAATCACATAATAATTATAATTCTAATTCATTTCCTTGATTGTTTGTTTTTAACTTTATTTGTTTCTACTAATTTTCTTGTTTTTATTTTTCTCTTTTTATGAATTTCTTGCTAATTTTTTGAGGTAATTCTTTCTTCCGTTGCTCGCTGCCTTCTTCCCATCAGGAAATCGGGCCAGTCTGCTGTCAGGTTAATTAAAGTGTAAAACTTTGTCTTTAAAGAAGAAATAAATTACCTCCAGTCGAGTTCAGGTCTGTTTTAGCTTCGTGCTGAAAACACCACATGCAGCTTTAATTCATTGATCTCAGGCGATGACGTCAGATGCATACATTCCCCTCTTTTCTGTGGCGTACACACACACACACACACACACACACACACACACACACACACACACACACACACACACTCGGTGTCCTTGAACGCTGAAAGCCAGAAATAGTCGAGTCAAATCAGACACCAGGCAGCCTGGAGGTAGGAGACAGGAAAGTCGACCAAATTTAAACTTCCTGCTGCAGCCTGAGCCGCCCGGCCTGGAGAACGCCGCCTCACCTGCTCCGACATATAAGACAGAAATAAGTAGACGTGCGGTCGTTCGGCGTGCAGCAGCTGATGGAGCTGAGTATCTGAAAATGGGATCAAATCCAAAACAACTGTGTCCGTGAGCTCGACCTTCAAGCTCCTCACAGTGAAGTTAAACTTCAGGGACTCAATGCTGCCGAATAAAGGAGGTCAAACACGTCTGATCAGACTTCAGACTGTGTGGACATACATGTGGTCTTTACGTAACGTTCTGCTCTGGTGTCCCTCTCAGGTGGTTCGTCGGCTCCTTAGGATCTGGTTTTGGTCTCGGACTCTAACCTTTGTCGCTGCAGCTCGAACTCTGAGGTTAGTGATGAAAGTGTGTCGAGGTGTTTCCTCGGAATCGTGTCCGAGCGTCCAGAGCGGAGCTGCACAGCAGGGAGGAGTCGACACTTCCTCCAGGAGCTGCCTGAAGACGAGGAGGAGCTGATGTGGTTAAATGTAGAAGTTAGAACAGGTTGGTTTGTTCTGTGTGGACGACCTTTGTTTTGTCGCATCAAAGCTGAACGGGGACGTGGCCTGAGAGCCCCAACGCCCTAAAACCAGTAGTTGTTTTTCTGCCGAAACGGCACTGCATTTCCTGCTACGAAAGTGCCATAAAAAGCAGCTAGCTTTTACTGAAACATCGCTGTTTCCTGCCCGGATAGTGCCACAAAAACCAGTTGTTTTTTCGACAAAACGACGCTGCGTTTCCTGCCAGGATAATGCCATGAAAAGCCGCTAGTTTTTACCCTGTCATCACTGCGTTTTCTGCCAGGATAGTGCCACAAAAAGGGGTTAGCGAGATATCTCTATCTCTGGCTAGCGTTTACCGAGCAATCGCTGCGTTTCTTGTTGTTTCTTGTTGTTTCCAGCCACATAACGAGGCTGTTTTTTCCCACGTCATCACCACATTTCCCGCCAATATAGTGCCATAAAAAGTAGTTGTTTTTCTGCCGAAACGTTGCTGCATTTCCTGCTAAGAAAGTGCCACAAAAAGCAGCTAGCTTTCCCGAGCGATCGCTGCATTTCCTGTCGGGATAGTGCCACAAACAGCGGTTGTTTTTTACAGAGACGCTGTTTGAGGACGTGTGAGTTGCTCCTGCTGGAAACGTTCCTGTTCACAGAGCTGAAAGCGTTCACTGTTTGTTAAAGCCGCACATTTCTGACTGATTTTAATAAACAGTGGATTTTATTTAACGACGTGTCGGCGGAGGTGATGCTCCGGCTGCCTCACTGTCACTGAACTCTGTAATTAGCCGACACGTTTGCTTTGACAGGTAAATGAGTGAGTCGTGAGAATTGACGGCTCGTGTTTTGTTTGTGTTGACAGAGTACTGTCCACGCGGCACTGTGGCTCCCAGCATGCTCTTTGCTTCACGCTGAAGCTGATTGCGGGCTGTCAGCTGTGCTCCTCTCCCTCTCAGAGCTGTCACAACCACTAACGTCTCTCCCTCTGACAGCGCCGCCTCTCTTCTTCCTCACTCTCTGTGTCCCTCCCCGACTCACATTCACATTCAATAAACCTGCTCTTCATCAGCCACCAATCGATGAACGCACTCAGTCCTGACAAATTCATTTGTTGGTAAATGGTGTGCAGCCTCTGGGCGCCGACTCTCCGATGGGCAGATTGAGGCTCTGCTGGTGCTCCTCCTCACACTCAGAGGTTCCTCTGTGACTCTGCCGTGGGACCGCCACCGCCACCGGAGTTTGTGACATTCAGAGTTCAGTAGCACAAACGCATCAGATAAATATTCAGCAGTGGAGCTGCTCGTTAGAAATGAAGTGCTGCCTGTGTGGCTCAGGACGGCAGATGATGATTAAACGGCGGCTCATTGACCTGACATGGTGATCAATCATCACGCCAGATGCATGTCGACACCGAGTGCTCCTGATGTGGCTCAGAAACAACGAGCTTGCCGTCAGCTCATCCTCGAAACTCGGACATTTATGTCTTTGGATTTTGAGCTGCTGGTTGGGACGGACAGAATCGTCCTGCTGAGGACGGACGGGACTTTTCTATAAACTGTTTTCATCATTAAAATAAAGAACATTTCAAACACCCCCCCCCCCCGACTGTCTCCATCTGCTGCTGGGCCGTCATGACAACAGTATGCTTGTATAATGTTAATTCCACTACAGAAGAGACTTGATGATCTCTAAAATTAGGTGGGAAAAAAAAATAATTCATATCCGTGACTGACCTGTTCAAGGAAACACCACAGACTCTGTTCTGGTGTCAGATGATCTGATTGATCGAGGAGTCTTAACTCTCTAAGTGCTGCTGAATAAAACAGACCATAGCTCCAAATCTTGTTACTACTCTGTACCCCTAGATGGCGAACATGTGCAGCTTCAATCCTGACGTAATTTGTGGGCGTGTTTTATTCAAAACGTTTGAGGAAAAAGAGTTTGAGACTCAGACCACCAAAATGCACCACTGAGCGCCACAGGAAATCATTCCTGCCTGTGGCCATCAAACTGTACAACTCCTCCCTCTGAGTTGCCCTTGGACTGTTTCACCACTGTCACCAACTCATAATAAATTATTTCATATTTATTTTTAAATAA
Organism: Cephalopholis sonnerati; assembly: GCA_019142605.1. NCBI lineage: Eukaryota > Metazoa > Chordata > Actinopteri > Perciformes > Serranidae > Cephalopholis > Cephalopholis sonnerati. Next base: position 38,352,325 of record JAGQAX010000019.1, read on the forward strand.
TCCGTGCAATAACTGACTGTATTGTTCAGTCTGTATATAAGGTTCCTGTATATATTGTAAATTATGTTGTGTGGTCTCTACATATATATTTTGTAAATTATCTTCTTATATTTCTTATATTTTGCCTCGTTTTGCACTATATCTTCTTCCTACACTTGTTTGCACTATATCTTCTTCTTTTTACACTTGTAAGGAGCACCTGTAACGAAAACAATTTCCCCTGGGGATCAATAAAGTATTTCTGATTCTGATTCTGATTCTGAAACACGGAGAGCGGAGCGAACACAGCGAGCGGACGGAGTCAGAGAGCGCAGAGCGATATACAGCAAAAACACACTAAATGCTGAAAGGAGTTTTCACCGTTGAGAAAGCACTTAGTTACTCGCCGACTCTGATTCTGACGGGAAATATTTGTCCCCTGATGACGATCGGTCGGCGAGTGACGAAAGTGAAAGTGACGCTGCGTCTGTGCAAAGCATGCGCAACGACGGTCCACACAGAGCAGCACATGACAACCATCATACCCAGACTGAGACGACAAAAACAAAACAAGTGTAAACATGTTCAAAATTCAGTTTTACTCAGTTATGTGATCCAATACTGCCGCCGCCTAGTGATGTCACAATAGTGATGTCATAGTATGCAAATGAGATGAGTATATGTACTCCCGTCACAGACTGTGGGTCACGATGAATATCTCTCTCATTTACAGTTTGTCTTTATCTCTCACCACTTTCAAGCTGCAGCCTTCTGAAACCTTGAAATGAAGATGGAATATTTTCCTGAATGAACTCCGGCGCCTGAAGGGTTAAAGCCGTCAGGTGGACGCTGTGACGACTCGCAGGGCGGTGATGGGATCACTTTGAGAGCATTACATCACTGATGGGACAGAACGATCATTTGGGTCTGAGCTGTGCAGAGATCAGAGAGAATCAAACCTCTCTGATAGACGACTCCAGAGGACTGTGGGACAGTCTTACGTCTGCGTCCACTCTTTCAAACCTCTAATACACGCGTGGACGCTAACACGCTAACGGCTCGCCGTCTTCACTCTGTCACAGGTTTTATTATCTGGGAGAACTCCTCATCTTCGTTCCTGAGCTGTCACACGTCTGAAGATTAGCTGCTAAATCCTGCAGATTAGATCGGAGCAGGAATAATGAACGCAGTCGGAGGAGGAGCTCAAACTGTCCGGCGTGTTCGTGTGAAGTACGAGATGAGAGACGAGCGCTAATCCTGCGAGCTCTGCTTCAACGCCGCCGCCGCCGCCTCGTTAAGAGGAGAAACCATCGCTTTATAAACGTCTTCAGACACAGGCGGTGTCAGATGATACAGTCGGTGTGAACGCCGCTCTTCCATCATTAGCTCGCTAAATATACACGCGTCAGACAGAGTGTTCGCCACGCGGCGACCTCAGAGGCCTGATAGATACAGGAAGCTTCCTCTGGTGACTCACTGTCAGCTGCACGCCGCCTCTGAACATGACAGGAAGTAATGACCAAACACTTAAAGGTGACAAACAGGAAGTGCTGCCGCCGTGTTTTCACATTAAAGGCTCGTCTCAAAGCGACAAAACATTCAAACACACGTCTGTAACATGTGACAGCCCACGGATCAGTGTCACAGCGTCATGGGTTTAAACCCCGCCCTCCCAGGAAGTACGTTCACACGCTGCCTTTATATGGAGCTCCTGCGCCGTGGCACAGGTGGTGGGCGGAGTCTAGTAATAATAACAATAACAATGATACATCTTATTTATAGAGCGCTTTTCAATTACTCAGACAAGTAAAAAAAACTGTATATCTTTAATTTATCATTTACGTATCTTTTGTTTGTTTAAATGTCTTTAATTATTGTTTATTTATCGTTTGTTTGTTTCTTTAATTTCTTGTTTGATTATCTTTGATTTGTTGTTTAAATATATTTGTTTGTATATGTTTCATTCATTGTTTGTATATCTTGTCTCTGTGTTGACATATGTTAATTTCCTGTGTGTATATCTTTGATTTTTGTTTGTATATCTTTGTATGTTTTATTAATTGTTTATATATCTTTTGTTTATTTCCTTAATTTATTGTTTGTTTATCTTTAATTCATTGTTTATATGTCTTGAGTTTGTTTGGGTATCTTGCGTTTTTTTATACCTTTAATTATTGTGTATTATCTCTGTAGATGTTTTAGTTATTGTTTACAAGTCTTTGATTCAGTATGTATCTTAAGTTTGTTGGTATTTATTTCATTGTTTGTAAATCTTTTGTTTGTTTGTACATCTTTATTTATTGTTTATATATCTTTGTTTGTTCTTGTATCTCAAATTTATTATTTGTACATCTCAGCATTTTTGTTTGTATATGTTTAATTCATTGTTGGCATATTCTTAGTTTGTTTAATTTATCTTTTATATATCTTTGTTTGTGTTCATATGTTATGTGGTTGTGTGTGTATATAGTTAATTGTTCTTTATATATCGTTTGTTTGTTTGTTTATCTTTAACTTGTTTATATATCAAGTTTAGTTGTATATCTTTAATTTTTAGTTGGTATCTTTTTTGTTTGTTTAATTTATTGTTTGTATATTTTTGTTTGTTTAAGTTTCATTTATTGTTTACGTCTTTAATTCATTATATATCTTCAGTTTGTGCATCTTTATTTATTGTTTATATATCTTTGTTTGTTCTTGTATCTCAAATTTATTATTTGTACATCTTGACATTTTTGTTTGTATATTTTAATTAATTATTTATGTACCATAACTTTGTTTGTATATCTTTGTAGTTATAGTTTGTTTATTTTTAATTTGTTTGCTGAATTTATCATTTATATATCTTTGTTTGTATATGTTTAATTAATTGTTTATATATATCTTGTTTGTTTATTTTATCTTTTGTTTGTTTCTTTGATTAATTGTTTATCCTCAGTTTATATATCAGTAACAGCAGATCTGTTTACAGAGCAGTGTGATGTTGTGTGACATCATGAGACGTAAACGTTCACACACACATTAATGTGCTGGTGTTTTATCGGCGTGGACGGTGGTGGCGAGGCGCTCGTGATGTCACGGTGATGCGGTGTGGCGTTGTGTGTTTGGCTGCCACGGAGGTTTACATCTGCGGCCGGGCTCCGATCCAGAACCACAACACACACACACACACACACACACTGTGCCCTCTGTTACCACTGATACACACACACACATACACACACACACACACACACACACACACACACACACAACACACACACACACACAACACACACACTCCTGATGTTGACTTGTGTGTCCACAGATATAAATGTCACAGTTTCTCCTTGCTTCACCTTCCACGTCTGCGGCCGCTCAGCTCGCCGTTTAAAGCGGCAGAGAGAGAGGAAGAGGATGTTTCTGACCTTCATCCACACTGTGAGGTCATCAGGGTGCCGCCATGACGGGCCCTGAAACACACACACACACACACACACAGAGGAGACGGGACCGTTCTAGAGACACACAGATTTATCGTCTCAACATCGCTCCCAGATTTTCTCTCCGTCCGTCAGAAATAAGATGACATCATCAACAGCGGCAGTCGATGTTTTCCTGTTGTGTCTCGGGTTAAAAAGCAGAACTCCAGAGTGACGGCGTCCCGTGGACAACAGGAAAGACGTCTGGGACAAACAGAGACAGGCTGTCCACATATTTCCAATGACGAAATTTCAAAACTTTTCAAGGACCATGATCGACTACATCGTTTGTTTGTTTATTTTTACTTCAGTCGTTGTTTACTGTTACATGTCTTTAATTCCCTAAATTTGGCACAAACGTCCTCTTGGACTCACAAATCTGATTGGAATTTTGTCAGTCAAAGGTCAAGATTACTGTGACCTTGTGTCCCTTTAATTCTGCTGAACGCGATGACTCAAGAAGGCCTTGAGGGAAATTCCTAAAATTTGGCACAAACCTCCACCTTGACTCAACAATGATCTGATTAGAATTTGGGGGTCAAAGGTCACTGTGACCTCACAAAACCTGTTTTTGGCCATAAATCAAGAATTCGTACACTAATTATGACAAAATGTCCGACAGCTGTCCGTCTGTCCATTCTTGTGAACATAATATCTCATGAACACCTAAGGAATTTCTTCAAATTTGGCACAAACATCCACTTGAACTGAAGAATAAACTGATTAGAATTTGGGGGTCAAAGGTCACTCATTCATTTCATTCTCGTGAATGAATCTCAAGAACAACAAATTTGGCTCAAACGTCCAGTTGGATGCAACGATGAACTGATTAGAATTCGATGGTCAAAGTTCAAGGTCACCGTGTCCTTGTCTATCCCATTCTTGTGAATGCAATATCAGATTTTCTCTCTGTCCGTCAGCAATGATAAAGACTTTTCCATAACATCACTCACTGTTGAATAACTGCACCATCCGTGCTGTGGGTTTTCTTTTACTATGTTTTGGTTTGTTTTTTTTGTTTGTTTTTTTGTTTTTTTTGCTATTTTATTGTAATATATGTATGTATTGTATAATTTGATGCATGTATTGGACCCCAGGAAGAATAGCGGCAGCATTTTAAACTAAACTAAAGAACACCTTAAGGGAAATACTCGAATTTGGCACAAACGTCCAGTTGGAAGTGATTAGACTTTAGTGGTTAAAGGTCAGTGTGACCTCCTTTGTCTCCTTCTCATGAACACAATATCTCAAGAAGGTCTTGAGGAATGTCTCAATATTTGGCACAAACGTCCACTTGGACTCAACAATGAACTGATTAGATTTTGGGGTCAAAGGTCAGTGTGACCTCACAAACATGTTTTTGTCCACAACTAAAGAATTCATACACTAACTCTGACCAAACTTGACACAAATGTCTAACAGGATAAAATAATGAAGGTCAAAGGTCAAAGGTCAGCTTGACTGTGACATCATCACGTTTTAACGTCATATCTCAGGAACAGAAGGGGAGACATTTGGTCAGATACTGAATTGGTGACTCTAATCTTGAAGCTGTGCTGATTGTATAGATCTTCATGTTTTCACTGACATGATGGAGACTGTCGGAGGAAGTCGACTCGTTCGTGGAGGCGGTGACTTCAGTTTTTATTTATGAACCGCACGGCGTTCACACACGGTCGTCTTGAACGCCGTGCGGTTGTGTCGCTAATGATGGGTCACCAAACGTACTCTCAGATCCAGATCAGCTCCTGGTGCCGCTGTGTAGGAGATAAATCTGATCCTGATCATCAGCAGTGTGTGTGTGTGTGCGTGCGTGTGTCTGTGTCCGCCCCCGCTCAGGTGCAGATACAGTGTGTGTGTGTGTGTGTGTGTGTGTGTGTGTGTGTGATAAAAGCAGCCGTGTCAGACAGAGCAGTAACTCATGATGAGGCGGTGTGTGTGTCCTGACATTTATTTTAAGTGTGTGTTTTGTGTTTGAGCCTACAGGGAACATTAGTGACACAACGTGGGCTGCAACACCTGACTGATGTCATCACCTCGCACCACACACACACACACACACACACACACACACACACACACACACACACACACACACACAGTGTTTACCTGCAGCGTTTGAAGTAAACAATATGTTGACTTTTTGTCCTTCAGTGTGTGTGTGTGTGTGTGTGTGTGTGTGTGTGTGTGTGTAAGTGCTTGCATGTGCATGTACGTTATCAGGTGGACAGATCAGAGGATACTGACGGCTGTTACCTGACACCTCGTCTCCTTTCCTCTTCCCCACCCCCGTCCTGCAGACTGCTGCGCTGGCCGTCACTCAGAAACTGTGGTCGCTGGCTGTTTACACCTGTAAGACGATACTCTGGGTTAAAAAACCTGCGGCATTAATAAATCTGGTGACTGCAGGAGCTTTGATGGTGATGATGATGAGACTGGAGGGCCGCCTCCTGACAGGTGACCTGAGAGGTCGTTGGTCGGCAAGATGCGTGAAGGCCTCTGCAGACGACACAGAGCTGGTTACAACCAGCAGAGTTTCCCGTTAAGGCTCAGGCGGCAGACGCTGGTGATGTCAGGCTGCTGAGGCCGACACATTTTTAGTTTCTGCTTTTATTATCAACAAGTCCTCCCACTCTGTGACAGAAACACACTCCACACTCAACATCTGACCAGCATCTGCATATTACAGCAGGAAACAGCCTCATCAGCAGGTCCAACACACACACACACACACCTACAGACACACACACACACACACACACACACACCTACAGACACAGCACTAATTCAGCAGCGCTGCCCTCCTGCCTCTCGTCAGTGTGAAGTAGGAGACGAGGTCAGAGGAGACACGTCCACACAGAGACGAGTGGGGAGAGGGAGAGGACGGCAGGCGAAGGCAGAGAGCGGCTCATTTAAAGGGAGGACGAGGAATCTGAAACAGGTGATGGAGAGGGTGATGGAGGGGGAGGAGAGGAAGGAGGAGAGGAAGGAGGAGAGGAAGGAGGAGAGGAAGGAGGAGAAGAGGGAGGTCAGCGTTAGTCATTCTGTCCCTATTAATTGGACTGCAATTACATGGCTTTTGGCCCTCTGAGCACCCTGTAGACAGACCGTCAGGCCCGTCCATCAAACCATGTGTCTGAGCGAACGTTGGGCGAGTGTGAGCACAGAGGAGGAAGAGGAGGAGCTGAGGAGAGAATGAGACGCGGCGAGGAGCAGATGTTCCCCGATGACTTTACAAACTGTGTGAGGGAGTCTGACCAGTTCTTCCTCAGACACCACACATTTTGTCACCCTTTCTTCTTCGCCGTGTGATCTCGCTCCTCTTCATCGCTCACCCTCTCATTTGCCTGCTGACTTCATCATCTGTCACCTCTCCTCCTCCTCCTCCTCGTCCTCCTCTGTGCTCCCTTTATCTCCGCTCTCCGCCGGCCACGGCGCCGGAGCAGAGACCGGCCGAGGTGAGGACACGTCAGCTCTGATCCCTCGCTGTCACATCAGCCTGTGATCTTATCGCCGAGCGGGGCGGGCGGAGCGGCCGCCGTCGTTAGCATTCAGCCTGTGATCCCCCCCCATCACCCCCCATCACCCCCCCACCCGTCCACCTCCTTTGGTTCCCGGCGCCCAGCGAGCCTCGGCTTTGAGTGACTCGGATGGGAATGAGATGTCAGTGTGTGTGTGAGGGGAGCAACACCTGCCAGCATCAATCACAGGACTCCAGCCCTGAGAACACTGGACACACACACACACACACACACACACACACACACACACACACACACACACACAAACAGTTGTGTACCAACACAAAAACAAACATCACATCAACACCATCGCTCTCTGGAAACTGATGCTCGTCCGCGGACATTTACGCACAGATGTAGTCACAGAATATATCACGACACAAACACATGGAATCAAATGAAACCGCTGTTACATGTCTGCACACACACACACACACACACACAGTAACACACAGTAAATAGCTGCCTTTTAGCGCTCAGAGCGCCGTCGCAGGGTTTTGACAGCGAGCGCTCTCTATTTATGTTTTATTCACAGTTTGGTCACCTTGACAGAGACGGCTGAAAACAAACAAACACTTTAGGGCGGCGAGCGGCGAGCGGGGAATGGTTTTCAGTAACCACAGGCTTTGCACTGAGCTGAGTGAGTCGTCAGATGGACTGTGCGCCGGGAGCCGCCATCAGAATGTAGATGGGAGCTGCTGTCACACCAGAGGAGGAGGCAGGCGAGGGCGAGTGGGTCAGCGCCGAGGCCGGATTACAAACCATCAGCTCCAGGTTCACTGTGCGTCGACTGCTTGGACATCATGTAATCAACTGCTCTGCGGCACAAACGCACATCAGTTAAAGCAGGTGCTGCATCGTGGTTTAGAAATATGTTGTTAAGTGATTCGATGTATTTCCGCGATCAATGACGTCATTTACGTTGCCGCAGCGCGATCTCGACCTGTAAAGGACAGGTCATCCTGCAGTTTATCACAAACGTTCAAATTAAAAATCGACACATCAGGGCTCCCAACTTTTCTGCTGGTGCAAACAACTTTCTCAGCTGGTATACTGTCACAATTAGCACATGACTTCTTGATTTATGGCCAAAATCATTTTCTGTGAAGTCACAGTGACCTTTAAATTCTAACCAGTTCATTGTCGAGTCCAAGTGGACGTTTGTGCCACATTTGAAGAGATTCCCTCAAGGCCTTCTTGAACTATAATGTTTGTGAGTATGAGATGGACGCAAGGCCACAGTGACTTTTGACCACCAAAATCTAATCAGTTTATCCTTGAGTCCAAGTGGACGTTTGAGCCAAATTTGAAGAAATTCCATCAAAGCCTTCTTGAGATATCACGTTCATGTGTATGAGATGAACTCAAGGTCACAGTGACCTTTGACCACCAAAACCTAATCAGTTCATTGTTGAGTTTAAGTGGATGTTTGTGCCAAATTGAAGGAACAATGTCCACCTGGACTCAATGATGAACTGATTAGATTTTGGTGGTCAAAGGTGAAAGGTCAAGGTCATTGTGACCTTGTCTGCCTCATTCTTGTAAACATAATAACACTAGAATGCCTTGGCTGAATTTCTTTAATATTGGCACAACTGTTAACTTGGACTCAACTATGATCTGATTCGATTTCGGAAGACAAAGGTCAAGGTCAGTGTGCCCTTGTATCTGTCTCATTCTTGTGAGCGTAATATTTCATGAATACATTGAGGGAATTTCTTCAAATTTGGCACAAACATCCACTTGGACTGAAGAATGTGACCTCACAAACGTGTTTCTGTCCATAACTGAAGAATTCATACACTAATTCTGACCATACTTGACACAAACGTCTAACAGGATAAAATAATGAAGATCAAGATGTTTGGCATTTCCTTGAGGGAAATTCCTCAAATTTGGCACAAACATCTACTTAGTCTCAGTCAGAATAAATCTTCTCTCTGTTGTGGTTTTATTAGACTCGTCCACTTCCTCAAATTTGGCACAAACGTCCACTTGGACTTAAGAATAACCTGATAAAAATTTGGTGGTCAAAGGTCACAGAACATGTTTCTGTCCATAACTGAAGAATTCATTCACTAACTCTGACCAAACTTGACACAAATGTCTAACAGGATAAAATAATGAAGGTCAAAGGTCAAAGGTCAGCTTGACTGTGACATCATCATGTTTTAACGTCATATCTCAGGAACAGAAGGGGAGACATTTGGTCAGATACTGAATTGGTGACTCTGTGACTAACAGACGTGGAGGCGTACGACCGTGAGGCCGTAACTCTAGTCGGCCATATTTTGCTGTCTAATGTGCAGAGGCCTTTGAAATGAACTGGTTTTCACAGTTAAAGACTGTAGAATGATAAATAAATTAACGCTGTACCTTGAGGCCGGAGTAGCTCCGCGGCTGTTTAAGCCATCCTTGTGTCACTGAGCTTCTAGAACCAAATGTTTCACAAAGACTCTCAGTGTGCCGTAACACCGTCGCAGAGCTCCAACCTGTCAGGGTGTCTCGACACATGCAGACTCTGTGAGAGCTGAGGAAATGTACGACCCTCCGATTCAAACATTCATTTTATGCTCAGGTTGTAATCGCTCTGTCCGCAGAGGGAAACTGTGCCCTCGCCACATAATTCAACGCAATGTACTCTTTGTGACAGGCAGGAAATGAAGCTCAGACGGCGATGATTGAGGTCTCTCAGTGCCGGCCATCTGCAGCCACATAAACTGAACTGTGATGGTCATTGTTGTTGTCAAAGCTCAAGTGACACACATATCCAACCATTTCCTCGTGCTCACCAAATGTGACGCTCTCTGTGAGCTGATTTTTTAGGATTTCTCGGCCTTGTGAATCACTTCGGTCAAAAACATCAGCACACCGAGACAGGCATGATCTCAGGAGGAGGCGGTCACCGAGACCTCACACCAAACTGCTTCTCAAGGAATTACTCAGACAAATTCAGTGTCTGAATGAAATCATGAGCGTTTTGCTTTTGTGATCTCAAATCGTTTGGTGTAAGGTGCTCATTAAACTCAGTGTGAAGTCAGTCTTTTTCTCCTCTTGACGTTCTAATAAAATAAAACAAGCCTTGGCTCATGCAAATAGTGTACGTTTCATGACGTGAACATTGTCCAACAAGCTTAAGTTAGCTAACGTTAGCTAGTAACTTTATTCTCACAGTGTTTCACCACACTTCTGGGAACAGTTGACCTAGTAGGTAAAAAAGCTAAAGTTAGCTTGGGACAGTTGAACTAATGTTGGTAGGTTAATAATAGTAGCTTATGTTAGCTGGTAACATTAGCCTGACAGCTTTTCACCAGGCTTCTGGGAACAGCTGCTGTTTTCTACTTATTAAGTAGAAAACAGCAGCTAAAGTTAGCTTATGTTAGCTAGTATTGTTAGCTAACGGGACGGCTGAACTAACGTTAGTAGGTTAATAATAGTAGCTTATGTTAGTTAACGTTAGCTGGCAATGTTAGCCTGACAGCTTTTCACCAGGCCTCTGTAAACAGTTGACCTAGTAGGTAGAAAATTGTAGCCTTACTAGCATAAGTTAGCTAGTAATGTTAGCTAATGGAACGGCTGACCTACTGTTAGAAGGTGAAAAATAGTATGTTAGGCTAACGTTAGCTAGTAACATTAAAAAGTGTTTCATCAGGCCTCTGGTAACGGTTTACCTAGTAGGTAGAAAATAGTAGCTTAAGTTTGCTAACACTAGCTAGTAACAATAACCTGAGAGCGTTTGACCTCTGGGAATTGTTGACTAGTAGGAAATCATAGCTTATGTTAACTTATGTTAGCTACTAACATTAGCCTGAGAGAATTTCACCAGACCTCTGGGAACAGTCGATCTCGTAGGTAGAAGATAGTATTTAAAATTAGCTAATGTTAGCTAGTAACGTTAGCCTAAAAGCGTTTCATCAGGCTTCTAGTAAGGGTTGATCTAGCAAGTAAAAAGTTAAGTTTGCTAACCTTAGCTATTAACTTTAGCCTGATGGTGTTTCATCAGACCTCTGGGAACAGCTGACCTAGCAGATAGAAAATAGCAGCTAAAGTTTGCTAACATTAGCATGTAACAATAACCTGAACGTTTCATCAGATTTATGGGAATTGTTCACCTAGTAGAAAATAATACCTTGTGTTAACTTATGTTAGCTAGTAACGTTAGCCTGACAGTATTTAACCAAACCCCCAGGAAAGGTTGACCTACTAGGTAGAAAATAGTATTTAAAGTTTGCTAATTTTAGCTAGTAACATGAGCCTGACAGCGTTTCACTGGACTTCTGGGAACAGCTGACCTAGCAAGTAGAAAATATTAGCCAAAGTTAGTCAACATTAACTAGTAACATTAACCTGACAGCATTTCACCAGATCTCCAGGAATGGTTGACCTGTAGCTAAAGTTAGCTTACATTAGCTTTCAAGTTGAAATGAGGAGTATCTACATGATACGTCCTTGTTTCACTACAAAAAAACAAAATAAAATGTCATTTCCAGTCAATACTTCAATAAAAACTGTGCGTTTTTGGTTTTAAAAAGAACAAACGTAGGGAGATTTGCTGCAAGTAGGCTACTCACATATCTTTTCAGTGGTTACTGAGTCAAGTAACATTCTGTATACAGGACCGGTCTGGTGTTTGACTGAATATCAAACCGGCTCGACCCTAATACAGACATTTTGACAAACTATAATCTGTGATTTAGCAGATTATTTTGAAACTTCTGTCACACGTGTTAAATATTAAATGCAAGTAAATAACCTGCATACATTTAACATACCATGACATTTTCCCACACGACATAATCAGACCAGTCTATATGTATTTTTAACGCACAGCGTGAGCTCGGGGAAAAGAACTCGACGTCCGGGTTACATTAAATGTATGTTTCTGACTGTCATGAAACTGTGATGTGATTCATTCCCGTGGAGAACTTCTCGCTGCTCTCTGAAAGCTTCACGACCACCGTGATGTATTTTTACTCCTGTCAACATGATTCATACAGTCCCATCATCCCCTTCACCCTCGTCCTGGTGTGTCTGTGTCGGAGAAGCAGAGCTCACAAATCTGATGACTTTAAACTTGACAAAATCAAAAAACACCGGGCGCACTGGATGTCAAATTCTGGGCCGGTTCTGATGTTTGAAATAACATTTGGCTGATAGTGGATACAGATCTGCTTTTGTTGTTGTTTTTTATTATGTTTTTGTTATTTATTTCCCCTTTTGTTCCAAACAAAGAAATGTTCATCATAAAAAATGTGATTGCTTTAAAGTCTTTTTAGCATTTATAATATACCATATATATAGATTTTGTGTTGGTACACAATAGATATATATCTATTTCATATTGCTGTGAAAACCTCAACAACTTTCTCCATTAAACAGCTGAATTTACCAAAAACTCCGTTTTACAAGATTACATTGAACACATCATAAGTAAAGTCCACCTGATACTCAATTTTACTAAACAGAGCTCTAACGCATCATAATGTGACCTCTGTTAGCTGCTAGTTCCATCGACCGCTAACAGCTAACGTTAGCTAACCTCCTGCTGATGTCAACCAGACTGTTTATAAAGATGGACGACAATATAAATACAAAAAATTAACTTGACAGAGAGTCTCTCATTTATTTATTTTCAAAAGGGAGAATTTTTACACAAACTTCCATTTCAAAAAATGTTTTCAAGTTTCAATTACGGTAATAAAATGTTTGTTAAACAAACAATAACCCTTCTGTTTTTATTCCTGTAAGAATCAATCTGACTGATAATAATAATAATAATAATAATAATATTTGATAATTCTGTGATATCGTGAAACAGTGATATTTTCTGAGACAGTTATCGTACCGTGAAAATCTCAACCCGTAACAACCCTACTGACGTCTCTAGTAGTGACACTTTGCCACCGAACAGTTGACCAAACGTTAGGCGACCAGAAAGGTCATCAGTCGGCAAGATTACATGTCAGTGTTTCCCCTACCATTATATTAGGGGGGCGCCCCGCCGCCCCAACAGCACCCCCCCGCCCCCCCTGGAAGGTCAAGTTAATTTAATTTCATTTTATTTTCTATATAGCTCCAGATCACAACAGAAGTCATTTAAGGTTACCTTTCCTATAGAACAGGTCTATACCTTGTCCTTTTATTAAACTAACTAAATAACCTCGTGTTATTTATCTTATTTACACCACAGCATGTCACTTCTGTCTCTACATGGTCGCGCATTTTCAATTCCCTTCTGCTCTCTGTATCGTGCACGGCGGAGCTCCGCCCCAAACACACACACAAACAGACACGTGCGCACACACAAGTGAGCACACTAGAGTCCGAGACAATTCTAAGCGAGCCCGACCCAAACTCAACGCAGTTTGTTACCTGACATAGTTATTGTCATGGACCGCGTGTAAATGACCATCAAAATGCTGCTGTTACTCACAGTCAAACATGCTGCTCACACAGCAGCACGGCACTACACACACTTAGTTGGAGCGGAGCCTTGGAGCGTTGTCACGTAAATAACAAATCCCCCCCCCCCAAAAGCTGTAACCCTGGGGGGGAAACACTGCATTGGTCGCTTAGTCGCAAAAAAATAAATAAAAATAAAACAAGCAAACATGAAACTCTGTGAGGAGCTGCGCCTTGTCAAAATAATTGAAAGGACAGACACAGGAAGTGGAGTCAGGCTAATCTCCAGGGCTGGTACCTGCGGTTATTCCACAGGCTAGTTAATAACATGTGGGGCAGGAAATCCAAAGTGTGGGATCATTTTGAGAAGGTGAAGGACCAACCCAAGGTGATATGTAAACTCATCTTCATTGGTCCACTACAAACATGACGTATCATGTGAAACATGGAAGTAGCTACATGCCCATTAGCCCACAGCGTCATTAACAGGCGGCTCGCTCAGTGTGTGACGTGCACTTGGGGATAAATAGGAGGATAGGGGGACAGGTTAGGATAGGAGATAATACAGGGTTGGACATCTATTTGCAGGCTGTGGTGGCCAAAATCTAATTTATGTCCTACGTACAAGACATTATCTCCGACGTAATATCTCATACCTAGGGGATAGTAATTTCTAGATAACATCTCATACATAGAATGTGACATTATAGAAGATGAAGTCCTGTACGTTAGAGATAATATCTCATACATAAGAGATAATATAGGGTAGGAAATGTATTTGCAAACTATATTGGCCAAAATCTAAGTCATGTCCTACACACAGGATGTTATCTGCTATGATAGTATCTCCTACATACGAGATATTTCATACCTAGAAGAAAGAAACTTCTGGACAACGTCTGTTACACAGAAGATGATATTATAGGACAAAAAAAAATCACATATGTAAGAGATAATATCTTGTACATAGGAGATAACGTACTTTATTTGTGAACTACGATGGTCAAAATCTAATTTATCACCTACGTACAAGATATTATCTCCTGTGTATGGGTTGTTGTCTCCTGTGATAGTATCAAAGAGATATTTTTGTCATACCTAAGACATCATATTTCTAGATGTCTTCTATGTAGGAAATAATATCATGGGAGATAAAATCACATACCTAGGAGATAATATCACGTACATAGGAGATAATGTGGGGTGGGAAATTTATTTCCAGGCTAGGGTGGCCAAAATCTAATTTATGTCCTACGTACAGGATGTTATCTGCTATGATAGTATCTCCTACGTAGGACATATCTCATACCAAGGAGAGAGAAATTTCTAGATAACGTCTTCTACATAAAATGTGACATTATAGGAGATAAAGTCACAGACTCAAGAGATAATATGTCGTACACAGGGGATACTAAAGTGTTGGAAATTTATTTGCGGACTGTATTGGCCAAAATCTGATTAATGTCCTACAAACAAAATATTATCTCCTACATTTCTCCTACGATAGTATCTCCCACATAGGAGATATTTTCTCATAGCTAGTTGATCATATATTTCATAATATCGTAGGAAATAAAATCACATGCGTAGGAGATAACACAGGACAGGAGATTTATTAATTTATTTGCAGGCTATTTTGGCCACTCTAAAATCTAAAATCCAAATATAAACAAATTTAACATAAATAAAAATACATGCATTTGTTGTGCACTCTGACAGGCAGACGTGCACGAGTCCTTAATGACGATAGTGTTGTAACATGGTGCAATTACTGTGGCTACAAAATAAGACCTGAGCAAATAAACAACCATCTTCACTCGCCAGTTACTGCTGTCATACTTTCCTCCGTGTGTGTGTGTGTGTGTGTGTGTGTGTGTGTGTGTGTTAATGCGAGTGAGCATGCGTGAGTATTTTAACATCGTTATTTCAATTATTCGTGTGTTGTGAGGTTGAGAATACGTTGTGACAGCTCATGAATAATTCTAGTCCTGTGCGGGAAGCGTGTGTTTATCTACCCTTTAGACTGCTTATTGACACGCACACACACACACACGCACACACACAGCTCCATTGAAATGATAATGCCACAGATAATTAAGAGTGATACTGAATTACAAAATGGATGAGATAGTCTCGGTTTGAGTCTAATTAAAGGTTCCATGGTCCTCTTTTGCGTAAAATTAATATGAATGCACACAGAAAAATACACTCATATATGTTGGCTTCTTCTGCCCTGCACACACACACACACACACACACACACACACACACACAAAGATAAACAAGAATACATAATGCTCTGCTGGCAGAAGGCAGGAGCTGCACCGTGTTCTTGACCCACAGCCAGAAACATTTATCAAACAGGCTTCAGAGGAAAAATGACATACTCATATAAATATAATGTACCGCTGAACATTAACAGGTGGTGTCAGTGCACTGAGTCTATATTTATAGGCTGATGTATTCAATTATATCTCACACACATTTTATCACAATTTAAACTTTAGGGTGCGTTCACACCTGCCCTGTTTGGTTCGGTCCAATCAAACTCAGGTTCCTTTGTGCAGGTGTGAATGCACCAAAACAACCGGACCGAGACCTTCTTGAAGAGGTGGTCTGGGTCCAAAGTCGTCGAAATCCGGCGCTTGGGCAGCGACTTACAGCGTCAGAAAGCAATGATAAAAGACGCCCTTTAACATCTGCATGATACCCGGCTGGTTGCCGTTATAGTTTAACGCTGGCCGGCGACATCAGGTTTCCACCCCCTCGCTATGACGAGACAAGGACGAAAGTTAAGATGGTGATAGTAAAACTGGGGTGGGCGGGAGGGGTGGTGGATGGGTCCAGCAATCAGGGACTTTCACCTGAGAGAGCGTTGTTCACTTCCTGTGAGATTGTAAAGCCAAACCCTGTTCTTTGTTCCTGAACGTAACCACGTGTGTGTGTCGGCTAAATGTAACCATGTGTGTGTGTGTTGGAGGTTACGTTTAGCCGACACACACATGTGGTTACGTTTAGCCGACACACACACGTGGTTACGTTCAGCCAACACACACACACATGGTTACGTTTAGCCAACACACACGCACATGGTTACGTTTAGCCAACACACACACATGGTTACGTTTAGCCGACACACACACGTGGTTACGTTCAGCCAACACACACACACATGGTTACGTTTAGCCAACACACACACACATGGTTACGTTCAGCCAACACACACACACATGGTTACGTTTAGCCGACACACACACATGGTTACGTTTAGCCAACACACACACACGTGGTTACGTTTAGCCGACACACACACATGGTTACATTTAGCCAACACACACACATGGTTACGTTTAGCCAACACACACACACGTGGTTACGTTTAGCCAACACACACACATGGTTACATTTAGCCAACACACACACATGGTTACGTTTAGCCAACACACACACACATGGTTACGTTTAGCCAACACACACGCACATGGTTACATTTAGCCAACACACACACACATGGTTACGTTCAGCCAACACACACACACATGGTTACGTTCAGCCAACACACACACACATGGTTACGTTTAGCCGACACACACACATGGTTACGTTTAGCCAACACACACACACGTGGTTACGTTTAGCCGACACACACACATGGTTACATTTAGCCAACACACACACATGGTTACGTTTAGCCAACACACACACACGTGGTTACGTTTAGCCAACACACACACATGGTTACATTTAGCCAACACACACACATGGTTACATTTAGCCAACACACACACACGTGGTTACGTTTAGCCAACACACACACACGTGGTTACGTTTAGCCAACACACACACGTGGTTACATTTAGCCAACACACACACATGGTTACATTTAGCCAACACACACACACGTGGTTACGTTTAGCCAACACACACACACGTGGTTACGTTTAGCCGACACACACACACATGGTTACATTTAGCCAACACACACACATGGTTACATTTAGCCAACACACACACATGGTTACATTTAGCCAACACACACACATGGTTACATTTAGCCAACACACACACGTGGTTACGTTTAGCCAACACACACACGTGGTTACGTTTAGCCGACACACACACACGTGGTTACGTTTAGCCGACACACACACAGGTGGTTACATTTAGCCGACACACACACATGGTTACGTTCAGCCAACACACACACACATGGTTACGTTTAGCCGACACACACACATGGTTACATTTAGCCAACACACACACATGGTTACATTTAGCCAACACACACACACACATGGTTACGTTTAGCCGACACACACACATGGTTACGTTAAGCCGACACACACACACGTGGTTACGTTTAGCCGACACACACACACACGTGGTTACGTTTAGCCGACACACACACACACGTGGTTACGTTTAGCCGACACACACACATGGTTACGTTTAGCCAACACACACACGTGGTTACGTTTAGCCGACACACACACATGGTTACGTTTAGCCAACACACACACGGTTCCGTTTAGCCAACACACACACGTGGTTACGTTTAGCCGACACACACACGTGGTTACGTTTAGCCAACACACACGTGGTTACGTTTAGCCGACACACACACGTGGTTACGTTTAGCCAACACACACGTGGTTACGTTTAGCCGACACACACACGTGGTTACGTTTAGCCAACACACACGTGGTTACGTTTAGCCGACACACACACGTGGTTACGTTTAGCCGACACACACACATGGTTACGTTTAGCCAACACACACACGTGGTTACGTTTAGCCGACACACACACGTGGTTACGTTTAGCCGACACACACACATGGTTACGTTCAGGAAAAAAGAACAGGGTTTGGCTTTACAATCTCACAGGAAGTGAACACTGCTCTCGCAGGTGAAAGTCCCTGGTTGTTGGACCCACCCACCACCCCGCCCAACTGACCTACTTGGACCTTCGCTGCCTTAACTTTCTTTCTTTCTTTTCCCGCCATGTTTCCCTCTGATACTGCCAAGCACCGCTTATTATGCCAACGTTAAAGGACGACTTTTTCATCAGTGTCTCACGCCACGTCACTGCCTAGGCGCAGGATTTCGACGACTTTGGGGTGAGACAGACAGTGCAGTTGTTCTTCTTCTCTGTGTTTATTAGCGACTCACAAACCAAGTTTAAAGGTACATGTAGCGCCACCCTCTGTATCGGGTGTGTAGATACTGCCCTTGTTAAGTCAATGAAAGCATTTTATCAGCTGAAATTTTAATTATCGGAATAATGTAGAATTATAAAAATGTCTCGTTATCGGCCCGATTTATAACCGACATAAAACACAGACAGCATCAGATTCTGATTCGTCATGGTGTTGGTTTGAGGGCGTTAACTTGAGTTTGTTCGCGGTTAGCTTTGTGAAAACGTGACGGCTCAAACTGACGCCGTGAAATTAAGATAAAGCTTCTCGTCTGTGTCACAAACCGGACGTGTCACATGACACATGACATCATCACAGCGGGATGATTTCTTTGTGAAACACTCGAGAGGTTTGGAAAACAATCCTGCGAGGACGCCATGGAGCACAAAGAAAGTTTGTGCGCCCTGCAGCCTTTAACACACACACACACACAGAAACACACACTCGGTGTGAGAGGACCAGTCACTGTGAGCAGTCAGAGCTGTGCAGAGAAACAGAGACGCCACAAACCTGCCACCATCCATCAGCATCACATCCTCACTGTGTCCACTCACATCCTGTCTACAGGAGGAGGAGGAGGAGGAGGAGATAAGAAAAGGAGTAATTACAAAGCTTTTGAGTTGGTCAAACGGCGCTGCTGTGGCGGTGAATTTTGACGTTTCAACATGACACAGGAAGTTGTTGTAACTTGATTTTACATCGTCTAGTCTTCCACAATAAGAGTCCAGGTCCAAGGACAGTAAGTCAGAGTCAGTCACCTACAGGAGGTCAGCCTCATCAGACACCGTCAGGTTTATATTTACATGGTGTAGTACACTGAAGTTTTAGGGGTTTTTCACACATGATTTGTTTTGGTTTGGAAGTAATTTTCAGTATTTCAAAGTTTTTATTCCATTTATCTACAGATGGGTGACGGTCCCCTAAAAACACCTGTGTTTGGGGCTCAAATGCTGTAGGAAACACAGTGACAGGTCCCTAAGAACACAGTAAAAACAACTGGTTTTTGCACCTAAAAAGCCTGCAGGAAAAAAAGTGTTGAGTCACTGAAGAACGCCCACGTTTAGGGGCTGAAAAACCAATAGAAAAACAGTGACAGGTCCCTAAAAACAACCATGTTTAGGGGGCTAAAATGCTGTGAGAAAAACAGTGACAGGTCCCTAAAAACACCCACTTTTTGAGGCTAAAATGCTGCAGGAAACACAGCTACAGGTTGCTAAAAAACACCTACATTTGGTGGTTAAAAACCTGTGAGAAAAACAGTGACAGGTCTCAGAAAACACCCACGCTTTAGGCCTCAAATGCTGCATGAAACAAAGCTACAGGTCGAGTTTCAATGCTGCAGGAAACACAGCTATGGGTCACAAATAAACACCTACATTCAGGGGCTGAAAACCCGCAAGAAAAACAGTGACAGGTCCCTAAAAACACCCACATTTGGGGGCTAAAACGCTGCAGGAAAAACGGCAGCTGTTCCCTAAAAACACCACAAGCCACAGGAAAAACAATGACAGTTCCCTAAAAAGTTTTTTTTCCAGTATTCTGTTGTCATGTGGCTTTAATTTTGGCAACTTCATCAACTGTCCTGATTTTGTCCAGTTTGTCTCTGTGATCCTGAAAACATTGACCGCCTCTGTCCCGACAGAAAAACTGTTTATTCCTCCCTTTCATTTGTCTGTCCGATAAGTCTGATTACTTCAGGGCTGTTTTATAACAATATCGTAAAAGCAGCGAGGCAGCCTCCGTCCTCTGCTGCTGAGTCAAGCCACGAAAAACATTACACACACACATTTAAAGGATGGATTTTATATTTTTTGCATTAATATTTTGCATTAGGCTGAAACCCCCGCATGAGACATGGCTACTGGTCGCTAAAAACACCCATGTTTGGGAGCTGAAAACCCACAAGAAAAACAGTGACAGTCCCCTAAAAATACCCACGTTTGGGAGCTAAAATGCTGCAGAAAAAACAACTATGGGACGCTACAAAACACCTATGATTGGGGGCAGAAAACTTGAAAGACTAACAGCGACAGGTTGCTAAAAAAAACAAAAAAAAAACCACCCACATTTGGGGGCTGAAAACCTGCAGGAAAAACAGTGACAGGTTCCTAAAAACACTGATGTTTTGAGGCTCAAATGCTGCGTGAAACACAGCTACGGGCCCCTAAAAACAGCCATGTTTGGGAGCTAAAATGATTCAGGAAACACAGTGACATTTAAAGGCTGGAAATTTTGTTTTTGCTTTATAAAATTGTCAGCATGATGTTAAAAAGGGTTTTCGTCACTCCTGGAACAAAACCTGGAAGTTCTGTATGATAAACATATACATTTGGAGGCTTCAGGCATCATGGGAAATGTAGGACCCAGTGTTTTTAGACACGTATCTGAGTGTTTCTGCTCTCTGTTGAGTTTTAACAGCTTCACGTATGAAACTTGTGTTTTCCTGTGATTTGTCTTTAATGTCTCTCTCAGCTCCGTTAAATCAACTCGTTATAACTGCCGCTGGAACGAGATCACGGCTGTATTAAAGACCGAGTTGTTTTCCTCTCCGTGTCTTTAGGAGTGAGTTTCTCAGAGCTGCGACACGTTGGCGTCCTGCAGCTGTAGCAGACACAGAGCAGCAGCAGAGTTTGACTTCAGCTGCAGCCAATCTTCATCTCTCAGAGTAAAACTCTCCAGATGCTCCTGGCTCTCACCGTCTTTATGTTGAACTCTGATGCCTGACCTGGTGAAGAGCGGCCGGTCGCTCCTCTGAAGTATCTCCACCTCTTATTCTATTATTGGCTCACAGAGGGAGGATGAAACTCACACAGTGCAACAGCGCCTCTCTGTGGTTTACCTGCACAGCTGCACCGTCATGACACAAGCTCTGTTTTATTCTCTGGACATAAAGTCACCTCAAATATTGAAACACCGGCCACTGTAAATGATCCACTAATGACCTCGACTGTGTTGTCTGTTAATGAATCATCACACTTCCTGATAAACATGAATAAAAATTAATATTTTACATAGATGTATACGTTCCAGTCTATTCACTGAAACCTTCAATATAACTTTAATGGCATGACAAAAACAAAACACAGTAAGAAAGATTTACTTTCCAAATGGCAGAGATGTTTTACAGTTTGTGTTTCCACTGTGCACTGAAAAACATTCACATATATCTCAGTTAAATATTCATATCAGACAGTATGGATGCATGTATCAGATACATGACTCACACACAAACCTCTATAAATGTGACATACAAAACACGACCCAGTCAACACATAGAAACGTCAACACTGTCCCCGTCTGCGACCACAGATACATTTATAGATAGGAACCTCTGCATGTCAACAACATGAAGTTTGGTGAGTGTGGTTATGTTGAGGCATAAAATCCACTTGGTTAGAGTTAGGAAAAGACCATGCTTATAATTCCCAGTTATAGTGACACAATCCTGCTGCAAAAGCAGAGATGTCTCAGTAAAAACAACTGCTTTTTGTGCTTTAAAAGGCTGCAAGAAAAACAGCATTGAGTCACTGAGGAACGCCCACGTTTAGGGGCTGAAAAACTACAAGACACAATGAAAGGTCCCTAAAAACACCCACATGTGGGGGCTCACATGCTGCTGGAAACACAGCTACAATTCAGTGGAAAAACACCCATGTTTGAGGTCTGAAAACCTGCAAGAAAAACAGTGACAGGTCCCTAAAAATACGTACAATTGGGGGCCAAAAGCCACAGGGAACACAGTGATAAGTCACTACAAAACACCCATATATCCATATCTGAGGGCTAAAAAGTCACTGGAAATACAGCCACATGTTTCCAGCAGCTACAGGTTGCTACAAAACACCTGTATTTGGGGGCTGAAAACCACAGGCAACAAAGTGATGGGTCCCTAAAAACACCCACGTTTGGGGGCTTAAATGCTGCTTGAAACACAGCTACAGGTCGCCACAAAACACCAGAAAGTCACTAGAAATAAAGCCACGTGTTTCCAGCAGCTACAGGTTGCTACAAAACACCCACATTTGGGGGCACAAAAACACACCTGCATTTAGGGGCTCAAATGCTGCTGGAAAAACAGTGACAGGTCCCTAAAAACTGCAATGTTTGGGGGCTAAAAAGTTGCTTGAAATACAGCCATGTTTCCAGCAGCCACCGGTTGCTAAAAAAATTATAGCTGCTGTGTCTGTCTGATATGTGACATGTCCCTCCACCTCCTGAGGACAAAGACAGCTCGTCACTACGTCACTTTACAAACGTTGCTATGATACGTATGAAACGTACAACATTTCCTTCTGGTGACAACAGGACACAGAGGTTCAGTCCACGGCGGGACATTCAGAGACAGACAGACAGACAGTGTTTGTGTGAGACTCACTATGTGACGCTGGTGTCTCCCGTCTGTCCTGCAGGTGAGCTGTCCATGTCCTGTAATGTCCCCCTGCAGCTCCTCTGTCCTCTGCTGCTGGCTAACGGCTCCCACAGTAACACCTGAGCAGGTAAGGTTAGCAACATGTTAACTCTCCCTCTGTTTGTTTGCTCACTTTGTGTCTGTGCTGAGCTGACGTCACACTTCCGGAGACAACAGTGACGACATCTGACCGACACGCCGTCTGCACTGCACCTGTCCTCCTCCTCCTCCTCCTCTTCCTCAGGTGTCCCACCGCCGCAGCGAGCTGCCGGAAGAAGCTCCGAGTGGAGGCGGGACTACACGTTAAGCCCCGCCTACACCAACCACGGCGGTATCCGGTGGGAGAAGTGCTCCGACATTTTATCAGCTTGAGTCACAGTGATGAAAGTACACTGTAGAGACACTGTGTCACAGGTCCGAGTCCTGCTGTAAAACACTGACAAGAAATTAAAACACGTGAGCATCAAATATTTTATTAAAAGTTAATTCCTCATTCAGCAGAGTGTTCAATGTTAGAATAACACACACACATATTATCATAATTATTGATGCGTTCATCTCTCTAATGCAGCGGCTGGAGTTCATTTACTGACTGATTGTCACCAGGAGACAATGTCTCTGCTCCCCATGAATATCAGGTCAGCAACTAGTTGCTGTGTTTCCAGCAGCTTTTTAACCTCCTAACAGTGTGTTTTTGTGGACCTGTCGCTGTGTTTTCTGCAGCTTCTTAGCCCCAAAACACGGTTTTTTGTTTGTTTGTTTTTTTTGCAACCCATCACTGTATTTCTAGCATCTTTTTAACCCCCAATCATGAGTATTTTTTTAGCAGCCTGTCACCGTATTTCCAGCATTTTTCTAGCCCACAAATGTGGGTATTTTTGAGTGACCCATCACTGTGTTTCCAGCATGTTTTTACCTGCAAATGTGGATGTTTTTAGCAACCCATCACTGTTTTTCTAGCGTATTTTTAACCCCCAAACATGGGTATTTTTTAGCAACCCATCACTGTGTTTCCTGCAGCTTTTTAACCCCCTAACAATGTGTTGTTTGGCAACCTGTCGCTGTGTTTTCAGCAGCTTCTTAGAACACAAACATGGGTGTTCTTTGGCAACCCAAAACTACATTTCGAGTGGCGATAGTGCCACCAAACATTGGTGTTTAATAGCAACTAGTTGCTGTTTTTCCTACAGCTTTTTAGCCCCCAAAGATGGGTGCTGTTAATGACCAATCACTGCGATTCCAGTGGCAATAGTGCCACCAAACATTGGTGTTTAATAGCAACTACTTACCGTTTTTCCCGCAGCCTTTCAACCCCCAAATTTGTGGGGGGTTTTGAGACCCATCAATGTGTTTCCAGCGACTTTTTAAGCCTCTAAAGATGTGGGTCCTGTTGCTGTGTTTCCTGTATGTTTTCAGACCCTAGGCATGGGTTTTCTGTAGCAACCCATCACTATGTTTCCAGTGGCAATAGTGCCACTAAACATTGGTGTTAAATAGCAACCAGTTGCTGTTTTTCCTGCAGCTTTTTAGCTCCCAAACATGTTTTTAAGCGACCCATGTTTCTAGTCTTTTTTGCCCCAAAACAAGGCTGCTTTTAGGAACCTTTCGCTGTGTTTCCTGCACCTTTTTAACACCCAAACATGAGTACTTTAAGCAACTTATCACTATGTTTCTAGCGTCTTTTTAGACCCCAAACGTGGGTGTTCCTTAGCCACCCAACACAACCTTTCCAATGGTGATTATGCCACCAAACGTTGTTTAATAGCAACTAGTCACTTTCTCTCCACAGCTTTTTAGCCCCAGGGATGGTGCCATGAAGGGTTTGTTGGTGGGATTGAGCCTCAAACAGGTATTTTGAGCCAAAACATTTTGTTTTACAAACTATAACCAAATGTTTTTTGTGCCTAAACCACTTTAACCCACACGTTGCTCAAACATAAAGTTTTAATTGTATCCACCACATAGTAACGTGTAAATTTAACATCACTGCGGTTGGCAGAAACGCACAATACCAACGTTTATTTCAGTTTGAGGAAACAAGAAGTTAAAGTTAGATTAATTTTAAATGAATATTAAACACATCTCCAATTAATAACCTGTCAGTACTAATTATACTTTGAGGCAGAGACACATAAACTCAGCACATGTGATCACAGCAGCTTTTATTTCAGAGACATTTGAGGCGTTAACATTAAACAACAACGCATGCAGGCTGACTATTACACCCGGTCACTGTGCACACACTGTTCAACAGAAACACACCATCTACACACATTCAAAAGTAAAGAAACACGTACACAAAAAACGTCATCATCTAAAGGAACCACAACATCCAGCACTAAAGGAATGATGGGACAGCTTCCTCATACATCATCATCATCATCACCGTCATTAAAACTCTGGTATAATTTCACCTGCTGGCTCTCCTACATGGCTTTCCTGAAAAGTATCAGAGCTTCTTCCAGACGAGGCCTTGTACCCGATGGCAGAACATGACAGTCTGTCAGAGTGTCACAGTCGTATGGCATGTACAAGGACAGGAAGGTGCGTCGACTGACCGCCAAAATAAAACATTTTGATGAAATGCCTGCAGGAGCCTAATGAGCACACACGCCTGTCATCACACTTCAGTTCACTCAGGAGCGAGGCGTTTTAGCCCCCAAAACATGGCTTTTTTTTAACAACCCATAAATGTGTTTCCTGTGTCTTTATAGCCCCCAGATATACGTATTTTTTAGCGAGCTGTCACTGTGTTTCCAGAGTTTTTTTGTCCCCCAAACACGGCTGATTTTATAGGGTCCCATCCCTGTGTCTCTAGCATCTTTTTAGCCCTCACATGATTGTTTTGTTTGACTGTGTTTCCAGCATATTTTTAGCCCCCAAATGTGTTTTTTTAAGCAAGCCATCACTGTGTTTCCAGCTACTTTTCAGCCCCCGAACATGGCTGTATTTTAGCCAGCCATAAGTGTGTCTCCTGCGTCTTTATAGCCCCTAAATGTGGGTGTTTTTTAGCGACCCATCACTGTGTTTCCAGCAACTTTTAGCCCCCAAACATGGCTGTACTTTAGCCACTGTGTCGCCAGCGGGGATAGTGCCACAAAAAGTGGTTGTTTTTTTACGAAGACATCCCTTCAGTTGACTCAGGAGAGCTTTCATTCGTCTGACCACATAATATATACTTTTACATTTTTGGGGTTCCTTCTTCGTTTAGGTGTGTTATGCAAAAAAAATCCACCAGATGTCACTGTGTCTTTAAGCAGTCTGTCTTTACAGGAAGTTAGTGACAAAAACAGTCACTCAAGGGTGCAGGAAATGCGGAGAGACCACAGTGATGAAGCAACAGCTAGCAGTACGGCCGAAGATATTTTTACATTTTTAGTTTATTTTCCTCCTTATTTGCACAAGAAGACTAGAAGACAGCTCCCCTGAGCACACGGTGATGTACGGTGTCCCTGCAGACCAGAGACTTTGAGAGGGCGTGATAACTGTAAATCAGTTTCTAATTTGGCCAATCAGAGGCTTACAATCTGCTGTCAGTCCAAAACTGTTCATTTTAATTTAGCGATTCACTTCACTTATTAAACGAGGGGAGGAACACATACGAGTTAAACCCCAGGAGAAGCAGTTACAAAGTCCAGGTCCGTCAGGTGATGCCACGTGGCCTAAAAAGACTTTTTACCATTGATTTAATTATAGAGACGTCTGTAAATGAGTGGATACGTTTGTTTGAGCGTTGCAACCCACGAGAAATAATTCGTTTCACTATCAGGATTTGTTCCATTTGGTCCAATAACATTTCCAAAATCTAGAAGAGCTGCACGATCTAATCATTTTATTCCCATTCAAGTTAGCAGAGCGCTAAACTAGAAGTTAGCCTCTCATGCATCTGCTCTATGGGCCCCACATCTCGGAAGATTATTAATTTCATACCCTGGAAACAGCTGTTTTGGTTTCATACACTGCTAAGCAACTGTCATTGGAATGAACGAGGCCCCGCCTCCAACACTGTATCCAGGTCTCTTTATACATCCATGATACGACTCACATTGTTTTTTTGTTTTTTTACTTCTACTACTTTCTACTTTACGAAGCTCAAAACTGGTGTGAATGCTGGAAGTAGAAACTAAACAACTTTTCAACTAGCTAGCTTGCTAACTAGCTAGCTGTCTGCTTATCATCAACTCCTTGACCATAACAGAATATAGTAACTTTCACCACAAGAAAACCTGTTCTTTGTTGGGATTACTAAACAGACAGTGGATCATTGATGTTTGTTCCTGGCTGCCAGTGTTAGCTAGTGTAGCTAGCATGCTAACATTAGCAAGCCTTTGTCTTCTCAGGTTAGTACCTGGCGGCAGACAGGAACCAATTAGAGAGTTAGATTACATTTTTAACCCTCTCACTAAAAAACTCCTGTCCCATCCTGTGTTGTGTTTTTAGCGTTTATTCAAATCACATACATTTTACATAATTTTCAAACTAGTTTCTGACTGACATTATGTTTCTAACTTGTACTTATTATTTCCTGTCCTGCGTGCTCCCTCTGACTTTTTCCTGTCCTGTCCCCGTTACGTGATGAATCCCAGCAGATTCACGATAAATGTCTAGAACCGATCTAAACACGAGGTATAAAACTTAAACAAAGAACACGTTTTCTTGTCGTGGTCTTTCTGAAACGAGCCAGTAGGGGGAGTTACTTTACTCTGTAATGATCAAAGAGTTAAAACATTAGTTAGCGTGCTAGCTTGCTAGCGAGTAACACACATCTATCATCTCTTTGATAATCTAAACTAAATCTAAACAGGTTTTCCTGTGGTGACATCTCTAAAATGAGCGGTGGTGAAAGTTACGATATTCTGTTATCATCAAGGACTAGATAAAGAGTCAGTGTTAGCAAGCTAGCATGCTAGCTGAAAAGATGCAAGCACAAAGCTAATGTTTTTTTTTTTACAATAACAGTCTTACGAATGTTTATTGTTAGCCTGCAGCATCATACTGCATCCCCCCCTTATAATACTGTGAAGTGATTTACTAAATCCAAAAACTGAGTGATAACTGGTGAAGGCCCTAAAACCCACAAATGAGTTCCAATGTTAGCACTTCCTGTTCCCACGTCTTGAAGAAATTCTTCTGGACTATTATCCTGAGGCAGTGATACTTGTGCAGCCTGAGTCCAAGACGGACACATCGTATGGTATCGTATCGTATTGTAGACTTTTTTCTGTTGTTTGCTAGCTGCTAGCTGCAATAAATTACTGTTTTTGACTGACAGAGAATTGCGAGCCTTTGATTGGACCACGCCCTCTCAAAGTCTCTGGTCTGCCGAAACACAAACTTGAAACAGGCTGAAACTTTGGACCAGAGAGGACGGAGACACTCTGCTGGTAAACGTTCACTCTGACGGTGTCTTTCCAAACAAACAAAACGATTAATGTCCAGTGTGAATCCTCGAGCTCTGACGAACTCATCTTCTTCACTGCCTAAACTGGGACCCGCTCATTAAAACATCGCCCCGTCAGTGTGATTGAAAACACTTCTTCGGACCTTCAGGTTGACATCATGTCTGGAGCTGGAGCCGGCAGCTGGTTAGCTTAGCTTAGCATAAAGACTGGAAACAGATGGAAACACTTAGCCTGGCTCCGTCTGAAGAACACGTTTTAGCTTGTTTGTTTTCTACGTGCAGAAACCAAAGTACGACACGATCATTTGCTGTTTTACAGGGTTTGAGCCGGACCAATGGTATTTGTCAGCGTCATCAAAGCCTGGGAAAGGAGGGACGATTACTTCTCCAGGATCATTTACTAATGGCAGGCATGACACAATAATTGAACCGTCATCATCATCATCCATGTAGACATTAAAGACATAAACACAGAGCACGCCGCTCTTTCCATTCTCACTGTAAACACTCGGTGTATTTCCCTCCTCGTGTTTCTGGTTGTTTAAGCACGAATGTCGATGTGTTGTCACGAGTGTCAGGACGTTTACAGCATCACATCATGTGTGACGGTACAACACGTTACTGAATGTATGCAGTGAGACGTCACTGGACAGATGGAAGCGGCAGGACTGGTGGCGATGAAGTGTGTCTGCTTAGTGTTTGGCTTCTCGGGGGTAAAACTCAGCTAAGGTGGTCTGAGGGATCCTCTTCAGCATCTCTTTGGGGAAGATCCTCATCAGCTGCCAGCCGATGTCCAGAGTCTCAAACACGCTCCTGTTCTCGTAGGCACCTGGACACACAAACACGTGGACACGTGAATATTAATCAATCCTACATTTTCTGCAAAATGTCAAAAAACAAAGACACCAATGTTTTTTTATTTTGTTGAGTTGTGTGCGTAACATTATCGTAAACATTTGTGCCACTAAACATGGATGTTTCTTAGGGAACGATCGCTGCATTTCCAACAGAATTTGTGCATCCAAACACGGGCTTTTTTTCTTTACCCATAGCTGTATTAGCAGCAACATTGGACCAAACTTGTGTTTTTAGAAAGATTTCACTGCATTTCAAGAGATTTTGTACTGCCAAATGTGGGTGTTTTCTAGCAGTCTGTCACTGCACTTTCAGCGGCATCAATGCCCCCGTGCGAGTCTTGACTGTATTTCCAGTGCTGTGTGTCACCACATGTAGGAGATTTTTTTCAGCAGACCATCGCTGCAGTCCCAGTAGCGTTTGTGCCACTAAACATGGGTGTTTCTAAGCAGCCCATTGCTGTATTAGCAGCAACTTTCACACCACCAAATGTGGGTGTTTTTTAGTGACCCATCACTGCATTACCAGTGGCATCTGTGCCACTAAAAGTGGGAGTTTTTTAGTAAGCCATCACTGCATTTCCAGCACCATTTGCGCCACTAATGGATGTTTCTAAGCGACCCATTGCTGCATTTATAGTGGCTTCTGTGCCACCAAACATGATTTTTTTTTAGCAAGCCATCGCTGCATTTCCATCATTATTTGTGCCACAAAACATGGGTGGTTTTAAGTAAGCTGTCACTGAGTTTCCAGCAGCATTTTGCCAACAAACACGGGTGTTTTTTATTGACCAATCACTGCATTTCCAGTGGCATCTGTACCACCAAAGGTGGCTGTTTTTTTCAGCGACCTGTCAATATGTTTCTGGCAGTGTTTAAGCCCCCAGATGTTGGTGTTTTTCAGTAACACGTCGCTACTTTTCCAGCAGAGTTTCTTAGTAAGCCATCACTGCATTTCCACGCAAACGTGAGACTTTTGAGCAAGCTAATACTGCATTTCCAGCAGTGTTTGTGCCACCAAACGTTTTTTGCAACCTGTCACTATGTTTAAAGCAGCAACTGTGCTGCTGTGTGGGTGTTTTTTTCAGTGAGTTGTCACTGTGTTTCAAATGGTGTTGGTGCCACCAAACGTGGGTGTGTTTTATCTACCCGTCACTGCATTTTCAGCAGCATTTGTGCCACCAAACAGTGTTTTTTTAGTGACCTGTTACTATGTTTTCAGCAGCAATTGTGTCAACCAATTGCTGCATTTCCAGCGGTGTTTGTATTTTCTCTCATTGATTTGTTTTGTTGACTCATTTTGCAAAGTAAACTTGACAATATTAAAAAATGTTTTTTGTTTTAATATTTTTCTTAATGTTACGTTTTCTGTTCTGTTGACTTGGTCATGTGTTCACACTTCAAATGTATTTTAATATTTAGTATCAGAACACAAGCTGTTGCTGCATTTCTAGCGTTATTTGTGCCAACAAATGTGGGGTTTTTTTAAGCTAGAACGTGATATTTTCTGACCATATCCAAGCACTTTTTGTGCCTAAACATAACCACGTTAACCTCAACATTGTTGAAACGTAAGGAAACGTTTTTTACGCATCACCATAACCTGTTTGTGGAAATGTGCAATTCCAACATTTATTCTGGCGACTGTGTTGCCCCTGATCGATACAGCTGAATCGCCCTGCTGACTGTGGAGCCCATTCAGGTACATTTATTTGTGATCTGGGGTCATACTAATATAATATTCTCATCCTTAAGTTTGATAAATGACTCTCTGTTGCGTATTTATTTCCTCCCCAGTCGACTGACTGACTGACTGACTGATGGTTTCAGCTCTTGTAGGACCTTCAACCCTGAGCGACCTGCAGCGGTGCACTGCACCTTGGGCAATGAAGTTTTTCTCAAACTTGGTCAGGAACTCCAGATAGAGCAGGTCGTCAGCTGTCAGAGCCTCCTCCCCCACCACCGCCTTCATGGCCTGGACGTCCTTCCCTATGGCATAACACGCATACTACACACACACACACACACACACACACACACACACACACAATGTTTTCAGACTGTGGTGGTAAAGTGAAATCTATGGCGTATGCAACAGGATGTGTGTTATGACTCACGAGCTGGTTGGACACATCAGAGTGGTCTCTGCGGGTCATTCCCTCTCCGATGGCAGATTTCATGAGACGAGAGAGCGACGGCAGCACGTTGATGGGAGGATAGATCTGACCAAAGACAGAACACAAGATAAAAACCACTGCATCTGTCCTGCAGCTGCTCACACACACACTTCCTGTCCAGGCTCCAGAGGAAGTTAATTGGATTTCACTTTCCACACGACGGCTCTCACAGCCAAGGTTCGGTTCCTGTTCAGCAGTGCAGAGTAGCAGCACGTCATGTAGGCTGACAGATTAAAAGATTCTGGATGAAACGCTCTGGTTATTTTATTTTGGTGACATATTTTAGATTAAATTATGTTGATGAACTAATGAAACCCTGATGACGAGCCTCAGCGTCCTGTGAGGCTGCGCTGCACTTCGTTACCTGTCTGTTGTGAAGTTGTCTGTCCACGTAGATTTGTCCCTCGGTGATGTAACCCGTCAGGTCGGGGATAGGATGAGTGATGTCTGAGAGACACAAGAACACACTGTAAGAACATCACTGTAGTCTAAACCATGGTGAGCATGTGTGTGAAGCCGGATTTATACTTGTGCGGCAGGGTCTACGCCATTATGAGCATTTATACTTGTGTGTCTGTGTCACTCTGCAGTTACACCTCCAAAACACTAGAGGGCAGCAGGGTTTCTGTGAAGCCTCTGGCGTAGTTACGCTGTCGATTCAACGCAGTATAAATAAAGTAAAGTAGTAAGTAAATAAAAAAAGTATAAATCCCGCCTGAGTGCATGAGTACCGTCGTTGGGCATGGTGAGGATGGGGATCTGGGTGATGGAGCCGTTACGTCCTTCCACTCGGCCCGCTCTCTCGTAGATGGTGGCCAAATCCGTGTACATGTAACCAGGGAAACCTCGCCGGCCCGGCACTTCCTCTCTGGCAGCAGACACCTGAGTGTGGATGACATGCAGAATTTATTTCCTGTTGTCACTTCAGAGTAAACGCTCTGAAATGGGGGCTGACCTCTCGGAGAGCCTCTGCGTAGGAGCTCATGTCAGTGAGGATGACGAGGACGTGCTTCTCACACTGATAGGCCAGATACTCCGCTGATGTCAGAGCCAAGCGGGGCGTGATGATTCGTTCGATGCTGCAGAAAAGAGGAAAGTTTACGGCACAACTTAAATAACTAATTTAATATTAATTATCGACTGTATGTAAATTAAGTGTGAAAACACAATTTCCATTTGAAACTAGAATTATTGTCTAAATGGACGTTTGTGCCAAATTTAGAAATATTGTTCTTGGGATATCATGTTCACCGTAATGAGACCGACAAGTCACAGTAACCTTGACCTTTGACCACCAAAACCCCATGAATTAAATCACCAAGAGGGTGTTTGTGCCAAACGTAAAGTTCTCTCAAGGCCTTCTTAAGATGTCTTGTTCATAAGAATGGGACCTTTCTATGAATGTTTTAATTAGTCACTAATTATTCCAGATAAGAAGGTGAGGAGCAGAAGGTCGTACGTGGGGTCGTTGGCCAGGTTGAGGAACAAACAGACGTTGTCCATGGAACCGTTCTCCTCAAAGTCGGACTTAAAGAACCGGGCGGTCTCCATGTTCACCTGGTGGCACAGAGAAGACACAACACTACCATGTTAGCACCTTATAAAGTTGGTTGGCACCAAGCAACAACGTCAGCAACTCAGCCGTTTACATTTTATTAAGGCTTAAATGTTACGCATAATTGAGTGTCAACGTAGCTATAAATGTTGCTGTTTCAGCGTGTTTTCAGTTCACAAAAGTTGACTTTAACGTTTTTGACGCTAAAAAAAGTCTCGCTGAGTGTTTGGTTGGCTTAAAAGACCCTCTACGGAGTCAGAAATTAGCATTAGCATTATCACAGTAAACCATAGCTGTAAATGCACTGTGCTAACCAAGCTAGCAGCTAGCATTCGCTCCACTCTGTCATCCAAATATGGTCACTTCTGGCTCCAAAAATCTACTTTGGAAACCGCCGAAATGTTGAACTCAAGGCCACTCTTCCAAAACAGGAGTCCACAAACTGGTGCATGACGTCACAGTGTCTACCACCATTATTTTATACAGTCTATGCTTAGCCGGCCCGTTCTCATTCCGAAGTCGTCAAATGCCACCGCTTTGTCAGTGATTCTGGCGTCAGACACTGATTCCCGGGAGGAGAGCGGGCAGCAGCTCCTCATACAGAGCTTTGGTTGGCTTCTTAAAGAATGAGAAGAATGCAAGGTCACAATGACCTTGACCTTTGACCACCAAATGTAATGAGTTCATTCTTGAGTCAAAGTGGACGTTTGTGCCAAATTTGAATATATGCCCTCAATGGCCTCTTGAGATATTGTGTTCACGACAATGAGACAGACAAGTTCACTGTGACCTTGACGTTTGACCATCGGATTCTTATGAGGTCATCTTGAAGTCTAAGTGGACGTTTGTGCCAAATTTAAAAGTACATTCCCACAAGGTGTTCTTGGGATATCTCTCTCACTAGAATGAGTCAAAAGAGGTCACAGGGGTCTTGACCTTTGACCACCAAACTCTAATTAGTTCATCGTAAAGTCTGAGTGGATGTTTGTGCCAAATTTGAAGAAATTCCCTTACAGTGCTCAAGATACTGCATTTACAAGACACCGATCAGATCACAGTGACCTTGACCTTTGACCAACAAAATCAGTTTAGCGTTGAGTCTGTTTGTGCTAAATTTAAAATATATTCCCTCAAGGTACTCTTAGGATATTGCTTTCATGAGAATGAGACAGACAAGGTCACAGTGACCTTGTCTGTGACTACAAAAATCTAATCAGTTCATTCTTGAGTCCAAGTGGACGTCTGTGCCAAATTTGAGAAATTCCTTTACAATGCTCAAAATCTATTGCATTCAAAAGAATGAGATGGATCAGATTACAGTGACCTTGACCTTTGACCACCAAATACTACTCAGTTTATCGTTTAGTCCAAGCGGATGTTTGTGCCATATTTAAAAATATATTCCCCCAAAGTGT
The DNA here is from genome assembly GCA_019142605.1 of Cephalopholis sonnerati. NCBI lineage: Eukaryota > Metazoa > Chordata > Actinopteri > Perciformes > Serranidae > Cephalopholis > Cephalopholis sonnerati. The sequence continues at coordinate 38,386,695 of JAGQAX010000019.1, forward strand.
TCTTGGGATATTGCTTTCACAAGAATGAGACCAAAGAGGTCACAGGGGCCTTGACCTTTGACCACCAAAATCAAATCAGTTTTTTGTTAAGTCCAAGTGGACGTTTGTGCCAAACTGAAAGAAATTTCCTTGAGGCACTCTTGGGGTATCACGGTCACAAGAATGGGATGTATGTACGTACAAACAGACGGATGGGCAACCCAAGAACTTGATGCCTGTGGCCACGGCTATCACCGGTGCGGAGGCATAAAATCCGGCGATATCATTCGGTTTAGACGTTTAAACAAAAGTTAAATATTTATCTGTGGCTCTGTGAATTCTTTCTGACCAGCAGACGTCATGTCTGGGGACGGAAACACCTGAGACAGGTGGAGAGTTGAGAGGAAAGTGTCAGAATTTGCAGGTGAAAAATAAAGTACAGTTCTCACCCCCATGGCTGCAAACACGATGGCAAAGTTGTCCTCGCTGTAGTCCATCACGTCCTTGGATTTCTTCACCAAACCAGCCTGTCGACAGATCTGAGCTGCGATCTGAAGAGCGGAGGGAACAAGGTCGTCACACAAACCTTCAACAACATCTGAAGCTAGTTTACTGCCCTGAACCTTTGGTCTGAACAACTCGACACTGCGCCGCCTCCGGGCCTCAGCAAAGAAATCGAAGGACAGACAGCCTCCAGTTTTAGTTGGAAATCTGAAAAGCTTTCTACATTAATTAAAACCAGCCCTAATTAAAGAGACACAATTAATGAATCAATATTATTCATTACAGTTAATGAGGATTCAGCCCTGAGGATTCAGCACACAGAACATTTACAGGTTCAAACAGCTCCTGAGTCTTTACGCACCTCGTTGTGTGGCAGCCCGGCAGCAGAGAAGATGGGTATTTTCTGCCCTCTGGCGATGCTGTTCATGCCATCGATGGCAGATATTCCCGTCTGGATCATCTCCTCAGGGTAGATACGGCACTGAGGGTTTATAGGCTGGCCTGGAATATAAATACAACATTCATGTAAAAGCAAATGTTTGACGTGTGTTAGCCGTGTTGTTCCACCTCGAGCCTCCAGAACAGCTTCACCATATGAAAAGGAACATGGTGATGAAAAGCAGCACAATCAGCAGGATAAAAGTTGGCACTGTATGTTTCTACAAACCACAGATACACTGACACATTTCAACAACACTGTGCTCATGTTTAGGCACAAAAACTACTTGGTTATGGTTCAGTAAAGATCATGTTTTGGCTTAAAATACACTTTTGGAGTCATAATCCCGACAGGAGGAACAGTGTGGCTGGGTAAAAAAAACATCCGTTTTTCATGGCGCTATCCTGGCTTGAAAAACAAAAACAAAACTGCAGGAAACACAGCGACAGCTCACTAAAAAACATCCATATTTGGGGGCAAAAATGCTGCTGGAAAATCAGCAACAGGTTCCTAAAAAACACCCAACATTTCAAGGCTAACAAAATCTCAGGCAACACAACAATGGGTCTCTAAAGACATTGACATTTGGGGCCTAAACACAGTGACTAGTCCCTTCAAAATACCCACAGTTTGGGGTTAAAAATCCGCTGGAAAAACAGTGACAGGTCCCTAAAAAACACCCAACGTTTGAGGGCTAAAAATCTGCTGGAAATACAGACAATAGGCCCCTTAAAATCCCCAACATTTCGAGGCCAAAATGCTGCTGGAAAAACAGAAGCAGGTTCTTTAACTACTCACTTTTGGGGGCTTAAAATTCATAGGAAATACAGGGACTGATCCCTAAAAACACCCATGTTGGGGAATAAAAATCCTCTAGAAACACAGTGATGGGTCCCTAAAAAAAACCCCACATTTTGGGGTTAAAAAGATGCAGGAAATACAATGACAGCTCTCTATAAACACCCACAGTAGGGGCTTAAACACTTCCACAAAAACAGCATCAGGTTCTTTAAACTTTTGGGGGCTAAAAAGTCGCATGAAATACAGTGATGAGTTACCTCAAAAACACTAACAAATGGGGGCTAAAAACCTGCAGGAAAAAACAGGGACAGATCCCTAAAAACACCCATGTTTGGGGATAAAAATCCTCTAGAAACACTGACGGGTCCCTAAAAAACACCTAAACATTTTGGGATTAAAAAGACACAGGAAATACAATGACAGCTCCCTATTAACACCCACAGCTGGGGGCTAAAAAACCGCTGGAAAAACAATGACAGGTTCCTAAAAAACACCCAAACGTTTGGAGGCTGCAAAGCTGCAAGAAGTATGGACAATGGAATAGAAATCACATATGTTGTGGGGCCAAAATGTGGGTGTGTCCTAAGAAATACTCACATTTCAGGGCCAAAACGCTGCTGAAAAAAATCAGCATCTGGCCCCTTAAAAAACACCCAGAGTTTGGGAACTAAAAAGCTGCTAGAAACACAGTGACCTCTCCCTAAAACACACCCACGGTTGGGAGCTAAAAACCAGCTGGAAACACAGTGATGTCTCGCTAAAACACAGCAGTTTTAGTATGATACGTATTAAACGTAGAAATGTAACGTATCCATACTTTGCAGAAACCTACAACACTGTCCTCTGGTGACTGTGCTGTGACAAGTGTCCTGAAGGGGGCGACGCAGCAGTGGAAGAAGAACTCACACCTTTTATTGTTACAAGTCAAAGTCCTGCACTCATTGTTTCTAATCACTGTGTGTGATGGTACACCTCCTTATGACTGACTGTGAATGTGACTCACAGTCAGAAACAGTCAACGTACCCATGATGTCCAGGAAGTCTTCAGCCAGGACCGCTGGTCCTCTGTCGATTGGTTTACCAGATCCATTAAACACACGGCCTGAAAACAAACACACACACACATCATATATGAGTTTCTGTGGAGCTGCAGCGTGGCCTCAGTTTGCCCCGACATGACTGTGACATATTTCTGTGTCGTACCGAGCATATCCTCAGAGACAGGCGTCCGCAGGATGTCTCCCGTGAACTCGCAGCTCGTCTTCTTGGCATCGATCCCTGAAGTCCCCTCAAACACCTGCAGGGGGCAGAGTGGAGCAGCGACCATGAGACAGAGCAGAGAATCAAAGCTGGAGCCAGAAGACAATGTTGGTCACTGCACGTTTCTGCAAACCACAAACACGTCACATCACGTCACACTTTTTGACGTACAAATGTTTCTGAAGTGGCGTACAGCGTATCCACCATGGTGACACGCCTGCCGAGCTGCAGACCACTGTCCAACACCAACTAACAACAAAACCGCCTCTTTTTTAGGGAACTGTCGCTGTGTTTTTTGGGACTTTTAGCCCCAAATGTGGCCCTTTTTCAGGGAACCATTGCCCTGATTGCTGTGGCTTTTAGCCCCAAACTGAGGTGTTTTTTAGAAAACCATCAGTGTGTTTCTTCTGACTTTTCAGCTGTAAAACGTGGATGTTTTTTAGGGAACCGCAGCTGTGTTTTTTGGGACTTTTAGCCCCAAACGTGGGCGTTTTTTAGCAACCCGATGCTGTTTCTCCAGCGGGTAGAGTTTTACAGTTTCTTAGCGAGATACACTGCTTTACCTGAACTGTAAAGTTTCAACATAACCGTATCTGTGGTTTACAGAAAAGTACAATGTCAACATGTATCGTGGCGACTTGGTTGAAAGCTGAACATTGATGATCACATCAGCGGAGCGGCAGGTTAAATTAATCTAAATCCTCCCGCTGTGGTTTACAGGTGTGCGTTTCACCTGTTTGATGTTAGTTTAAGTGCTGGTTGAGAAAAGTGAAATGTGGAACAGGACAGGATCTTTGAGGACGGGGCGCTTAAACAAAGTCTGGTTCCTCTGGGGACCAAAAATAACTGGAGCAACGTCCTTTTTTTTCACCTGACAGTTCAGGACATATTTCACTCTGATGTCATCATCATGGCGGCGCTACAGGAAGAGTGTGTATGGTTCATCCTCTGAGGAAGAAGAACGTCTGAGTTCAGTCCAGTGACAGCAGAGATGTGAGTACCTGCACCACAGCTTTGGAGCCGGTGACCTCCAGCACCTGACCGCTCCTCTTGGTACCGTCAGGCAGCGTGAGATGGACGATCTCTGCGTACCGAGGAAACTGTTGGAGTGAAGCAGGAAACACAAACGTCAGCGTTACAGGAAACACTGTTTTAGATCATGTGTCACCAACATGTGATGTCCGTGTTACAGAGCGGGGCTCCTGTCAGATTATACAGAAACAGACGGCTGTGTTTAAAGTCACTCAAGGTTAAATGTTAAAAGTTAAATGTTTTATCGGCTCTCGAGGCAAATGTGTTTGATTCAGGCTGCAGAAAGAAAACTGAACTGACTTACTGGGATGTTTCTAATTGAACTCCATATTTACTCTCTGAAACTAAACTCTTAGGATACACACTTTATTTTTTTTAACCACTGTGTTTATTGGATTTTGAAGTAGGACATTTACAGGATCATTGCATTTGGAAATTGTTTGGAAAAAAATAAAAATATCCCATTAAGAGCAACAACACAACGTGTGTATATATAAAAACTATATATGTAGATACAAGCCAGATAAAAACAGACAACGCAAGCATGACAGCACAAACAACAAAACAAGACAAGAAGAACCAATATTCAAAAGAGGAGTTTAGAACTCAGATTAAAATCAGTCCGGGCAGGTCTCTGCCATAGATATAACATGTATTAATGTGGAGCTGCACTTTACGGAGGAGGAGAGTTCATGGAGCTAAAAATCTGCTAGAAACACAGTAAAAGTTTCCTTAAAAAAAAAAAAAAAAACAGGGTTAGGGGTTCAAAACTTGTAGGAAATACAGCAGCAAGTTGCCTACAAAACACCCATGTTTCTGGGTTAAACAGCCGACTGTGCTGTGACAAGTGTCCTGAAGGGGGCGACGCAGCAGTGGAAGAAGAACTCACACCTTTTATTGTAAGATGATGTTACAGAGAATCTGTTCATTGATGGTGAATGATACAGCGTACAGATGTGCTTTTATTTTGTTGGCTGTCGTCATGTTTTATAGGAAAACGTGTTCATAATGTGCGGCATCATTAGGAACGTCGCTCACGTTGACAGAGCTGATAAAAGTCCAAAATATCTGCACTTTGAGGAGAAATGTTCTGTTTGATTTTAAAGTCATTTGAATTCCTAGAAAAATGCAGTATCACATTTTCTCTCATGAGGACTGAGGGCTTTAAATAAAGGGTGAGAAACTCTGCGGTGTCTGAATCCAGAGGACGTTTGGTCGTTCTTACCTTCACCTGATCCAGAATCACCAGCGGCCCGTTGACTCCAGAAACTGTTTTATAGGCTGAGGAGACAGGAAACAGTTTGTGTTGACGACAGAGCAGAAACAACAAGTGCTGACTGAGTCTCCATCAGAGCTCTGAGACACTTAGTCAGCAGCTTTGAAAAAAAATTACTTGTTTAAAGTCATTTTTTAAGAAAAAAAGTTCAAAATAGACGAAGTGACATCATCCCACTCTTCCGTCCCACAGTCACAGTGGATGCAGCTTTTCAATAACGGCACAGTCAAAGTCCCGCTGTTTGGTCCCCCTGAATCGTATTTGAACCAAGACACAAAACAACCGCAAAGAGACTCAACTACAAAAAATGCAAATCAGCTACAAGATTCAAAATGACCACAAAGAGACACAAAACAACCTTAAAGAGACACAAAACGACGACAAAGAGACACAAAACGACCACAAAGAGACACAAAATGACGACAAAGAGACACAAAACAACCACAAAGAGACACAAAACGACCACAAAGAGACACAACACAACCACAAAGAGACACAAAACGACGACAAAGAGACACAAAACAACCTTAAAGAGACATAAAACAACCACAAAGAGACACAAAATGACGACAAAGAGACACAAAACGACGACAAAGAGACACAAAACAACCTTAAAGAGACACAAAACGACCACATAGAGACACAAAACGACGACAAAGAGACACAAAACAACCACAAAGAGACACAAAACAACCACAAAGAGACACAAAACAACCACAAAGAGACACAAAGCGACCACAAAGAGACACAAAACAACCTTAAAGAGACACAAAACGACCACAAAGAGACACAAAACAACCTTAAAGAGACACAAAACAACCTTAAAGAGACACAAAACGACCACACAGAGATGCAGAACAGTTGCAGAGACACAAAGAGTCTCAGGGGGACTACAAACAGAGATAAACAACCACAGAGACACACGACACAACTACAGGCACAGAAAGATAGAGAACATATGCAGAGCCACAGACAGATGCGCAGAGACAAAGAGACACAACACGACAACACGACAACACGACAACACAAACAGGACACACAACCATACAGTCAGTGTGTCCTGCTGCTGTGTAGTGGAGGTGGGGCCCTCTGAGCCCGGGGGCCCACAGTCTCCTGATCCGGCCCTGCTGCAGACTCTGACTTCACCACATGAAGCATGCATGCTGACCGTGTGTCAGGTGTGTGAGGGACGGACCCGCCATGCTGTCACATATCTGACTGTGAGGGTCTTAAAATGACGCAGAGTCCCGGGCGTTCACACTCACTGAGGCGGGGCTGAGAGATGTAATCCCGGCTCACGGCCATCACATGCTCCCGGGAGGCGGCGGAGGACCGCGGGGCGGCGGCCGTCGGTTTGTTCCCGCTGACGGCCGAGGAGAGCTCACTCATGGCCCCGTTGACCATCCCTCTGAGCGCCTTCATCGCCATGTTTCCACCTGCAGCACCGCGGCAGCGTCCGAGTCGTGACAGCCCCGGCGCATGCGCAGCAGAGGAACACCAGCTGCATCGTGAGGGGAGGTCAAATGATAAAGTTTTATATTGTTGTAGAGAAAACACCGTCTGTGCTCAAAGACAGAGTCCGATAGAAAATATGGCGAAATAATAAAATCAGAACATTTACAGCGACAGTTAGGGACTGTTCGTTATTTATGGGGGGGGCATGTCAAGAAATATTTTGAACACTGCAGTGGGACCAAAGTTTCTTATTTTGGCTCCAAAGAGAGGTGTTCACATTTAAATGGTTGTATTTCAAATCATTCAAATTTTCCAGAATATAAAAAAGGCAACATTTTGAATTAAGAATTGACACTAAAATAAATACAAAACACAAACATTTATGCCCCTCCCCTACATTTATATTTATATAACCTTCCCCTGGAACATTACGATGTATAAACCCCGCCCCTTAAACATTTAAAGTGATGTCCCTGCGCTAAAACATTTAAATTGGTACACCACTCAATTAGAACATTTAAATTTAAATGCCTCTCTCCTGTAACATTTTAATTTGTATGTCCCTTCCTTAAAACATTTAAATCAATGTCCCTTACCCAAAATACTTAAATGTGTACACCCCTTCCCTAAAACATTTATACGTCCCCCCACTTCCAGATTTATTTTAAATGCCGCAGAGGGACTAACGTTTCTTATTTTGGCTGAGTGGAGAGACATACACATTTTAATGGTTGGATTTTGTATTTAAAACATTTAAATGTGTATGCTCCTCCCCAAAACATTTAAATGTACGACCCTCCCTAAAACCCTGTCCTAAATGTGAGCTTACATTGTTTTGTTTTACTTTTTTTTAATTATTTTTTATGATTATCATAATAATGATAATTATTATTAATAATAATTATAATTCAATTTATTATAATTAATCAAATGAATACATAACTTTTTTCTCTCGTATAATGCCATATGTTTATGTTTTGTGTAACTTGTTAAATGTTTAAAATCAATGAACATATTGACAATAAAATAAATTTTCACTGTCGCTGCAGTGACATGTGGAGCTGTGATGAAGGAGACGACACAGGACGATTCATCAGCTTTATTTAGTCCATTAAAATCCATCAGATGGCTCATATGACCCTCGCCTGGAGGAGGGCGGACATTTTGTTATTGTAGTAAACATGTAGACTGATCTGAGCAGCACACACACGTCTGTCTGTCTGCCTGTCTGTGTGTCTGTCTGTCTGTGTGTCTGTGTGTCTGTCTGTCTGTGTGTCTGTGTCTGTCTGTCTGCCTGTCTGTGTGTCTGTGTGTGTGTCTGCCTGCCTGTGTGTGTGTCTGTCTGTGTGTCTGTCTGTCTGTGTGTCTGTCTGTCTGTCTGTGTGTCTGTCTGTCTGTGTGTCTGTGTCTGTCTGTGTGTCTGTGTGTCTGTCTGTCTGTGTGTCTGTCTGTCTGTGTGTCTGTGTGTCTGTCTGTGTGTCTGTGTGTCTGCCTGTCTGTCTGTCTGTCTGTCTGTCTGCCTGTGTGTCTGTGTGTCTGTCTGTCTGTCTGTCTGTCTGTCTGCCTGCCTGCCTGCCTGTGTGTCTGTGTGTCTGTCTGTCTGTCTGTCTGTGTGTCTGTCTGTGTGTCTGTGTGTCTGTGTCTGTCTGTCTGTCTGCCTGCCTGTGTGTCTGTCTGTGTGTCTGTGTGTCTGTGTCTGTCTGTCTGTCTGTCTGTCTGTGTGTCTGTCTGTGTGTTTGTCTGTCTGTCTGTCTGTATGTCTGTCTGTCTGTCTGTCTGTGTGTCTGTCTGTCTGTCTGTCTGTCTGTCTGTGTGTCTGTCTGTCTGTCTGTGTGTCTGTCTGTCTGTGTGTCTGTCTGTCTGCCTGTCTGTCCCCTTATCGTCCCCCTGTTGACAGACATGTCCCCATGTCCTGTGGGGACGACACTAATAGCTGTTATATGTCTTCACTCTGTGTGGATGTGTGTAGTGATGTCTCATGTCAGGCCCCGCCCACTCCTCCTCACGTCTGTGGTAGCCGCCGTTGGACTCGTTGGTCCAGCGCGCGGAGTAACGAGGGAGAGGAGGAGGAGCTCTCCGTCTGTCCTCCCGCGGGCGGGACGATGAACTCCTCTCCGGCTCTGAGGGAGCGTATCTGGGCCTCCTCTCCTCTGAGACGGGAGGTCTCCTCCACTGACTGTCAGGGTGAGGAGGCGTCCATCGATACGGGTGGAAGTGGGCGCCCATGGGCGGGGGAAGGAACGGCGGCGTGGGGAGGAGGCCGTTGTGTGAGTGGTGGTGATGTGGGCGGTGGTTTGTTTCTACTGGAGGGAAAGATCTGCTGGGACAGAGACAGACAGAGGACGTTAGAGCAGAGACAACTAGAGTTAAAGTTCTGTCATAGTTGGCCTGAGTACATGTGGACATTTGTGCCGAATTTGAGGGATTGAGATGTCACGTTTACAAGAATGAGACAGATGCAAAGTCACAGTGACCTTTGACCACCAATATCTAATCAGTTCATTATTGAGTCCAAGTGGACGTTTGTGCCAAATCTGAAATAATTCCCTCAAGGTGCTCTTGAGATATTGCATTCAAGAAAAGGAGACAGACCAGGTCACAGTGACTTTGACCTTTAACCACCAGAATAAGTTAATTGTTGAGTCCAAGTGGACGTTTTTGACAAATTTAAGGAAATTCATATCAAATTCATGATATCAAATTCATGAGAATGAGACAGACCAGGTCACAGTTACCTTGACCTATGAACTACAACCACCAAAATCTAATTAGTCTATTGTCAACTCCAAGTGAACGTCTGTGCCAAATTTAAGGGGATTGAGATATTGTCTTCACAAGAATGAAATTAAGGCAAGGACATAGTGACATTTGACCACCAAAATCTAATCAGTTCATCGTTGAGTCAAAGTGGATGTTTGTGCCAAATTTGAACAAATTCTCTTCAGGCATTCTTGAGATAACATGTACACAAAAAATGAGACAGACAAGGTCACAGTGCTCTTGACTTTTAATCTTTGAACTCCAAAATTGAATCCGTTCATTGTTAAGTCCAAGTTGAAGTTTGTGCCAAATTTGAGGAAATTCCCCTTAGGACCTTTTTATGACATTGCATTCACGAGAATGAGACAGACCAGGTCACAGTGACCTTGACCTTTAACCAATGACCACTAACATCTAATCAGCTTATTGTTGAGTCATAGTGGACGTTTGTGCCAAATTTGAGGAAATTCCCTTAGGACCTTTTTGTGATATTGCATTCACGAGAAGGACACGAACACAAGGCCACAGTGATCCTGACCTAACAAAAATCTAATCATTTCTTCTTTGAGACCAAGTGGACGTTTGTGCCAAATTTGAATACAGTCCCTATCAGGTGTTTTTGACATAGCGCGTTTACAAGAATGGGACCAGCAACCTGAAATCATAATCTATCGGCCACAGCTACCGCCCGCACGGAGACATAAAGAGACGTCAAAGTGTCCGCATGCCGGGGGCGTCGACACATTTTGAGAAATACGTCAAACAGGAAGTCACCGTTTTGTCTAAGCGCTCTTTTGTTCTGTGTCTCGTTGGTTCCTACCTGTGGTGCCGCGAGCCGTTAAAGTATGGCCGTCTGTCGTCTCTGCTGTCGGAGTCGGACGGGGTGTAACTCGGCCGATGAGTAGCGAGACCTCTCATTGGCTCCTGCTCAGACTCCTCCATCCCATCGTTACTGTTTTAAGCCAATCACAGCAAACGAGAGCATAATATTGTTAGCGAGTTAGCTTTGAGCTAAAACCTCATTTGTGGCCTGTATTTGTTCACATTATGTCAAACTGTCCAGTAAAACATGCTGAATTAGCCGTTAGCACCTCCTGTTAGCAGTGTTGCCACTGACGTACACACAACTGTCACTGGATCACTGCGACACTGAAGGAAACTGTCAAACGTTAATCTTCTCAGGCAGCTTCTGAGCTGTGAATTTATGATGTACAACACTCAGTAAAGGTGATCACCTCCTCTTGGGTCCACATCGCAGGTCGTCCAGATAGTTCTGTCTCTCTACAGCGTGGCCCCGCGACGAGTTGAACACTGACAACAGAAGAGCGTTTAAGATGTTTCACCTTAATCCAGGAATGAGCCAAACACAGGTTAAAATAAGACGGCTGTGTGTCAGCACTCACACTCCACAGCTTCTTTAGGATCCATCCCATCAACATCTATCAGATACCTGCAGGTCAGACACAGCTGTTAAACACCGACCACACCAACACGTCATGTATGTGCGCTTCACACTGAACACACCTGCAGATCAGGTAGCCGGTGCGGTTCAGACCGTGGGTACAGTGGACTCCGATCAGCTTGTCTGTAACACAAGAGACAGTTTATTTGATCTCGCAGGTGTTAGCAGTGCTGCTGTAGTTAGCGTGTAGCATCGTTTTATCCATCATACAGATGAAGTATTCAGCGTACAGTAGCTGAGAAGGGTCAGTCTGGGTGAGCGAAAGTGAGAAAATTGCTGCTTTTCCTGCATGAAGCAAAATCATCCCCCCGCAGAGCCGCCGCCGTTTTAGACGTAGGCGTGTGAGAGCTCGAGAGGGCGGGGTATCTGTCAATCATTTTTAATGTGGCCAATCAGAGGCTCACAATCCCATCAGTCAAAAACTTGACAGTTTTTAATTCAGCCAATCACTTCACAGTGGTGGGAGGAGTCAACATTTTAACTAGCTAGCTATGCTAGCACTAGTTAGCCTCTGCGTATCAACTCCCCAATCATAACAGAATATAGTAACTTCAACCACTGCTCATTTTAGAAGATGTTCTTTGTTTAAATTATCAGACAATTAACAAACAATGAATCACAGTTGTTTGTTTCTGGCTGCCAGAATTAGCCAGCACGGCTAGCACGCTAACGCTAACGCACACATTACTTTGTGCAGCTAGCACGCTAGCTAAGTTAACTGAAAAGTTGTCTCTTTCAACTTCAAAATGATGATCTAAACAAAGAAGAGCGCTCCTCCTAAAATGAACTGTGGTGAAAGTTGCTATATTCTCTATTGGTCCATGATGAAGGAGCTGATGAGGAGGCAGCGTTAGCTAACAAGCTAGTGCCCTAGGTAGTAGAGAAGTTTTCTATTTCTGCTTTAAACAAGCAACTGTGAACACAAGACCAACATTATTTTACAACAACCATCTAAAATATGTGTTTTCCAATCAGGGTCTGTACAGAATACAACTTAGAGTCTGGTGTTCGCACATGTGCACGTCTAAAATGGCGGCGGGGGATGTTTCAAATCCCCTGCGGCCTAAAGAGCATTTTCCCCAGAGACCACATTATAAAAGAGACATCTGTAAATCTGTTGTCAGGACACCTCTGATAGCTTACTCAAGTAGCTATAACTAATAACTAAAAGTAATGGATATTTAGCTTAAAAAGTTAGCTTACTAGAAATAATGGGTAATGTTGCTTAAATTGTTAATCAACCAAAAGTAATGGTTAGGTATTTTATATAGATAGCTTACTCACTTAATAGCTATGTAGCTTAAATTGTTAGCCTACTAAAAGTATTTGCTATATAGCTTCGATAGTTAGCTAACTAACAGTAACGGATACGTAACAGCAGAACCTCATCAGCAGCATCTCTCACCATTATCTGCGTTATCTCGTAGAAACCTGCGTACGGCACGTTTGAAGCTGAGGATGGTGTCGTCACTGGGAACCTCGTGACCGGCTGTGAAGATCTTCACAAACAGCAGTGAGTCTGGGACGTCCTGCGCACGGAGAAACAAGAAGTATTTATCACTTAAAACTGAAAGAGAAGAGGCACTGATACAGTCCTGGGCGTTTGGTAGTTTACCTGTAGTTTGTAGTAACGTGTGGTGAAGGTCAAGTCGATGATCAAACCAAGCTCTTGACTGTCTTTGTTCAGAGCGTCCAGCAGCTCCCATGGGCCGAACACATCCGAACATGGCAGCTGACGGTTCAGAGACTGAAAGATAAAACACAGATCATCATCAGCGGTCACAGGCTCGCTGCTCGCCACCAAAATCTCTGATACATAAACTTCAGCTTTAAAGAGGAACTCTGGTGTTTTTCAATTTGGTCTCAGTGACACGCCTCCGCGAAATACCACCTGTCTCCGTCCAAGTAACCACCGTGACATTTTCACTGGCCTCCATGCTACTTTCTACTGTTTACTAACCCGTTTGCTGGCCTGTCCGTGACATTAAACATGACACACCAGAAAAAAAAAAAAAACATAAAGACATACTGAGAAGAACCAGAGTTCCCCTTTAAGTCCTGACCTGTTTGAGAGGCACTTTGAAGGCGATGAAACGAGTCCCGTGAAGTCTTTTACCGACTGCTTTGTAATCCAGCCACCTGTCGAGAAGAAACAGCATCAGTGTCACACTCAGTCCGTTTCCATGACGACAGAGAACATGGATTTGTTGTGTCAGACTTTTAAAATCAACGTAAACATGTCAGTGTGAGTGAGATGGTCCTAAAGTGAATGAGTCCCAGTGGGACTAACACACCCAGATCATGTGACTCCTGCATGTATACAGTCAGTCAGACCCAAACTGGCCGAGGCGCTCTGAGCATGCTCCACAGTTTCCGCCCCGGGCTTTGACCCGGAAGTCCAATAGCATTAAATGTGTAAGAGAAGAAGAAGCCGGTAACAACATGGAGAAATCTACATCCAGAGCCGTGACTTTTTGGACAGACCAAATGTACAGAGCTGTAAAGTTGTCCACCATGGTACCAGTTAGCTGCTAGCTAACCGTAGCTAACTTGTTTGTCCATTGTTTGGTCTGTGACGTAATAGGTCAACAGGAAAAAGGTCCAATACTAACAAGCTGAAAGGGGGCATATCTCCACCTATCAGAGAGGAGTCGCACAGACTGAGGCCTCCCGTGCTTGTATACTGGGACAAGGACAGCAGTCCAAGTAAATGTCCTCGTCCAGCTGGGACTGTAGCTCGTGTGTGGGACAAACAAAAATATTTCTCAGGACGCCATCGAGTGAAAGCACGCAGTAAACTCACTGTCGGCCCGATTGTTTCTCTGATCATGCTACATGGTGAACAACAAATATGTGATGACCTCAGCAGGAGAAGAACAAGTTAATGTTATCTGTTAGCAGTTAGTTAATGTAATCTGTTAGTAGCTAGTTAATGTCAGCTGTTAGCAGCTAGTTAATGTTATCTGTTAGCAGCTAGTTAATGTTATCTGTTAGCAGCTAGTTAATGTTAGCTGTTAGTAGCTAGTTAATGTTATCTGTTAGCAGCTAGTTAATGTTAGCTGTTAGCAGCTAGTTAATGTTAGCTGTTAGCAGCTAGTTAATGTAAGCTGTTAGTAGCTAGTTAATGTCAGCTGTTAGCAGCTAGTTAATGTAATCTGTTAGTAGCTAGTTAATGTCAGCTGTTAGCAGTTAGTTAATGTAATCTGTTAGTAGCTAGTTAATGTCAGCTGTTAGCAGCTAGTTAATGTTATCTGTTAGCAGGTAGTTAATGTTATCTGTTAGCAGCTAGTTAATGTTAGCTGTTAGTAGCTAGTTAATGTTATCTGTTAGCAGCTAGTTAATGTTATGTTAGCAGCTAGTTAATGTTAGCTGTTAGCAGCTAGTTAATGTAAGCTGTTAGTAGCTAGTTAATGTCAGCTGTTAGCAGCTAGTTAATGTAATCTGTTAGTAGCTAGTTAATGTCAGCTGTTAGCAGCTAGTTAATGTAATCTGTTAGTAGCTAGTTAATGTCAGCTGTTAGCAGTTAGTTAATGTAATCTGTTAGTAGCTAGTTAATGTCAGCTGTTAGCAGCTAGTTAATGTTATCTGTTAGCAGCTAGTTAATGTTATCTGTTAGCAGCTAGTTAATGTTAGCTGTTAGTAGCTAGTTAATGTTATCTGTTAGCAGCTAGTTAATGTAATCTGTTAGTAGCTAGTTAATGTCAGCTGTTAGCAGTTAGTTAATGTAATCTGTTAGTAGCTAGTTAATGTCAGCTGTTAGCAGCTAGTTAATGTTATCTGTTAGCAGCTAGTTAATGTTATCTGTTAGCAGCTAGTTAATGTTAGCTGTTAGTAGCTAGTTAATGTTATCTGTTAGCAGCTAGTTAATGTTATGTTAGCAGCTAGTTAATGTTAGCTGTTAGCAGCTAGTTAATGTTAGCTGTTAGCAGCTAGTTCATGTTATCTGTCAGCAGCTAGTTAATGTTATCTGTTAGCAGCTAGTTAATGTTATCTGTCAGCAGCTAGTTAATGTTAGCTGTTAGCAGCTAGTTAATGTTATCTGTTAGCAGCTAGTTAATGTTATCTGTCAGCAGCTAGTTAATGTTAGCTGTTAGCAGCTAGTTAATGTTATCTGTTAGCAGCTAATGTTAACTGTTAGCAGGTAGTTCATGTTAACTGTTAGCAGCTAATGTTAACTGTTAGCAGCGAGTTAACGTTATCTGTTAGCAGCTAATGTTATCTGTTAGCAGCGAGTTAACGTTATCTGTTAGTAGCTAATGTTATCTGTTAGCAGCTAGTTAATGTTATCTGTTAGCAGCTAGTTCATGTTATCTGTTAGCAGCTAGTTCATGTTATCTGTCAGCAGCTAGTTAATGTTAGCTGTTAGCAGCTAGTTAATGTTATCTGTCAGCAGCTAGTTAATGTTATCTGTTAGCAGCTAGTTAATGTTATCTGTCAGCAGCTAGTTAATGTTAGCTGTTAGCAGCTAGTTAATGTTATCTGTTAGCAGCTAATGTTAACTGTTAGCAGCTAGTTAATGTTATCTGTTAGCAGCTAGTTAATGTTATCTGTCAGCAGCTAGTTCATGTTAACTGTTAGCAGCTAGTTAATGTTATCTGTTAGCGGCTAGTTAATGTTAACTGTTAGCAGCTAGTTAATGTTAGCTGTTAGCAGCTAGTCAATTTAGCACATTTAGTGTAAAATGTAACAAAATATAATTTTATTGTTACTTTGTTTTTATTAATTTTATTATCTCAGGTAGAAGCGTTTAAATGTCACTGATCAATGAGAAACATGTCACCCTCACAGATCCAGTATCAGTTGATCTCTGGTTTCTTCAACACATATTCATGAAGCAACTCAGACCTGACAATGTTATCATCATCGTCTGCTCCTGCTGGTAAACCAGTCTGAACTGGAAGAACTGGTTTCACTCCAGTGAAGCAATGCAGTTCAATCACACCACATTATCATGTTGAAACTGGGAGTTTTGCTTTCAATTTCAGGACATGTCTTTTTACTGTCTTTATCTGGACACATTTACCCCACAGATACGACATGCTAATGTTTTTAGCACAAGCCTATGGCATTTTACATTGTATAAATTAGCCTAGCAGCTAGCAGAGATTTCCTGTGATTTTTCTTCTGTTTTGCTTTTTAATATTTTATTGTCTTGTTTTTGTATCATTCCAGTTTTGCCACGTGAACACTTTAGGTTGCATTTATAAATAAAGTTATTTTATTTCCCGGAAAATATTACATTATTTGTTGCTACGTCACTTCCTGTTCCTTCTTCGTGGTACTGATATGTTGGTGTTTTAACTCCAGGACTGACTGAAGCTCTCTGAGCTTTAGTTTTGTTCCCTCAGGAAACACTGTGAGTTCATCACAGAGAACCGGACGGTAAATAATCACGTGACTGTTACGGGTAAATACGGCGCTCACCTGTCCGGTATTCCGTTCTTCTTCCCGTACCGGGACATCGTCTCAGTGTCTCTGTCTTCTGTGATTTAATCAATCACACTGCGTGGATCTGAAGATAAAAACACGTCACGTCCCCACGTGTCTCTGCAGACACACACACACACACTCAAACAGTCCGTTTAAAGCTCCGTATTTCCGGTAACACCACCTGAAGCTCCTCCCACCGTCTGACTGCAGGTAAACACGCACCTGAGCTCACAGTAACCTCCTCTGAACACCAGGAGCCATTTTATGCTCCTCCTCAGCCTCCTGCTCGGTCCTCACGCACACTGAGAACACAGACCGACTGTAGTCGCGCCTAGATGACGTCACTTCTTCCTCTTTCCTCTTCTTCGCTGGTGTTTTCCGGCAGTTGGCATCCGTCTCGGTGCACTACTGCCTCCTTCTGGTTTCATCCGCCCACTGCTGCTGCTGTGATCTGCTCCACCTGCTGATGAGCCCCTCTCAACCTGAATATCACCTTCATTTACAAATTAGAAATGACTGATTTTAACTCTTTAAAACCAGGAAATGACACAAAAAATTAGTAAAAAGATAAAATAAAATTAAAAATTGATTCAGAAGATTATTGTTTTAAAATATGGTTAAAAAAATTGAGAAAAACTTTATTTATAATAATTATTAATTATTATTACTGTAATCACTGTAATTTTTAAACACTTTCGGGTCATTTCCTTCTTTGTTTGTTTTTAACTTTCTTTTTTCTTTTTCTAAATTATTTTATTTTTATTTATTTGTTATTTATTTGGATTGCTTGCTCTTTTTTTATTTTTTAAAGTCATTTCTCCTTCCATTGCTCGCTGAGGGCCACTTTCCATGTAATTCTAGGGGGGTACAGATTTTTTTTTAATTTAATTTAATAGAAATGATTGATTTTAACCCTTATGTAATAATGGCCCAGAAATTTGCAAGAAATTCGTACAAAGAGAAAATTAAAAACAAGACAAAAAATAATAATATCGAAAGAAAGAAAAAAAAACGTAATTTTTTTTATTATTTAAAAAAAACTAGGGAAAATATAAAAAATCTGGATAATTATTATTATATTTTAAAATTATTTTACTGAATTATTGTAATTTCTAAGCACTCTCTCCATATTGTTGTGTAACATAGTTCACAAAACACAACATTTCAAAAACACAATGAAATGTAAAAAAATAATATTTTAGAAAACACAACAGCATTTAACAAAACACAGATGTATCAGAAAACCTACATTTCAGAAAAAAACAACATTTCACAAAAGACAACATTTAAGAAAACACATACATTTCAAAAACAACAGATTTTCAGAGAACACAGAGACATTTGAGCTGAACGAAAGCGTTGGGTCTCTGCTGACAGCGACAGGATGAAACATGTCATCAGTCATGTGAGCTCAGGGTCAGGCTGACATCGGGTTTATTCCAACTGTACGTCCTCAGTTTTGATTTACACAAATTTCTTCTGACCATTTCTGTTTATACTTTTCAACAGTATTGTTTTGAGTCATTTGTATATATCTCTGATTCCTATGTTCACACTGTGTCGTATATTATAGCATCATTTACATATTTTTATATCTCTAACGTACATATGAGTTTTGAATGTTGTGTTGTAGCACGAGGCTCATATTCATCTGTTTTACACTCTCTACACACTCAGCACGTGAAACATAGTCTAGATTTTCAAATGTCATACACACCAGTGTTAACACAGGAGCACATTGTACATATTTATGTTTATATTTTTACATACTTCCTACTCACACTTCTCATTTCTACTTCCATATTTCTCCTCACTCACCATCAGAGCGACTGTGACGAACCACAGTTTCCTCTCGTGAGCTCATTAACGACTTCTGGTGTTGATTCAGTGGTCGTGCTCGCACATTTGCACACTGAAGAAGTTTTATTTTTATGTTTTTAAGATCTTTACATCCTGGTGTCAAACGCTGCAGCATCACACACATGTTTTTAGATCTTTAAATACTTCTTATTTTTACTTTTCAGAGCACCTGTGAGGCGTCACAGAATCTCTCTGAGGATCAGTCAAATATTTCAGATTTCTGAAGGCAGCACATGAAGTAACTTGTTTGTGAGTTCTTGCCTCACACGCCTGTTCACACGCCGCTCGTTAATGAGTCAGGACGTGAGCTCAATGAGATCTGACAGAACAAACCAGACGTGGAAATTTACTGAAGACTGTTTTTCTTCTTAGTGTAGCCTGTGTGACTCTGTGTCTCCTGACAGGTTTGTGTCTGTAGCTTGATGTATGTCTTCATGTGTTTCCTCCTCAGAGTACCACGACGCCGAGGGTCGAAACACCACAGTTAAGGAAACACTTTTCACAAAACACCACAACATTTCAGAAAACAGTGACATTTTAAAAAACGCAACATTTCACGTGACATTTGACATAGCACAATGACATTCCACAAAAAACAAGGTTTTTGAAAACACAACATTTCAGAAAACATGTCAACATTAAAAAAAAAAAAAGTTTCAGAAAACAAAATGACATTTAAAAAAACACAAACATTTCATGCAACACATTTCTGAAAACAAAGTGCCATTGACTGAAAACATGACATTTCATTTAACATTTCACAAAACAACATTTGACATACTGACATTTCAGAAAACAAGTTTTAGAAAACAAAGATTACACAAAATACGAAGTTTCACGATATTTGACAAAACACAACATTTGACATAGCACAATGACATTTCACTAAGTACAAGATTTTAGAAATCACGACATTCAGATCTGACAATATTTCAAAAAACATGACACCATTCCACAAAACACATAATTTCAAATACCAACATTTCAGAAAACATGACATTTGACGTAACAAAAGATTTCAAGAGACACGACATCTCAGAAAATGTAGTGACATTTCAGGACGTTCTGCAGAGAATTTAAAGTAAAGTTTCAATCTGAGACTGAGATCAAATGGACAGCAGAACGACATGTGTTTTTAATTTTTTAATCTCACCGAGGTCACACAGGTGACATTTTCTATTCTCTGGAATTGTATGAAAGCATTTCACAAAACACGACAACATCTCATAAAATCCGACATTTGACACAACACAACGACATTTCGTAAAATGCAAAAAGATTTTCAGAAAACTCAACATTTCACAAAACACAACCACATTTAACGTAACAGTTCACAAAACACGACATGATTCAGCGTGACATCTCAGAAAACACAATAAAACAAAATGACATATCCCATGATGAGGCTGTGTTTTCTAAACAGAATTTTGTTTCAGTCTGTGGGTCGTCGTCGTGACTCTCAGGTTTTATCACTGTTTTATCATTTGAGGACACATCGGTGTTGAAACTCTTCAAACTTTGAATGTAACTGAACGTTCAGTCTCAATTTTCTCGTCGGGGACGAGACGTCCTTAAAGTGAACACGGTGTGCTGACACAAAGCTGCAGAGGAGAATGTCCTCCTGATCTCAGTGGTCACCTGATAACAGGTTGTATAACAGCTCCTGATTGGAGCGCGCGGTGCGACCTGTCGACCTGCTCTTCATCTGAAACGTTCTCCTTTTTATGTTCAGCACTGACTCACAGAGAAAAGCAAACACCCGAGGGAATCACACCTGAGGAGCAGGACGTGCAGCTCACAGTCGTTTCCCGACATGTGAAGGAAGAGGACAAAGTTACGCAACATTACTGCACCTGATCCTTCCTCCTGTACCTGAGGAAAGCCCATATATGGTCAGACAGGTGTGCCAGCAGATTAACAGCTGTGCTGAGAGGGGCTGATCTACAGAGCAGAGACAGAGACACACACTCTGTTAGAGACAGACATCACGGACACATACGGAGACTCGAGCAGACGGCAGGGTCTCACACCAGACGAAGACGAAGAGGAGGAGGACGCTGCAGAGGAGAGGACTGATGGATCGCAGCGGCGAGAGGAACAGGGCCGTGCTGGTGTCGGTGGCACAGTTTGACCACGGCGTGAAGCTGAGGAGGAGACCTGGAGCCCAGAGGGACGCCAAGAGACTCCACCGCACCCTCAGCAAGCTGGGCTTCAAGGTGGACATCCACAGCGACCTCAGCGGGGACGAGATCTACGAGCTGTTCCTCAAAGGTAACACACACACACACACACACACACACACACACACACACACACACTCTGTGTAGATCCATAATCACTGATAGGAAGACAGACGAGCTGTTACAGTGCAGAGTACACACACTCTGACGTTCTTATTTCAGTCAGTGACCTCTGACACTCCTCAAAGATCCCTGAAACCTCTTCAGCTATGTAAAGGATCCTAAGAACCTCTTAAAGGACCATTAGATTCTCCTCACTGGTCGTCAACACTTCTAAATGACTAAAGAACCTTTTCAGAGATCACTCTAGCTTCTTGAATGACACCTAGAACCTCCTCAGTGGCATCTAGAACCTCTTAAAAGACCCCTTGAGCCTCTCTGGCCATCAGAACTCGTAAAGGGGCATAGTACCTCATCTGTGACCACTTACACCTCCTAAATGACCACTAGAACCTCTTGTAGGACCTCTAAATCTTTCTTTCTAACCACTGACACTCCTACATTACTATAGAATCTCCCAAGTGACCTCCTCAAGGTCCCCTAGAACCTCCCCAATAACCACCAAAACTCCCAAATTACTATAGAACCTCTTCAATGACCCCTTGGACCTTCTAACTAATCTTGAGGAGCTTCTCAATGACCACTAGAACTTCTTAAAGAACCCCAAGAACCTCCTTTCTGGCCATAGAAACTCTTAAATTACCACAGAACCTCTTCTGTCGACAACTGACGCCGGTTAAAACCTCGTAAATGACCTCTGGCATTTCCTTAATGTTCCCTAGAACCTTCTCAATGACCATGAGAAACCTCTTAACAGACCCCTGGATTCTCCTTTCTGGTCATCAGATTTCTTTAGAACCTCTTCAGTGACCTTTAGAGTTTCGTCAGTGGCAACTAGAACCTGTCCATTCAAAGTCCTAACCTCGTAAATGACCTCTAGCATTTCCTTAATATTCACAAGAACCTCTTAAAGGACCCCTAGAACTATCTCAGTGAGGACCTGAACCTCTGTAGAACCCAGACCGGTCTGTAGACTGTGAGAACCGACAGGTGAATGACAGTAAAGAGTGTCACTGAGGTTTAATGTTTAATCTGTCAGCTGATGTCAGACGGCGCCGAGTCGTTATAAGGAAGGAAGTCCTTCACTGACAGGAACTGTGACATCATCACGTCACACTGTTACAGGTCTGTGGAGGATCAGAGCGTCAGCTGATCACTGACTGATCAAAGGGATTATTGGTGATATCATCAACAATGACGTCATCAAACACCAGTCAATATCAAGTCTGTGTGTGTGTGTGTGTGCATGTGTGCGTGTGTGTGTGTGCACGTGCAGAGAGCAGGCGGCCTGTGAAGGACTGTTTCCTGGCCGTCTTGTCGTCTCACGGGGACGAGGGCTGCGTGTTCGGAGCTGATGGGAAACCCGTCCAACTGTCACGTGTCTTCACGTATTTTGACAACGAATACATGGACAAGAAGACGAAAGTCTTCCTCATACAGGTCAGACACACACACACACACACAGTGATGATGATGATAATGATGAAGACACTGTTTTTACTTCAGGATGGGTGTCACTGAGGACATTGTCTTGAGATGTTGTCTCTGTGTCTGAGGACGTTGTGTCTGTCTCTACAGGCGTGTCGGGGATCTGGTCTGGATGATGGCGTGGAGGTGGACTCAGCTGATGACATCACGGCGTGCAGCGTCTCCCAGCACCTCTCAGTTCCTGTAGACACAGCTGTGATGTACGCCACGCCACCAGGTGAACACCTGTCCATCACCAGGTAGCCCGTCTGTCTCTGTCCTCGCTCCGCTCTGACATGTTGTCTCTGTGTCCGTCCTCAGGTTACGGAGCGTTCATGCACCCGCTGGGATCCGTCTTCCTGCAGACGTTCTGCTCGCTGCTGAAGGACGGAGACAATCGTAACCTGGAGCTGACGCGCCTGATGACCCGTCTGTCCCACAGCGTTGCCTACAACTTCCAGGCCACAGGTGGCGCTCTGGCCGGGAAGAAAGAGATGCCGTGTCTCCTGACACGACTCACCAGAGAAGTGTTCCCGTTTGCTGAGGCGGGGAAAGACGGCGGGGCGGCGGGGGCGGGGCTTTCGGCCACCTCGCTGGTGGCCACTGAGAAGGTGTGGACACGGACTCCGTCCATCAGTTAGACTGCAGCAGCAGAGCGAAGGGGACTGTGTGTGGACGCATGGAGACATTTCTGTCCTCAGAGGAGGAGACAAACCTGTTGGTCATTTCCTCACTGTCTGACTTCCTGTAGGAAAGACGTCATGGAGGACACGTCTGCTGTGGTGGACATATTGTCCACTCTCTGGACTCTGTCATGTATATTTCTATGTAAAACTTTATTTAACAAACGGCTGTGAACGAACAATAAAGAATTCATGTTTGAACTCAAATCTTTTCAGATCAACGTCAAACGTGACGACACGTTTCAGTCTGCGAGGCCGCAGGAAGTAACTCAGTGAAAACACGACGTATGAATGTGCGACTCTGCTTCGAGTGTTTCTACTGTCAGAGCTCTGTTAGAGACAAATTAATGTCCTCAAGACTGGACACTATGATGGGACCAGTTGTCTTCACACTGTCACTACACTCCTCTCTGTTTCATGTCTTCTACAGAGATTCACAAAGACAACGCTAACGTTTAGTCTGGGACCTGTTAGCTTTAGCCTCAGTCCTTTAGCACTATATCATTCCTGTTAGCTTTAATCATGGTCCGTTAGCATGCTATCACAACCCTTTAGCTTAGGCCTCAGTCCGTTAGCACTATATCATTACTGTTTGCTTAAGCCGTAGTCTGTTAGCATGATATCACAACCTGTTAGCTTTAGCCTCAGGCCATGTCATCAAAACATCTTTAATACCTAAGTTAGCCAGTTAAACTGTTAATAATTGTTGAATATTGAACATTTAAATGTGCTCAATAATGATTCAGTGATCTGTAATGTTAGAAACTATGGAAACTAACTCAGGACAGGAAGTCAGTGACTGACAGACTCAGGTGAAACATGTTGGGTAACATAAATAAATGACTGGAACATGTACTGAGCAACACGCTCTGTGTCTGTGTGTTTTATAAGAATCATAAAGTCATGACAGGAAACAAACCTCAGTAAAAGTGAAAGTAGACGAAGGAGACGCGTGACCTAAAACAAAACTGATACCATCAGATACACATGACACGTTCACACACACATCCAGCTGTTGCATCACATCCTGCTGACTGATGAGTCCAAAGGTTGGTTAGGGTCGACTTCACCTGACGGCGTCAGTCACAGGTGACCTTCATAAAACTTGATAAAACAGACTTCACTGAGCCTGTTAAACCATAAACTCAGAGTTAACATAGCGCTCACACTCCTT
The DNA here is from genome assembly GCA_019142605.1 of Cephalopholis sonnerati. Lineage (NCBI taxonomy): Eukaryota > Metazoa > Chordata > Actinopteri > Perciformes > Serranidae > Cephalopholis > Cephalopholis sonnerati. Next base: position 38,410,577 of record JAGQAX010000019.1, read on the forward strand.
CATGTTGCTTCAGTCCGTTAGCATGATGTCACAACCTATTAGCTTTAGCCTCATTACATTAGCAGATATCCCGACCTAGAACATGTTAGCTTTAACCTCAGTCCGTTAGTAATGAGCTGTTAGCTTTAACCTTTTAATAACCTCATTTTGTTAGCATGAACTCATGACCTGGGACCTGTTAGCTTTAGCCTCAGCTTGTTAGTGTGGCTTAGCTTTAGCATGACATTATGAGATGCAAACAGTTAGCTTTTCCCTCAGTTCATCGGAACAATATCACAAGCTGTTAGCTTTAGCCTCAGCCTGCTAGCACTATATTATTTCTGTTGGCTTGAGCCTTAGTTTTTTAGCATGATATTACAACCTAGCAGATATTAGCTTAAGCCTCAGCCTGTTAGCATGACATCATGACCTATTAGCTTTAGCCTGAGTACATTAGAAGACATCCTGACCTAGGACCTCTTAGCTTTAGCATCAGCCTGTAAGCATGATATTACAAGGTGCAAACAGTTAGCTTTTCCCTCAGTAAGTTAGCAAAATATCACAAGCTGTTAGCTTTAGCCTCAGCCCGTTAGCACAATATCTTTCCTGTTAGCTTGAGCCTTAGTCTATTGGCATGATATTAAGACCTGGCACCTGTTTGCTTAAGCCTCAGCCCATTAGCATGATATCACAACCTATTAGCTTTAGCCTCAGCCCATTAACACAGTCACAACCTGGGGACCTGTTAGCCTTAGCCCGTTAGCATGACATTATAAGGTGCAAACTTTAAGCTTTTCCCTCAATACATTAGCACAATATCACAAGCTGCAATCTAAGTAGGCTAATTTCATTAGCATAAAATCATGACGTGGAACCTGTTAGCTTTAGCCTCAGCCCGTTAGCATGATATTAAGACTTGGGACTACTTTGCATTCAAACCAAAACACGTGACTTCATCAGACAGTTAATTAGTGACAGCTCTTACAGTTACACACTGATTTGGATTTTGGAATATATTTAATTCAAAATGACGTTACTGAAGTATTCAACATGCGGCCATGATGGATTCAGTGTCACTTCCTGGTCAGGAATGCAGGGGTGTGGCCAAACACCAGGCTCCGCCCACGACCAAAAGTCTTTGTGTTTTAGTGGTTCCATTAAAACATTTACAGAGTTAAGTTTTTTTAAAGATTAAACCTGTAGTTCATCTGTTTTTTTTCTATTTAAATGAATAAAAACATGTTTTACAGAACAAAAATGAGAAAAATAAAGTTTTTTAAAGCGTAACGTACATAAATTTTCAAATGTAGGTGTGAAGGTTTGGGACAGGCACCTCCCCGCAGAATAAATGATGTTAATCCTCTGAGTTTGTCTCTTTGGAAGTATAAAACAAGATTTTTCTTAGCTACCCACTTGAGCTAACGTTGGTTAGCTGTTTAGATCTCACATACAAATATAAATGTTGAAGCTTTTGTCAATATAGAGATGCTACACATCGCTAGCTTGGTTGACTTCGTTTCACCGAAACCACAGGCACCAGAGAAAACGAAATTCATTTACCAAACGACGAATAAACAAGTGATGACTCCTTACGTTTCCTCTGGAGCTGTCGTAAAGTCAGATTATGTGTCTGTTCCTGGATTAGCCTGAAACTATTTATATTCCCTCAGTCTGTGAGGGTCCTCACGTCAAAACAATCAAAAGAGTTTTTTATAAGAATTAATCAAAGTTTTAAATATATATATAACAGAAGTTTACGACGTATAGAACACACAGTCAGAGAGAGATAAGCGTGGGTTTCCTCCAGGTGCTCTGACATGTTCTCCCCGTGTCAGCGTGGGTTTCCTCCAGGTGCTCTGACATGTTCTCCCCGTGTCAGCGTGGGTTTCCTCCAGGTGCTCCGACATGTTCTCCCCGTGTCAGCGTGGGTTTCCTCCAGGTGCTCCGACATGTTCTCCCCGTGTCAGCGTGGGTTTCCTCCAGGTGCTCCGACATGTTCTGCCCGTGTCAGCGTGGGTTTCCTCCAGGTGCTCCCACATGTTCTCCCCGTGTCAGCGTGGGTTTCCTCCGGGTGCTCCCACATGTTCTCCCCGTGTCAGCGTGGGTTTCCTCCGGGTGCTCCCACATGTTCTCCCCGTGTCAGCGTGGGTTTCCTCCGGGTGCTCCCACATGTTCTCCCCGTGTCAGCGTGGGTTTCCTCCGGGTGCTCCCACATGTTCTCCCCGTGTCAGCGTGGGTTTCCTCCGGGTGCTCCCACATGTTCTCCCCGTGTCAGCGTGGGTTTCCTCCGGGTGCTCCCACATGTTCTCCCCGTGTCAGCGTGGGTTTCCTCCAGGTGCTCCCACATGTTCTCCCCGTGTCAGCGTGGGTTTCCTCCAGGTGCTCCCACATGTTCTCCCCGTGTCAGCGTGGGTTTCCTCCAGGTGCTCCCACATGTTCTCCCCGTGTCAGCGTGGGTTTCCTCCAGGTGCTCCCACATGTTCTCCCCGTGTCAGCGTGGGTTTCCTCCAGGTGCTCCCACATGTTCTCCCCGTGTCAGTGTGGGTTTCCTCCAGGTGCTCCAGCTTCCTCCCACAGTCCAAAGACATGCAGGTTAACTGGTGACTCTAAATTGTCCGTAGGTGTGAATGTGAGTGTGAATGGTTGTCTGTCTCTATGTGTCAGCCCTGTGATAGTCTGGTGACCTGTCCAGGGTGAACCCCGCCTCTCACCCAGAGTCAGGTGGTAAAACCACAGTTCAGAACCAGCATCTGTACAGTCGTCATCATATTCAGGTTAAATATCATGTCCCACCACCAGGAGTGTTCAGACACGCAGGATCGGAGGATAAAACAGTCCCACATTTAAACTCCTCATGTCAAACTGCAGATCTGATGAGACATTATTGTCACACAGTGATCGAACGAGACCTTGTTCCGTATCTCCAACTTCCTGTGAAGTGTCTCAGTTTCTCCGTCAACTGATCAAAGTCATTCACGACCTTCTGACACTGCCCAGCTGACTGGATGATGGACTCTATCAACTTCTGATCCTCTTTAGGAGTCGCAGTCACTCTGAAGACTCTCACAATGAGCATTAACACATCATGCATCATCTTCATCACTGTTTCAGTCACAGACAAAACCTCCCCACTCATCTCTGCCAGCTCAGACACATATGTAAGAATCCACTGAAACTTCTCCACGTCGGACAGAGTGCATACAGCCTGAAGTTTCATGGATGGTCTCTGCAGCTCTTCACATGTCGTCTTTATTTCTTCCAGGTCGTTCTTCAGCAGCTCAACAATCTCCATGAATTTGTTCCCCAGCTCTTCGACTTCCTTTACATGTCTGTTCTCCTCTTTTGTTTTTGTAACATTTGTCCTGACAACATAACCACCCCCAGCAGCAGCAGCTAGTCCTCCTGCTGCCAATAAGCTCGCCCCCCCAGTGAACGGAGCTGCAAGGATCATGACTAGTCCTGCTCCTCCAGCAACAACTCCTTTTCTTCTTTGTCTGTCCATTGTCTCCTGCATCTTTTTCACTTCATCAGCGATCTCCTGAAACTCTCCGACAATCCGTCTCATCTCTGGTTTACTGACGTCAAACAGTTTGATGAATGAAGCTGCGTGTCTCGTCAGTTTTTTTGTTGATTCAGAGAAAACAGTAGACCAGTCTAAACTCCAACTCCTTTGTATGGCTGCCATTTTCAGGAGCTTCCTGCAGACTGAACGTGCTCACAGTTTTCCTTTGCAGAGTCTGTTGAAGGAGTTGTCGACAGTGTTACAGTTTGTGCTGAGATCAGCTGATCAGGACGGCTCTGTGGAGACAGGAAGAGACAAGTGAGCATTTTGGTACATTTACAGTGATGTTGATCAATGAATAAAAATAAATGACAAACATTGTTGACGAAAACTACGACAATTTTTTTTGTCAACGACCATTTTTCATAAACAAGACGATGACGAGCTAAAAACAGATCCTGATAATAAAAACTAAGATGATATCTGTGTTTCATGTCTTTGGTAAGACGTGATGTAAATGTTGGTGGTGGACTGTCGGACACTGAAAGCTTGTGATGATCTTCAGATGCCTGATGAGCGACAGGCTGGTAAACTCCAGTAAATAGTCTGCACCAGGATGTGAGCTGTAATTCAGCAGTAAATAATCAGCGTGTGTGTCTGACTGTGGATGGTGGAGCTGCTGAATGGATCTGTGGCTGTTAGCAGTTAGCAGTTAGCTCCGCTCGCAGCCAGCGGCCGCCGGACTTCACAGCTTCACCCCGCAGGACTCCACTCAGTCCGGACTGGAGAAGGTTTCTGGGTTGATGGTGTTTGACAGGCAGGTAGGAGGCTCAGTTATCTGTGAGTGGAGCTGTGCTGGAAGTAAACAGGCTGAACTCAGATCAGTTTAGTTTGAATCAGCAACTCTGTGAGAGGACACGAGTTTAAACCTCCAGACTGACATGTTGCAGAGGAAGAAAGAATTCAGTCAGATGGATCAGTCAGAGTTTACAATGAACCTGGGGACACATCCTAGTTGTCTCACATTGGTTATTTGTTGAGAGCATAAATAGAGAGATGTTGATGTTGTCACCTTGATCCTAATTTCTGATACATGAATCAGCCTCACTGGATTAGTTTAAAGAAAATGATTAGTTTATAGAAAACATCATGACTACAAGTTGACTAAAATGAATTTTCATCAGCTAAAATGTTTTGAATTTTTAAGACCAAATCCAAAATTACTATCAAATTAACACTGAGAACACTAACATTTCCTCATATATCTTATTACTCTTCAAAATTGAATTTGTTTCTACATTTTGGCACAACTTTATTTTTTTATTTCTGTATCTTTGTTTCTGCATGTTAATGAGGGCAGAGGTCCTACATTCTGCATTTATGTATTTATTTCTGTTTTTATTTCAGCTTTTTTTAATCTTGCATTCCTTTATTTTTGTATTTATTTATGTATTTATTTGTTAATTTACGTCTTTATCTCTCCATACAATATCTCCAGAGTGGCTGAACGGATTCTTACCATTCAAACTGCATTTGAAACGTCCACTTCCCTTCATTTTTCTGCAGTTTGGACAGTGAAGATCGCCTTCATTGATCTCTGACAGCGTTGGTTTATGAAGAGACACATGCTGAAGACTCACCCTTGGCTCTTGGTGCTGGCTGACTGAAATGTAGTTGGAACGAAGCCATCACTGATGTTCCTGTAATTCCTCTGGTATGACGAGTCAAAAATGTCGGCCCTGAACAACACACAGCAGAGAGGAAACAAACACAAAGTGTGTGTGAGTGTGTGAAAGTAATCAAGATGTTTGCAGACACTATGAAGAATGTGCACCGTCAGTTTCCCCAGTTTACAGCATCAATCAGTTAAACTTTAAGGCAGGAAGGTGACGGAGCCGTCTCAAGCCAGAGCACACGGATCAAACCTGTTCCTCCACCCTGTTCACTGAGAATCAAACCTTAGCACACAAGAAACCTTTTCAGGTGAACTCATTAAACACTTTAAACTACAAAGACAACATGACGCCATCTTACAGCCAGTTCCACTTACCAGGTGAGAGATGTCACACCAAGAAACAGTCTGGGTTTAATTACCCTCAGCAGGAAAATCAGAAAACTGTCGGCCACGCCCCCTGTGTTTATAAAAGCAGCTCCTGAGTACTGAGGAGATTTTGTAAAAGTAAGAATGAGGCTGTTGAGTCTGTTCTCAGGTCGGTGCTGCTGCAGCGTTCAGGTGTGACGCAGCAGGGAAGAAGATTTCCTGAGGCAGTGAGGAGCAGGGCGGAGCCAGAGGAATCTGTGTGTGACAAACCTGCTGGTTCAGCTGACTCCTTTTTTTTTTTTTTTTGGTTTTTCCTTTCATTAGCTCCTTTTCCACCAGCATTTCCAGGAATGTTTATTTCCTGGAATTTATTTACCTGGGTGAAAGAGTTCCTGGCAATCTGTGTGGTTTGTGTTGTCACCTCAAAGTTCCGGAGAATTTATTCAAATCAGCTGAAGCTGAAGGCCAAACAAGTACGATGACGCCATAAACGGTGACCAACAAGCCGCATCATCATTTGTGCGACACATCACGCCAGGATGGAGGACGCTCAAGTTGTTCTGTTGTTCCTCGTGTTTTACTACATCACATATAAAACCATGTGATCTGCACGGAAAAGACGACAGGCGTTATTAGCAAAGACAACTGTGAACGCCTGAAGCTTCTTATAATCTTGATTAAGTTTCTTCAACTTTTCACGAATGTGTTTCAGTGTGTGCCCTATATTTAGCTCTGCCAGCTTGTCAGCTATTCTTCCATAGACTCGGTTGTTTCGAGTCGCCGACTCAAAGTCCCGCTGAATTTCTTCCTGGGCAAATACGCTCCAAAGAGCCTGGACCTCGTCGTCCGTCCACTTCTCGTAGCTTCTCTTCTTTTGCTCCATTTTCCAAATGATCAAAACACAAACCAAGTGAAGCTTGTAGAAATGAAATAAAGTTTGCAGCCACACTGGCACGGAAGAGAGGAACGCTGCAAGTGTGTGTTCCACCAATCAGCGTTCTTCAGCACACAGCCCCGCCCCTCAAGAATTCTCCTACCCCCCTACTAGGTACTTTGTTCAGGGAAAGTTTGGGGTTGAGGGAAAGTTTTTTTCCCCGGGTAATTTCAGTGGAAACACGCCGAGGTTTTTCAAAATCCCGGGTAAATGATCAAAGTTCCTGCGGTGGAGGGGGTGACACGCAGCAAAGCGCCACAATCAAAATCACGGCCACTGTGGCGAGGACACTTCCGCTGTACATGGGCAGCCGCTCTACCCACTGAGCTACTGGGCACTCAGTCAGGGAGAACTGTACGACAATGTAGAAGCTGAGGCCACTGAGGTCGTCTTCTTTGTGTCTGATCTGAGAATTCTCAGGTTTTAGAACCACTGGGTGAAGTTCTCCTGACGGTGTAATCTGCTCCTAGTTACAGGAAATAAAGTTCTGAGACACTGGATTTCGTCCGGCTTCACTGAGTGGGGTTGATTCCAGAGAACTTCATCAGGAGAACCACCCCCGTTGTTTAAACGTCCACAATTTGAGACGGTTGTTTTGGGGCTTTTTTAAGCCTCAACTGGACGAGACAGAGACTGATGGGGGACGATGAGACGTTGTGTGTTACCTTTAAGGAACAGCTCGTAGATCTCGTCCCCGCTGAGGTCGCTGTGGATGAAGTCCAGCTTGTAGGGTGCTGAGTCTCTTGGCGTCCCTCTGGGCTCCAGGTCTCAGACCAGCACTGCCCTGTTCCTCTCCCCGCTGTGATCCATCAGTCCTCTCCTCTGCATCCTCCTCCTCTCTCCTCTTGTTCCTCTTCTTCTAGCGTCAGACTCTGCCGTCTGTGGCATGGACGATAAAGTCTGTTAATCTGCTGTCACACCTGTCTGACCATATTTGGACGTTCCTCTGCAGGCAGGAACAGGAGGAAGGATCAGGTGTGTTTATGTCACAGTGTTACGTAACCTTATCTCATTTCTAAGAAACAACTCGGTGCAGTCTCTCTGCTGTCGTCCTCAGGTGTGTCCTCCTCAGGTGTGTCCTCCTCAGGTGTGTCCTCCTCAGGTGTTTGCTTTCTGTCTGCGGATCATAACAACAGTGTTATCGTGGTCATGACTAATTTCATGTCCAACATTTATCAGCGTTGATCCTTCACGGTAACAACACCCTCGGTCACGCTCACAGCGGACTGTCAGCTGTGTTTATTCAAACTGATAAATGACTCAGCTGGAAACTACGGTGGCCGATGAGGCCAAACTACAGCAGCCCAAAATATCTCCATCTGCAGAAACGTGCTGCAGCGCCAGACGTGTTAAAAAGACGAAACAGGTATGTTAAAGACAGCACGGTCCTCCAGCGCCTACACTGGTATTTCTGCTTATTGTTATGTCATTTCCTGGAGTATCTTCAAATGCTTCATGTCCCTAAAATCTGTACAACCAGAGCTCAGAGGTTCTGGAAGATAATAAACCATCATATTTAATCAAAGTATTGAAATTGTGTTGTTAATTTAATAATAATGCTAAATCTGACACTTTTACAGATTTTGAAAATTAAAAACGCAAAACAAAACATTTACACTTCTGCGTTGAATCAACGCCGTAGATTCAGCGCACGCTCTGCGAAGCCTACACCGCAGCCTGACGTCACCTCCCCAGAAATGTGACTCCACGTCACAGTGACGCAGACCTCCTGTCTGTCTCTGTGAGCTGAAACCATTTCCCTCAGTGGAAACTAAACTTTGATTTACTTTAATTTGACAGATAAGAAACAATAAACTGTGAAGACAATAAAGCCTCCACACACTGTGTGTGATTTATCCTGGCTGAAATATGAGCAGAGGAAATCTCTGCTAGCTGCTAGGCTAATTTATACAATGTAAAATGCCATAGGCTTGTGCTAATAACGTTAGCATGTTGTATTTGTGGGGAAAATGTGTCCAGATAAAGACAAGTGTTTGTCTGTGAATGCTGCCAGTTATAGTGAAGCTGATTGGTGTTTGAAACTGTCTCTATGAAGCCATGTGTGATGTGTGTTTAATGTGTTTACTGTGTGTTTAATGTGCGTTTAATGTGTGTTTACTGTGTGTTTAATGTGTGATTCATGTGTGTTTAATGTGTGTTTAATGTGTGTTTACTGTGTGTTTAATGTGTGATTCATGTGTGTTTCATGTGTGTTTAACGTGTGTTTACTGTGTGTTTAATGTGTGTTTACTGTGTGTTTAATGTGTGTTTACTATGTGTTTAATGTGTGTTTACTGTGTGTTTAATGTGTGATTCATGTGTGTTTAATGTGTGTTTACTGTGTGTTTAATGTGTGATTCATGTGTGTTTAATGTGTGTTTAATGTGTGTTTACTGTGTGTTTAATGTGTGATTCATGTGTGTTTAACGTGTTTACTGTGTGTTTACTGTGTGTTTACTGTGTGTTTAATGTGTGTTTAATGTGTGATTCATGTGTGTTTCATGTGTGTTTAACGTGTTTACTGTGTGTTTAATGTGTGATTCATGTGTGTTTAATGTGTGTTTAATGTGTGTTTACTGTGTGTTTAATGTGTGATTCATGTGTGTTTCATGTGTGTTTAACGTGTTTACTGTGTGTTTACTGTGTGTTTACTGTGTGTTTAATGTGTGTTTAATGTGTGTTTACTATGTGTTTAATGTGTGTTTACTGTGTGTTTTGAATCAACTAAACTTTACAGCACTTCACAGAAACCCCACCACCAACTAGTGTTTTGGAGGTGTAACTGCAGAGTGACACAGACACACCACCGCACTTTAGTGTTTTACAGTGTTTTAAAGGAGCAACAGATTGATGCAGCGCCCCCTGGAGGACCTCTGGGTGTGTTGACTGTTTTTTTTCTGTTGCATTTGTTTATTTGTTTTGTATCATTTCTGGTTTTGCAGCGTGTTTGTTGTTTTTGTTTTTGACTCAGAAGCTGCAGCACTTTTCTTCAATGTTTTGGGCCCTCCTCAGCCACCGTAGAAACAGAGTCTGGTAGAGTCTTAAGGCCCTTTAAGATGGCTGCCACACTGACACTTAAATCTCGTAGAGCACTTTGTTAATGTATTTCAAAGAACTATGTCCACACTAAATGTCCGTCTGTATATCAGCTACTCACCGTTTGTTACTTCATGAAGGAAACGTTTTTCTCTCGTCTCCGCGGTGAACGAAGGAAGTCCTTGATGAATTGAAATAAACAAGGATGACGTCACGGTGGCTATGTGGCTTACGGGCTACGTCAGATGTTCAGTTTTCCTGGCAAGTACATTAACAGGTTTAAGCCTATTTTTGGCGCGCCAAAATTCTCGCACTGTGCTGACTAAGCTAGCAGCTGACATCAGGGTTAGCTCCACTCCTTAAAATGTGGTCACTTCTGGCTTCAAAATTTCAAGATGGTGACGACCGAGGCCTCAAAATTGGAGTCCGTAAAACCAACGGGTGATGTCCATGTTTACGTCCCAGTGGCTAAATCTGCTATTCCATGTAGTGCTTTTAGTTTTAATGGTTTTGAGCCTGTTTTTAGCTTGCTAACTAAGCTAGCAAGGTAACATTGGGGTTAACTCTCGTCAAAATGTGCTCACCTCTGGCTCCAAAATTCCAAGATGGCGATGGAAAAAATGCGCAACAAGAGAATCAAAACCAGAGGTCAACACACCAAAGGGTGACGTCCCGGTGGCTATGTGGCTAACGGCTACGCTGGATGTTCAGTTTTCCTGTAAGTACATTCCAAATGTTTTAAGACTAGTTTTGGCTCGCTTAAATTTAGATTAGCACTGTCAAGATTAACCAAGCTAGCAGCTAATGCTGGGGTCAGCTCCACCGTCTCATCAAAATGTGGTCACTTCTGGGTCCTAAAATCCAAGGTGGCGGCCAAAATGTCAAAGTCAAGGCTTCAAAATTGGAGTCCACAAACCAACGGTGACGCCATTATTTTATAGCAAATGGTTAACAGCGTGTTACTGCAGTACATCACTTAAACCTCTGATATATCCCTGCTTTTATTTGGTCAGATGTATTTACATTTTCTAAACCGAATATATTTATCTCACAGCTGTTTTCAGTCGTTACTTTACTGATCATGTCCAACAAAACATCAGAATAAAACATACAAATAAGAATAAATAATAAACACTCTGTCTTTGTTAGGTTTGTTCTTTGCCGCTCATGGAAGACTCACAGGCACTTTATTTCGGACTGATTTCCTGTTACTGACCCTGCCTGCTTCGTTCAATTCTCGGTAAACACACCAGCCTTCTGTCTCCGACCTCGAGATCTGCTTCTGAATCCTTAGTCCCTGTTTGCCGTTACCATGTGATGTCAACGCTACAGTGTGAGCGTTCCCATCAGCTTACCTGTGGTTTCCTGCGGTTCAGAGACTTTTACCGTGTCACCACACTTGTGTGCGCTCATCCTGTGAGTTCTTACCTGCCAGTCGACCCGCCCTCTAGTTCACCTGCTTGGACTGTGTACTTATCTGGTTCCAGATCTTCGACCTCCACAGCTGCGTCTCCTGCCTGCTCCTCCACGGTGCTGATGCCTGTTACTGACCTGTGTGTGTTCAGGCTAACGACCCTGACCACTCTCCTGCTTCCTGGTGCGGTTCAGCCCGCCGGACGAGCTGGATTGTCGGAGACTTTGTGGAGAGACTTTGCAGCAGTGTTGAAGAACAATCTAACAAAGAGTGTCTGTGAGGCTGGAGTTAATTTACTGTGTGTGATGAGGAACAGGTGAACTGAGTTGCCTTGATGAGGACAGTTTAAGGTCTGCGTTTCCTGCCTCTGATCAATAAAGTTTGTTTTATCTCAGCTGTGTAGTTTATGACACATCAGACACGTCTCAGCTCCGTCATCACGCAGGCAGCCAATCAGAACTCAGTGAATATTTATTAACACAGAAGAAGAAGCAGAAAAAAAACACTCAGAACTATCAGGTGAAAAACAAACGAACCCCGGTGCCACACCTCGTCTCGTTACAACAAGTTCATCATTCATAAAAACTACAAAAAGTGACAGTTTGAAAAACCCCCCCAGTGTCTGACGGAGTCAGAGATGCAGTCAAATATTGACCAATTATATTCTCGCTAATATAAAACGTGCTGATAAAAAAAGTTTAAAAAAGAGAGGGCATATTTACAGCGTTAACAAAGAGGTACGAATCACTTTGTGTTTCTGCTGATTGATGAAGTGAATCCTGCTCCTCACAGCTGATTGGCTCTTCTGAGGGAGAACGGCTGTGACGGAGCTAAGGCACTGTGGGAGCTCCCTGCTGATTGGTGAGCGGAGGTAGGAGGCGGAACCAGGAAGGGCGGAGGAGGGGGTGAACACCTGGAGGGGGCGGTGCTGGGTGAGGAGATGGGTGTGTCGCGGCTCAGAGGGTGGGCGGTCCGGTGAGGTTTGGTGGTGAGGGACAGCGGCTGCAGCTGCTCGCCGTACGGCGACGTGTGTCCGCTGTAGGAGGAGTGCGTGTGCTCGGTGTGCGTCGGCGCCGGGGCGGCGGGCGAGGCCAGCGCGGTGGTGGGCGTCGCCGGGGAGTCCAGGGAGGAGGCGGGGCTGGCCTGGGACAGGTGTGTGTGCGTCAGGTGGGAGATGGTGTGCGGCTGTGACAAGTGGGGGCGGGGCTGTGTGTGCGCAGTCTGTGGGGGCGGAGCATGTGCGTGAGGCGTCTCCTCAGGTGGAACACAAGGTCTCTTCAGCTGAGGGGGGAGGTCCTCCGCAGGATCTGACCACAAACACAAAAACACACTCGTCATCATTCAGACGTCACGTCAAAAAAATTAATTAATTAATAAATACATAAGTGAATTAATAATAAAAAGAGATGAGAGGGACTAGACTCGTTTTCCACTTCCTCTTCCTTCTGAACATGAACCATATTATTTGTTTTTATTGCTAATAAATTTCATTTAGTGTTTACGTTTCACAAAGAACAACAAAACAAAGAAAAAACAAAACAATACAAAGATTAACAGTTTGTGTGAATAAAGCGTCTGACGACACTGATCAGACGAGTCAATTTCTCCCAGTGTCCTTCTAGCTGTGCTCCCTGTCCTCCCAGTCTCTCCATTAAAACATTTACTTCCTCAGTTGTCGGCCATTGCTCCTTCCTTGATGGTGTTTCTGTTCCTGGTAAAAGAATTCTTCTTTCCTACCAGCAGTATTTTCATCACAGGGCTGAATTAAAATAATCGATTCATCTGATGCAAATCCATCTTCACTGGAATGACTAGATATCGACATAGCTTTTAATAAACGCTGTGTGAAGCTTTAACCCCGTTAAATACCTCACCAGTAGTAAACGAGCCGCAGCGCTAAGTTATGAACTGACAGACACTTATGACACTGACAGGAAGTCGTCACTCGTGTGATGTCATTTGAAACGTCATGAGCCGCGTCATCAAATGGCGCTAATGTCACTGCAGTATGGAGAAAGGCTCTGTATTGACATAAGAATTGTCCCTTTGTTTAAATGCATACAATATGTGTTGAATTGATTCAAATGTTCTGTTTACAGCAGATGTAGCTTACATGTTGTTTTACAGTCACATTGTCTGCTTTGAGAGCTACAATATTCACTCAGGATTTTTTGAAAACATTATTGGAGTCCATGTTTTGAAACTAATTCAATAAAACTAAAGAAGAGAACTGAAACATTTGCAGCTGTTTTTGGAATATTCACTATGATTATTATAGCAAGTCATTACATCACTTAGTTTTTGGAGACACTAGTTTAAAAAAAAAAAAATTTCTTTTGACTCGCAACTTTTGTCATTTGTCGTAATTTTTGTCATTTACAACAGTTTTTGTCATTGGCAGCAATTTCCAGAAAAAAAAAAATTCTTTGACAAAATTGTCTTCAAATTCCAGGTGTTTTGGGTGGTGAGATCCTGGAGGGACTGATTAGTGTAATAAAGACATGAATCAGATTCTTCCAAAAGAATTCCCTCCAGGTTTGTGAATTCGTGGTTAAACGCTGAGTCCTCCACATGTTGAGCTCTGTCTCGTATTTGACCCCGACATGTTCAGCTGTCATTTGTGTTCAGTCTTTGATAAAATGCCCAAATTACTCTCATGTTATTTTCCTGGTCTGCTCTAATTAAGACTCCGTCGATGGCTCTGTTGTCCTCCTTCAGTTCGTATTTCCTCTCAGATTTTCAAACCTCTCCGGCGCTCCGTCCTTTTTCCAAAACACACCAAGCTGTTTTTCCTTTTGCTCCCCACTGCTTAAATCCTCTAACATATTTTGTCGTCTTACCTTCGAACTGAGATTCACTCTTCACCCTCTTCCTCTTCTTCTTCTTCCCCTGCAGACATAGACAGACAGATAAGTGATATGAGCTGATGATGTCAGCGTGCTGATGATGTCAGCGTGCTGATGTGATCATGTGACACATATCAGCTGGACTCACGTAGTTGTCTCTGGCCGACCAGCCCGGGTACAGTTTGGAGTGCAGGAGTCTCTCTTTCCGAGCCAGTTCGTAATATTTGGCCTGTTGGTCTTTGGACAGAGAGTGCCACTGTGGACGGGAGACAGACAGACAGACAGACAGACAGACAGACAGACAGACAGACAGACACAGCCGAGACGTCACGTGCACGCTCATCATTCAGCTTTCATTAAATAAGCGCACAGACAATCTTCAGTTTTGACCTTACACCTGAAAAGTTCTGAATTTATTTCGTCCTGAAACTTAATTATTGAAACAAATCAACATTTTAACAAAACTGAATTTTCTGAATGTTTATATTAAATATTTAAACACAAAATACACAAACTTCGTCTTCTGAATTTTCAACCTTATTCTTAAAATTTTACAACTTGATTATCAAATTATTATACCTTCTTTTTAGTCAGTTTTTCCCTCCGTATACATTATAACTTTATTGTAGAAATATTATTTTTCCTTTTTGAGATTTTTGACTTTAACCTGAAATATTATGATTTTATTCCCAATTATTATGAAAATATTTACACGTTATTATTGAAACATTAAAATTTATACTTCAAACATCAAAACTTTTTCTGACTTTAATTTTTTAAAATTTACTTTCATATTATAACTAGATGAACAAAACATAACGTTCTCAATTGTGAATTTTCAACTCCTTTCCTTAAAAAAAAAACATTTTTTAAATTGTAAATGTTCAACTCTGTTCTCAAAATACTACAATTTTAAGTAATTTAATATTATGACTTTATTGTAGAAATATTTCTTTTTCCTTGATTTTTTTCAACTTTATACTCAAAATTGTATGATTTAAATATCTTTAATATATCATATTCTCTAAATATAATAATTTTATACTCCATTTGCAACTTTAAAATATGATCACATAATTCTTTAAATATTAAGACTAGATTCTCAGTGTAATGACATTTTTTTGTAATTTTTTTCATCAAAATTTCCTGTGTTTTTTTTTATGTAGAAATTTTACTTTTTCCAGGACATCTTCAACATTTAACTGAAAATATTACGATTTTATTCTCAGTTATTAACAAAATTTACTTTAATTTTTTGTAATACTCCAAATATAATAACATTTGGTAAATTTTTAGCTTTATTCCCATAATATTAAAACTTTTTTTTCACAAAACACTGACACCTAACTTTCAACTCTCTGATTATTACAAACTTTTTATTTAAATATTGTGAATGGTAAACTTTGTCAAAATGTTACAAATTTATCATCAAATTATTTTTTTGTTGTAAATTTTCAACTCTGTTCTGAAAATATTACGACTTGATTCTCAGTTTGTTAGGATATTTTTTGAAATATTAGGACTTTATTGGAGAAATATTACAACTTTTTCCTAGACATTTTCAGCTTTATACTCGAAAGATTACAATTTATTCTCAATTTATTCTGAAAATATGTATATCATAAATTTAAACCCAAAATATTATTACTTTTTGTCTCATACATTTTCAGCTTTACTCTCAAAATATTACAACTTTATTTGCAAAATGTTTTAAATTTAAAACCCTTTTATCAAAATATTATGGCTTAATAATGAAATCATTTTCACTTGGCGTATATTTGCACCTCTATTCTTAAAGTATCAAAAACCTTTTCTAGAAACTTTTTCCTTGAAATATTATAACTTAATTGTACATTTTCCTAGACATTTTCAACTTTATACTAGAAATTTTACGGTTTTATTCTCAATTTATTCTGAAAATGTATTCTCTAAATATCATAAATTAATAAATAAATATAACGTTTTGCCTCTAAATTTTCAGCTTTACTCTCATAATGTCACAACTTTATCTACAAAGTCTTATTTTTTAATTTAAACTCTACTGTCATAATATTACAACTTTATTATCCAATAATTTTTACTGTTTTTGTCATACAATTTTAACTCTGTTCTCAAAATATTACGACTTGATTCTCAGTGTTTTGGGACGTTTTCTGGGATTTTTTCCCCACAAAATATTCTGACTTTTTTAAGGACATTTTCAACTTTATACTCAATTTTTTCAATTTTAATCTCAATTATGATCCATTTATACTCAAAATAAACAAAAATTTTCAGATTTATTCTTAAAATATTTAAACTTTATTTACACTGATTTCAGTTTTAAACTCTATCGTCAAAATATCACGACTTTAGTATCAAATTATTCGTGCTGTTTTTGTCGAACATTGTGGAGTTAATTCTTGACATATCAGGAGTTTCTAATAAATTGAACAGGTATAGGCCGCAGAGCGACGGGCCGACAGACGTACCCTCTGTCCCAGGATCTGGTTGATGGTGGCGCTCTCCTTCACTTTGCACTGAGCAACCACTTTGGGCCGCTCCTCCCTCATGTACAACATGAAGGCGTTCAGCGGCTTCTTGATGTGAGGCTTCTTCTCTTCTTCTTTCTCCTGCGGGACGTCAGCCACCGACCTCCTGCACCAACGAAGAAGAACATGTCCCCATGGAGTTAAAGACACAGTCATAATAACACTGACACACACACAACAGAAGTGAAACGTGCGTGTGTGTGGTGAGGTGTCGGTACCCCGGCTGGCTGCTGCCTCCAGGCTCCTGCTTCACTGCTGTGGGGACGATGGTGGGGTGGGGGATGGACGACTGGGACGTCGACACCAAGCGTGGAGAGAAGTTACCCGACACCAGGCTGCCGATCAGACACGCATCACACACTCAGATTAACCCGTCAAAATAAAGTTCGTATTCACCAACGCTGGACGCATCATTTCACAATAGGTAAAACCAGTAAAACTTTATCAGTGAAGTTTCACAATAATAACACAGCGTAAGCTTGACCTCTGACCACCAAATTCCAATCAGATCGTTCTTTAGTCTAAGTGGACATTTGTGCCAAATTTGAAAAAAAATTCCCTTGAGTTATTTTTGAGATACCGTGTTGACGAGATTGCGCCAAACAAAGTTGGTGTGACCTTGACCTTTTGACCTTTGACCACTGAAGTCTAATTAGTTCATTCTTGAGGTGATGCTGTTGTTTGTGCCAAATTTGAGGAAATTCCCTCAAGATGTTCTTGAGATATTGCGTTCACAAGAATGAGACAGATGAGGACAGTGTGACCTTGACCTTTGACCACCAAAATCATATCAATTCAAAACATCTAAGTAGACATTTGTGCCACATTTGAGAAAAAACAATAAGGGTCTTCTTCAGATATCGTGTTCATGAGAATGAGACAGACGCAAGGTCACAGTGACCTTGACCTTTGACCACCAACTTCTAATTAATTCATACTTGACAGATGTTAGTGCCAAATCTGAAAAAAGTCCCTCGAGGTGTTTTTCACATACATTCACAAGAATGAGACAAACAAGGTCAGTGTAACCCTGACCTTTTGAACTTTAATCACCAAAGTCTAATCAGTTGATTCTTGAGTCCAACTGGCTGTTTGTGTCAAACTTAAAAGAATTCCCCAGAGGTGTTCTTGAAATATCGTATTCACAAGAATGAGACAGATGAGGTTACAGTGACCTTGACCTATGACCACCAAGTTCCAATCGGTTCATTGTTGAGTCCAAGTAGATGTTTGTGCCAAAACTGAAAAATTCCCCTGAGGTGTTCTAGAAATATTGTATTCACAAGAATGCGACAGACAAGGTAAGTGTGACCTTGACCTTTGACCACCCAGATCATATCAATTTAAAATGTCTAACTGGACGTTTGTGCCAAATTTGATAAAATGCTTAAAAAATGCCCAGGGCCTTCTTCAGAATATTGTGTTCATGAGAATGAGGCAGACACAAAGTGACAGTGACCTCTGACCTTCCACCACCAAAATCTAAACAGTTCATTTTTGAGTCCAAGTGGATATTTGTGCCAAATTTGAAAAAACACCAAGCGGTGTTCTTAAAAAAAACCTCCAAACAAGACTCTCAAAGAGAAGGTCAGCATGGCTTTGACCTTTTGACCTTTGACTACCAAAGTCTGATCAGTTCATTGTTGAGTCCAAATGGACGCTTGTGCCAAATGACAGGTCGGACAGGTGAAGACAACACTCACCTAGACGCGTTCACAGCCAGAGCAGCAGGTGAGAATCCTCCTGCGATTGGATACATCGTCTGTCCCTGCCTGCACGGAGACGATCAGACTGTCAAACGTCCCGCGGACTTTTCTAACAGTCACATGTGTTTACGTTGACAGCGTGTTCTACTCACAGCCACCCCAGGGGGTGAGGGATCTGGGCCACGCCTCCAGGAGACACCGGGTAGCAGGGCGTCCTCGACATACCTGCTCAGGTGAGAGTCACACACAGTTACAGTCATCGGCCTGTGTTTACCTGTTCAGGTGTACCTGGTGTTGGACTCACCTGCGTCGGGGGAGAAGCCAGGTGAGGCCCTCTGAGGGGAGAAGGCCTCGGGGCTGTAGGACAGCAGAGGGTGGAGGTGGGTCATGTGAGGGTGCTGCACCACGGGCACACTGTTAGACTGAAGACACACACACACACACACACACACACACACACACACACACACACACACACAGCAAGTGGTTTATAAGGACGCAGTGATGTCATGTGTCCAGCAGGTGGCAGCATTTCTCCTCTCTGGGTTAACAGCAGCTGTGAACATCCAATAACACCACCTCCTCCCTCTTCCTTCTTCTTCTTCTTCTTCTTCTTCTTCTTCTTCTTCTTCTTCCAATAAATAATTGACCTTTTTGGGGGCTTCAACATCCTCAAAAACTCAAACTTTGCAGATATATCACAACTGGTGAAAAATTTGATATTTCAAAGGGTCTCCTCTCGGGTGTCAAAAAATGGCTCAGTAGCGCCCCCTACAAATAATAGCCCCCGAAGCTAGTTTGACCTACGTGTATGAAACTTGGTAGGCATATGCAACGCTCCAAGACGTACAAAAAAGCCTCCTGGAGCCATGCTCTAAACCCAACAGGAAGTCGGCCATTTTGAATTTACTGATGCTACACTGACATGCTGGCTGAAGTGTGTGACAAGGAGGTGAAGAAGAAGGAGTAGTTTAGGGACAGCCACAGAAAGTTTTTTATTTTGAGAGCTACCTGCCCCTCGACATGAAAACATGATGATTATACATTTCATTTTCTTGGTAACATTTTGAGGGTGCGCTTTGACGTCACTTACGTGATGCGGTCAGGACTGAGGACTCGTTCAGACAGGTGTCACTGAGAGTTTAAAGATACCGTGGGGCTACTGAAGGTTTTACGTGTGCAACGTGTAGTGAAGTCGTAGATAAACTTTGCATTTTAAGGAAGTAAAAATCTTCCAGGAAGTTCCTGTTTGACGGGAAATCGTGACGCTAACTGATAACATTCACCTCTGTTCATTTCTTCTCTTCAGGAGACGTTGATCAGCGCGATCAGATCGGGAGCTGATTATTATTATGTGAACCAAGACGTGTGAGCTGGGAGGAAGTGAAGGAGCTGGATTATGCAAACAAAGGCCTCCTGCGGGGGAAACACTTGAAGCAACGTCACCACGTCTGCACAGCACGTACGGTAACAACATGATGACAAACACTCTTTCAGATGGATATAAATACAGAACTATACAAACAGTGATCTCCTGCAGACGTCTGTGGGTTCAGACAGCAGCTTCACAAAGTTGCCTCTGAACCACCTGCAGCTGCAGCGTCACCATCCAGTGACACAGGTGGGCAGCAACAGCTCGTGTGACTCGTACTGAACTGGGAAAATCAGGTTTTGTTCTGGTTGTGATGGTGAGGTGAGTTCCTCTGAGGCAGCAGCGTGAAAGCAGACGTGCTCGGCTGAAAATCAGATAACTGACGAAATGAAAGGAACTGACCCGAGAAAAAACACTGTGTTCACAGAATGGCACGGTGGTGCAGTGGTTAGCACTGTCCACTCACAGTAAGAGGGTTCATGGTTCGAGCCCTTCTATAAGGAGTTTGCATGTTCTCCCCATGTCAGCGTGGGTTTCCTCCGGGTGCTCCGACATGTTCTCCCCGTGTCAGTGTGGGTTTCCTCCGGGTGCTCTGACATGTTCTCCCCGTGTCAGTGTGGGTTTCCTCCAGGTGCTCCGACATGTTCTCCCCGTGTCAGCGTGGGTTTCCTCCGGGTGCTCCCACATGTTCTCCCTGTGTCAGTGTGGGTTTCCTCCAGGTGCTCCGACATGTTCTCCCCGTGTCAGCGTGGGTTTCCTCCAGGTGCTCCCACATGTTCTCCCCGTGTCAGTGTGGGTTTCCTCCGGGTGCTCTGACATGTTCTCCCCGTGTCAGTGTGGGTTTCCTCCAGGTGCTCCGACATGTTCTCCCCGTGTCAGCGTGGGTTTCCTCCGGGTGCTCCCACATGTTCTCCCTGTGTCAGTGTGGGTTTCCTCCAGGTGCTCCGACATGTTCTCCCCGTGTCAGCTTGGGTTTCCTCCGGGTGCTCTGACATGTTCTCCCCGTGTCAGCGTGGGTTTCCTCCGGGTGCTCTGACATGTTCTCCCCGTGTAAGTGTGGGTTTCCTCCAGGTGCTCCGACATGTTCTCCCCGTGTCAGCGTGGGTTTCCTCCGGGTGCTCCCACATGTTCTCCCTGTGTCGGCGTGGGTTTCCTCCGGGTGCTCCGACATGTTCTCCCCGTGTCAGCGTGGGTTTCCTCCGGGTGCTCCGACATGTTCTCCCTGTGTCAGCGTGGGTTTCCTCCAGGTGCTCCGACATGTTCTCCCTGTGTCAGCGTGGGTTTCCTCTAGGTGCTCCGACATGTTCTCCCTGTGTCAGCGTGGGTTTCCTCCAGGTGCTCCAGCTTCCTCCCACAGTCCAAAGACATGCAGGTTAATTGGTGACCCTAAATTGTCCGTAGGGGTGAATGGTTGTCTGTCTCTATGTGTCAGCCCTGTGATAGTTTGGTGACCTGTCCAGGTGAACCCCGCCTCTCGCCCAGTGTCAGCTGGGATAGGCTCCACCCCCCTGTGACCTCTAACAGGATAAGAGGTTATGGAAAATGGAATGAATGAATGGTATAATGATGTCCACTGGTCTATAACAGTGGCCTAACTAAATGTGCAGGTTTGGTTTGTCAGATGCTATGACCTCCTCAAACACTGTCAGTGGTTCATTTAGTGTGTGTGTGTGTGTCTCACCAGATGTGATGGAGCAGCAGAGTCTCGTAGCGCTGCTCTTCCTGAGACGTCAACCAGAGGCCACTGAAACGGCAGGTACTGTGGACACAGAGAGGGACAGAGGGTCAAGTATTGCCCCATGGTTGTGTGACTCCGCCTACCAGTCCAGTGTCTCTGACAGTCTCCATCATGTCAGTGAAAACATGAAGATCTATACAATCAGCACAGATTAGAGTCACCAATTCAGTATCTGACCAAATGTCTCCCCTTCTGTTCCTGAGATATGACGTTTAAACATGATGATGTCACAGTCAAGCTGACCTTTGACCTTTGACCTTCATTATTTTATCCTGTTAGACATTTGTGTCAAGTTTGGTCAGAGTTAGTGTATGAATTCTTTAGTTATGGACAAAAACGTTTGTGCCAAATATTGAGACATTCCCTCAAGGCCTTTTTGAGATATTGCGTTCATGAGAAGGAGACAAAGGAGGTCACAGTGACCTTTAACCACTAAATTCTAATCACTAATCACACTTCCAACTGGACGTTTGTGCCAAATTTGAGTAATTCCCTTCAGGTGTTCTTGAGATATCACGTTCACGCCTGTTTTGAGGTGTAACTGCTTGTAAGTAAAACATTTCTCTCTGAGGTAAGGAGAAGACGAAGTTGAGAGTGAAATGAAGACAAAATATTCAAGCAAAGCAAATGAACCTGATGTGTATTTACAGTATTTGAGTAAATGTACTCAGTAACATTTATCCACTGTAATAAATGTCAGGTTGGGGGTTGTTGTTTGCAGGATGTCTAAAACGTCTTCGGCTATGAACTGTGGTTTTATTTTCGGTCCAGCCTCACGTCAGGAGCAAACATCCGAGTGTGCAGGATTCTGTCACCACACATCATTACCTTCGATAACGGGTGAGATAACGCCGTTCAACGCCGCTCATGTCCCCCATGTTTACATTGTTTCTGCTGAGCAGGACTCACACTCCCAGAACACACTGACGTGAGCAGGAACACACGACTCACACAGGACAGGAAGGAGTCACAGATAACAGCTCTGTTGTGTCGGCGCTCAGACGGCTCAAAATTAAAGGGATAGTTCGGATATTTTGAAGTGAGGTTCTACTCGGCATCGTGTCTCCATCATTTAAAGCTGCCAAAAATCTGGCGCCGTGTCAAGGTGATCGGCCTGCTGAAGCCAAACAAGGCACCTGATGACCCCAGAGGGTACTGGCCCATCTCCTTGTCGTGCGTTCAATACAAGCTCCTTGAACGTCTCATCCTGGCACGTCTCAACCCAGTTACCGAGCCCCAGCTGCCCAAAGAACAAGCGGTAGGTCAACAACAGGCCAGGTGACCTGAGCCAAAACACTGAAGACAGCCACCAGGTGGCGTCGTCTTCCTGGACCTCACAGCTGCACATTACACTGTCTGGCTGCGAGCTTCATGATGGAGATGATGAGCAACCGCTGCTTTCGGCGATTCACCAGCAACGGCCAAAGCAGCAGGTGAGAAAGCTCAAGAACGGTGTCCTGCAGGGCTCACTGCTGGCACCTGCGCTGTTCAATACCTATGTCTACGACCTAACTGCAACGCAATCAAGGAAGTATGGCTACGCAGACAACCACACCATTCTACTCAGCAGTAGAAGAGGACCTCTCTGAAAACATGAACATCCTGTCTTCAGACCTGATAAACTGGTGCCTCAAGATCGCAACATCAATGTTCCGCCTCAACATTAAAGAAACGTCCCGCGGACTAAACATCATGATCAATAGCGTCAGGCTACACCTGGTCAGGGTCAAGGCAAAGACCACCGCCCGTCCCGCACTGATACGCCGTCTAGCTGGTACCACGTGGGGAGCCACGACGAAGACACCGCACATTTCCACCGAGGCCTTGGTGTTTTCAGTTGCCGAGTCCTGTGCTCCAGTCTGGTGCCGTAACCCCAATGTCAAGAAGCTGGATACTGCAGTTAACACCGCCCTACGGACAGTCTGCGCATGTCTATGAACCACCCCAACAAACTAACTTCCTGTCCTCACCGGTATCGCTCCAGCAGAGGTCAGACACAGCGCAGCCACGCTGGCTCTTGCTCGAAAGGCACAGGCGAGTGAATCCCACCTCCTCCACAAGATCGCTACGGAGACACCTCAGCGCTACCGACGCCCCTTTGCCAAACACACCCAGGAACGGCTCCCTGGTTTTATATGAGTAAAGTCTGCTAGCTGCTAGGCTAATTTATACGATGGAAAATGCCATAGGCTTGTGCTAATAACGTTAGCATGTTGTATTTGTGGGGAAAATGTGTCCAGATAAAGACAAGTGTTTGTCTGTGAATGCTGCCAGTTATAGTGAAGCTGATTGGTGTTTGAAACTGTCTCTATGAAGCCATGTTTAATGTGTGTTTACTGTGTGTTTAATGTGTGTTTCATGTGTGTTTCATGTGTGTTTAATGGGTATTTAACAGGTATTCAATGCATTTTTGATGTTTTTAAAGTGTGTTTAAAATGTGTTTAATGTGTGTTTACTGTGTTTAACGTCTGTTTGATGTGTTTAATGTGTGTTTTCGATCAACTAAACTTAAGAGCACTTCACAGAAACCTCTGGCGCCCCCTAGTGTTTTGGAGGTGTAACTGTTGTGCAGCTGTATATTTACAAACAATGTTTGCATTTTATTTTGATCACAGTCTGTTTTTATGAAACTACTTGTGACGTCTCAAACGTGGCTCTGACTTTACGTTGTCCATTTTGTAGAAAGTACTGAGATATGAATAACTTCATCGTAATGTTTCACACTGTGCTATTTAAGCATCAGTTTCCTGTGAGAGGCTGCGACTTTATTTACATGGATCTGTAGATTAACACATGATGTTCTTATCTCTATTAGCAGACCAAAATAAATTCTAAACTAATTCTGACTTCCAACCAGAGGAAGTTTCAGCAGGTAGTAATCTGTAATCCTCACAGCTCCTCAGTCTGACACACTGGACCTGTACGTGCACAGAAACACACCGACTGCTGAACAGGGAAACGATGAACGCCCGCAGTCAACAAAACAAGAAACCCAACAGCCTCCATGTTTAATGATGACCTACAACTGATCCTGTTTCCCATAATTCCTCTTATTCTGCTTCAGACGACAAAACACACGCTCGTCACATCTCAACACATCTGCCTCTGCGAAGCCTCGTCCCGTCCCCCACTCTGAGACACTAACTGGATCCAGCTGTTGGAAATACCAGAGAAACCACACACACACACACACACACACACACACACACACACACACACACACACACACAATCAGAGTCTATTACTGAGGGAAGCATAAAATCAGTGTGTGAGTGCGGGGGGAGAGTTATTAGTCTGACTGCTGTTCACTGAGCTCATGTTGAAGACAAAGAAACACCAACAGCAGAGCAGGGCTACAGCTGACAAGTCCTTTAGTCGTCCAGTATTCTGACGATCATTCTGGCGAGTAATCAAGTACTCGGATAAGAAACACTGCGTGTTTTCATTAAATGACTTAAGCTTTATTTAAGGACGACAGTCATATATAGAAGAGAAAATAAGACACGTCTCTGAAACGAGAGAAATGAGCAACAAGTTTGTTTTCTTTTCTGAAAGTCAGATCTGTCAACTCTCACGCAAACGACCCATTTCACACGCACGGCCATTTGCACACTGACGTCACAATAACTACGTCAGGTAACAAACTGCGTCGGGTTTGGTCGGGAAAATGCGTCCCGAGCCGCGCTCTAGTGTGCTCACCTGTGTGTGCGCACGTGTCTGTTTGAGTGTGTGCGTGTGTGTGTGCACGGTGTTTCAGACGACTCGTCCTCTCGGTATTTTAAGACTCTGGAGACAATGTGGAGTAAACAGAGGAATTGTGGGATTGTTCCGCCTGCTGAAAGGGACCAACTGTAACTAAACACACACACACAGTCAACACAAACCTATTTAAACAGAGAGTGAAAATGAAGCCAGACGCCTTCAGTGTGATACACACACACACACACACACACACACACACACACACACACACACACACACACACACAGCTTATCTCCCCTCCGTCCATTCACTGCTGCTCAGCTGTGACACGTCTGTGTGGGAGTCAACGCATGACCTGCAGTCAACAGACCTCTCTGACAGCCGGGTCTGTTTCCTCTTTGCTGCTGCACAGTAACTGCACCAAGCCATCACAGCCCAGCCGACACTCCGTTATTTTACAATCTGGAATAATATCAGGATATTTCATGGTGTTTCTGAGATAACGACACGACAAATCAGCAAATACACATATATATTGATCTAGTTTCACAGTTTGCATCAAATCTTCAGTAAAAAAATTTAAAAAATAAAATAAAAATTATCTGTCATTTGTTCAGTTTGTGAACAGTAACTCAGGCAGAGTTTACACTTCTGCGTTGAATCAACGCTGTAGCTTCAGCGCACGCTCTGCGAAGCCTACACCGCAGCCTGACGTCACCTCCCCAGAAATGTGACTCCACGTCACAGTGACGCAGACCTCCTGTCTGTCTCTGTGAGCTGAAACCATTTCCCTCAGTGGAAACTAAACTTTGATTGACTTTAATTTCACAGATAAGAAACAATAAACTGTGAAGACAATAAAGCCTCCACACACTGTGTGTGATTTATCCTGGCTGAAATATGAGCAGAGGAAATCTCTGCTAGCTGCTAGGCTCATTTATACAATGTAAAATGCCATAGGCTTGTGCTAATAACATTAGCATGTTGTATTTGTGGGGAAAATGTGTCCAGATAAAGACAAGTGTTTGTCTGTGAATGCTGCCAGTTATAGTGAAGCTGATTGGTGTTTGAAACTGTCTCTATGAAGCCATGTTTAATGTGTGTTTACTGTGTGTTTAATGTGTGTTTAATCTGTGTTTTGAATCAATTAAACTTTACAGCACTTCACAGAAACCTCCACTGCCCTCTAGTGTCTTGGAGGTGTGACTGCAGAGTGACAAAGACACACCACCGCACAAGTATAAATGCTCACAACAGCGTAGACGACGTGCGTAGGGTTTGCATCACGAGTATGAATCCTGCTTCAGAGTGAGATTCAGATTCTGTCACAATATTAATAGTTCAGCTAAATCCCATTTTAACAAATGTCCCCTGGGATCTATAAATGTAGCTCACCTCTAACCATCAGGCTGTAACTGTGACAGGCTGTTACCAGAGACGCCGCAACGGGGTAGGCATACTAGGCAATTGCCTAGGGCCTCGAGCTGAGAGGGGCCCCGGGACAGCGCTGACATTGGTCCTTTTGTCAATGACAAAATGACTGAACTGCTTTAGACACTGCAGCGTCGATGCATTGGACACCCCCCCCCCCCCCCGCCCCGCCCCCCGCATAGGGCCCCCACTAACTGTCACTGCCTAGTGTATTAAGGGACTCCGAGACACGGCCAATATCGATCCATATCAATGACACAACCTGAAACCTCCATAGACACTGCAGCGACACGTTTGGAACCCCCCCTAATGGGGCCCCGACTGGCCGTGGTCGGCTTTCTGCAGTACTTCACACTCGAGGAAAAATGAAGCGAGCATACCCATCAGGGCATGCAAAAAGAAAAAAAAACAAGAAGATGAAGAAAAAAGAAAACGAGAAAGTGGTAAGTTCAAACGTGTATAATCTGACATTATTTTAAAAAAAGTTGTGATGCCACTTTGTACCAGTCTGTAGTCTCACGAAGCACAACTGCACATGACATGTTTACTGCACCTTAGCCTAGCTTATTTAAACAGTAATTAACAGTAAGCTAACCAGTACCTAATTTGTATTTGGAAGAGGGCGATATCAGCTTTCATTCGAGGTGTATGTCGTCTGTTATGAACGAGGTGCCGACGCCGTGGAGCTGTAGCCAGAAATGTGGTGAGTGGGTTGACGCATCGGTGCTGACATGTAGTCATTCATTTAGCTGTTATTTGAGTTGTGTTTGGAGCTTGTAAAAGCGGTTTGTATAGCCGTGTAGCCCAGGTTCCGCTGTTATATTTCAGAATCAGAATCAGAATCAGAAATACTTTATTGATCCCCAAGGGGAAATTGTTGTGCATTTGATGTGTAACATCACTATAGTCTTTCACTGTTCCATATGTTGTATGTGAAGTGGTGGTGTCTGAGCACGAGAGTCCCCCAATTGGGGGACCTTCGGGCTTAACAGGTTAATCAAAAATATTATCAGGAACAGTGAAGTTGGCTGTTCATTAATTATTCCAAACAGATCTTAATGTTGAGTGTGTAGCATACACAAGTCTTGCAGCATGAACATAAAGCCAGCTGACTAAATACGTTGTGCTTCTCCCATTGTTTTTTCCACCCTGGAGGTTCTTTGTTGAAATTCTTCGGGCCACAACAAGAACAACAACAACAACAACAACAACAACAACAACAACTTACCTCTACAGATGAAGGTAGGAACTGTTTTTTTTTTAAACAAATTAAGATTACAGTGATTTTCTCTCCTTTTAAATCTAACACAAATAAATGTCAAACAATTACAGTATGTTTTTTCTTGTTTTTACATTGTGGGTATTTGGGTGTCATGAAAAAGCACTATATAAACTAAATGCATTATTATTATTATTATTATTGTTTTCTATCAGCCTCAGGTGAGCAGGACATGCCTTCATGCAGCAGCAGCAGCAGCAGCAGCAGCAGCAGCATGGCAGCCCCGCCACCATCACAGTTTGAGGCCACACCACATCTTCATACCACCTCCTCTTCACAAACCCCTGACGTCACGTCAATAGAAGGTACTCTGAGCCCTCAAATAATTTCAGATGACCCTGCGTTGTGGCCAAAATTCATCGATGACAACACTCGTTGTCAAATTGTGACAAAGGGACCACTCCAAATCACAGACATGGACTTCCCTCAAAATTCAGAAAACCCACCAAGGAGATTCACCGAAGAAAATTACAGAATACCAATGAAAAATGGTGAGAAAATACAACGCTCGTGGTTGGTGTATTCTGTGACTTCAGATTCAGTATTCTGTTTCTGTTGCACACTCTTTGGAAAGCGGGAAAATGCTTTAAGCACCACTGGCTACTGTGCATGGAAAAATGTAGCTCAGCACCTCAAAGATCATGAATATTCAAAAACACATTGTGAGAACATAAGAAGCTGGCATGATCTGCAGAGGAGGTTGCAAACTCAGACAGCCATAGATCAAACCCACCAGAGTTTGATGCAGATTGAGATTGAGCATTGGAAAGGTATAATCAGAAGAGTAATTGCGATCATCTGCCATCTGGCTGAGCGCAATCAAGCTTTGAGGGGGCCTTCAAATGTGCTCTATGACCCTCACAATGGGAATTTCCTTGCATTAGTGGAACTGATGGCACAGTTTGATCCAGTGCTAAGCGAGCATGTCAGAAGGATCCAAAACAAAGAAACAAAGGTACACTATTTAAGTGGGGTCACACAAAACGAAATTATAACACTGGTTGGAGACAAGATTCTGGAGGAAATAGTGAGAAGAGTGATTAAAGCAAAGTACTTTGCTATAATCATGGATTGCACACCTGATATCAGTCACAAGGAACAACTTTCCATTGTTCTGAGAATTGTGAATTGTGAATCATCAGTTGGTGCCTCTGTTGCAGAGCATTTCTTTGGATTTTTTGATGTTGAGGACACAACTGGAAAGGGTCTGACTGAAACTCTGCTTGAACATCTTCAGAGACACAACGTTAACATTTCTGACTGTCGTGGCCAGTCATATGATAACGGGAGCAACATGATGGGACAAAACCAAGGAGTTCAGGCAAGAATATTGCAGCAAAACAACAAAGCATTGTGTGTCCCCTGCAGCAGCCACACACTGAATCTAGTTGTGGCCGATGCTGCAAAGTCCTCAGTCCTGTCCATCTCTTTTTTTGGTGTGCTGCAAAGACTCTACAATCTTTTCAGTTCATCTGTGCATCGCTGGGCAATTTTGAAGGAGCATGTTAAGCAACTTTCTCTCAAACCTTTGTCAACAACAAGGTGGGAGGCTCGGATTGAAAGTGTGAAGGTGGTGCGGTACCAGCTGCCACAGATTCTGCAAGCATTGTCGGCTCTTCAGACATTTGCATTGGAGAAGAAGGATTCTGAAACAATGTCCACTGCCAATGGTTTGCATGATGAGCTTAAGTCCTGGCGCTTCTTGTTGTGTACCATGATCTGGTACAATGTTTTGTACCAGGTTAACCTTGTGAGTAAGCTGCTGCAAAGTCCAGATGTTTCTCTAGAAACACTGAAAGCAGAAACAGAGGGAGTGAGACAGTACCTTCAAAACTTCAGGGACAGCGGGCTTGCTTCTTGTCAATCTGATGCAGTGGAAATTGCTGAAGAACTGGAAATCGAAAAGAAGCTCCCACAGAAAAGGCAGAGAAAAGCAGCAAAACGATTTCAGCATGAGGGTGCTGAGGAAACTCAGTGCAGTCCAGAAGAGGCCTTCAGAAGGGAGTTCTTTCTCCCTTTAGTCGACACAGTCCTAAGAAGCCTGAGTGACCGATTCTCAAAAATGGAAACTGTCTATGCCCTCTATAGTTTTCTGTTTTCAAAGAAAACCATGCAACAGGCAATAAAGAGTGGCAAGCTTCATTCAAGTTGCAAAACCCTGGAGCAAACAATGCATGACATTGAGGCAGATGATTTACTATTGGAGATCAATTCTGCTGTCTACACTTTTCCTGACAACGTCTCCACCTGCCCAAATGACATGTTAAACTACATATACAGTGAAAACCTTCTGGATCTGTACAGCAATCTTAGTATTGCATTGCGTCTCCTCTTGACTCTTCCTGTCTCTGTTGCCTCAGGTGAAAGGAGCTTTTCAGCATTAAAGTTGATAAAAAACTACTTGAGGTCAACCATGTGTCAAGAGAGGCTCACGGGACTGGCACTGATCTCAATAGAACGTGATGTGAGACGTTCTTTGGACATGGAAGGCATCATTACTGCATTTGCACAAGCCAAGGCCCGCAAGCAAAAGTTTTAAAAACAAATTCCACCTGGACGTGGATGTGGAACCAAAGACCACTAACTATTTTTTTTTTTTTACTTTTTCATTTTTTGCTTAATTATTTTTTTGTCATTCAGAAAACTTTGCACATTTCAGTTGTGTTTGTTATGTTATATTGTATTTAAAATTTTCTTACATGATTGTGCACTTTTGTTATTTAAAATAAAAGATTTCTGGATTGAATGATCTTCTTGGTGTTTTTGGGCCGGGAGGGCCCCCATGGTCACTCTTGCCTAGGGCCCCCAAGGTGACTAGAAACGCCCCTGGCTGTTACCATATATTTACATACAGTACAGGCCAAAAGTTTGGACACACCTTCTCATTCAATGCGTTTTCTTTATTTTCATGACTATTTACATTGTAGATTCTCACTGATGGAGAGAATGCCAAGAGTGTGCAAAGCAGTAATCAGAGCAAAGGGTGGCTATTTTGAAGAAACTAGAATATAAAACATGTTTTCAGTTATTTCACCTTTTTTTGTTAAGTACATAACTCCACATGTTCATTCATAGTTTTGATGCCTTCAGTGAGAATCTACAATGTAAATAGTCATGAAAATAAAGAAAACGCATTGAATGAGAATGTGTGTCCAAACTTTTGGCCTGTACTGTATATGGAGTTTTTCTGTTGAGACGTGAGCGTCACATAGGTGAGGGGAGGAGCTGAGCAGGTGGAGGTGAGGGGAGGAGAGCAGCAGACAGGTTGTCTCCATGCTGACTCCACTTCCTGCCTCACTTGCTGAGTACAGTAAACAGCCTGTATTATGGTTCAGGTAGCGTCCAACTGATGATGGTTTGTTTACGTTGAGCTCCAGTGAGACTGGCAGGCGCATCACCTCCTCCTCCTCCTCTGTCTCTCATAATCAGTCCTAACACTCCTCCTGAGGAGGTCTGCACTGTGTGAAGAGGAGGAGCTGAGCTGTGTCCGCTCAACATGTCTCAGAGGTATAATGAGACAACAGTGATAGAGGGGGGGACGCAGCTCAATGTGAAGGTTCCAAATGTTGACGCAGCGCTTGGTCATGCACGTCTGAATTTCTGTAACTTTTTGTTGACTAAAACATTTTGACTTCATCGACTCAAACATTTTGAATTGTTGTCGAATAAAATGTTTTGAATTTTCCTCAACTAAAACATTTCGAATTTTCGTCGACTAAAACATTTAAAATTTTCATCGACTAAAACATTTAAAATTTTCATCGACTAAAACATTTTGAATTTCGTCAACTAAAACATTTTAAATTTCGTCAACTAAAACATTTAAAATTTTCATCAACTAAAACATTTTGAATTTTCATCAACTAAAACATTTAAAATTTTCATCAACTAAAACATTTTGAATTTTCATCAACTAAAACATTTAAAATTTTCATCAGCTAAAGCATTTTAAATGTTCATCAACTAAAACATTTTAAATTGTCAACGACTAAAACATTTTGAATTTTCATCAACTAAAACATTTTAAATTTTCAACGACTAAAACATTTTGAATTTTCATCAACTAAAACATTTTAAATTTTCAACGACTAAAACATTTTGAATTTTCGATGAAAATTCAAAACATTTGAGTTTTCGTCGACTAAAACTATGGAGGATAAAAATGACAAAACGTGACTAAATCTAATAAACATTTTTGTTTTAACACTAAATCTAAATCTTCTGTAATATTTACACTGGTTTAGAGGTCGCTGTGGCCCCGCCCACAGAAGAATCAATTGTTTCTAATGGCTCAAATCTCCTCAGCGAAGCCTTGATCTTGAGGTCGTCCTTTCTCAGCTCTGCAGTAATATTTGCTTCAAATACATTCCTCTCTGTGCCAGCGAGGCAGTTTCACTGCATTAAACCATCACCCAGTATCCCTCTGATCCATGCTGAGCTTCCATTAAGCTTCAGCCACTGGGAAGTTTGGACACACCGTCAGTCGTGCTGCACGCTGGCAGCCATGATGAGAGCTGATTCCTGGTGTCCTGGCCTGTTTAACCCTGAACCGTCACACACCAGCTGATCACACAGAGCCAGTCAAAGGCAAGTGCACATCAGCTTCCAGGACGGAGGGGAGTCAGTGGTGTCCGGGTCTCAGTTTGCAAAACAGTATCGCCACAATGTGAAGCTTTTTGTCTCTGACAGGCTCAGATTGTTACTGTGAGTGTGTGACAGCATGATGAAAGGATCCCTGGAGATAGAGCTTTGTGTTACAGAGTAAGATCCTTTGTGTTTAACCAGAAACAGCCCTGAAATCACCATCACCAAACCCACCAGACTCCTTTAAATAAACACTCATTTCCAACAGACAAGGTCACAGTGACCTTGACCTTTCACCTTTGACAACCAAAGTATACTCAGTTCATCCTTGACTCAAGATGGACGTTTGTGCCAAATTTTGAATATATTTTTTTCTTACTCAAGCTCTCATCGCGACATAACCGCCCCGCCACACCTCTTGCCGGCGCCGAGACAGAAAAAAAATGGACCAATTAGGATCTCTCCAGTTATGAACTGGATGCTGTGGGAGGAGTTATGAATACAACTGTGTGTCTGCAGACTTACTGTCCTGGCACTTGGCGGCAGAGCTGCGTTGGCGAGGTAGGGACTGCAGAGGTTCCCCAGGTCCGGGATCATGAAGAAGGGGTATCCAACATACGGTGAGGGCTGGAAGAGACCGCCATCCTGCTGCTGCCTCCTCAGGGCTGAAGGACAAGGTCAACAGAGATTGAGACACACTCACACCAACATCACAATAAAGTTGAATAAACCCCCTGTTTTAACAAAGTGAAAGTGCTGTTGTAATAAAGTAACATAAAGTGCTGTTATAATAAAGTTAAATAAAGTACTGTTACAATAAAGTTAAATAAAGTACTGTTATAATAAAGTTAAATAAGGTACTGTTATAATAAAGTTAAATAAGGTACTGTTATAATAAAGTTAAATAAGGTACTGTTATAATAAAGTTAAATAAAGTACTGTTACAATAAAGTTAAATAAAGTACTGTTATAATAAAGTTAAATAAGGTACTGTTATAATAAAGTTAAATAAGGTACTGTTATAATAAAGTTAAATAAAGTACTGTTACAATAAAGTTAAATCAAGTACTGTTATAATAAAGTTAAATAAAGTACTGTTACAATAAAGTTAAATAAAGTACTGTTATAATAAAGCTAAATAAAGTACTGTTATAATAAAGCTAAATAAAGTACTGTTACAATAAAGTTAAATAAAGTACTGTTACAATAAAGCTAAATAAGGTACTGTTACAATAAAGTTAAATAAAGTACTGTTACAATAAAGCTAAATCAAGTACTGTTATAATAAAGTTAAATCAAGTACTGTTATAATAAAGCTAAATAAAGTACTGTTATAATAAAGTTAAATAAGGTACTGTTACAATAAAGTTAAATAAAGTACTGTTACAATAAAGTTAAATAAAGTACTGTTATAATAAAGTTAAATAAAGTACTGTTACAATAAAGTTAAATAAAGTACTGTTATAATAAAGTTAAATAAAGTACTGTTATAATAAAGTTAAATCAAGTACTGTAAAATAAAGTTAAATAAAGTACTGTTATAATAAAGTTAAATCAAGTACTGTAAAATAAAGTTAAATAAAGTACTGTTACAATAAAGTTAAATAAAGTACTGTTATAATAAAGTTAAATAAAGTACTGTTATAATAAAGTTAAATAAGGTACTGTTACAATAAAGTTAAATAAAGTACTGTTATAATAAAGTTAAATAAAGTACTGTTATAATAAAGTTAAATAAGGTACTGTTACAATAAAGTTAAATAAAGTACTGTTATAATAAAGTTAAATAAAGTACTGTTACAATAAAGTTAAATAAAGTACTGTTATAATAAAGTTAAATAAGGTACTGTTACAATAAAGTTAAATAAGGTACTGTTATAATAAAGTTAAATAAAGTACTGTTATAATAAAGCTAAATAAAGTCTTGTTACAATTAATAAATCAAGGCGGACCCACTGGTGCTTTTATTTTGAAGCACCCAGCTCATCTCAGGCAGGAGTGATGATGTTTTTGCTGTGAAACTGAAGCTTCCAGTCAACAGTTAGCTGTTAGCACAAAGTTAAATTGTTGCAGCTGCGCCTTATTGACCGTGAGCTGAAACACGCTAACAGCTCTCCTGTTCATATATGAATAATGTCTGAGAGTCACACTGGTGCTCCGTGGTCGCAAAATGTGACGACACAGTCGCAGGCTGGAGCTCTGCTCACACCATCATTAAACTCATGAAGTTAACTTGTCGCTGCTGCGCCTGTAAACCTTTAAACGTATTCACTGTGAGCTGAAACACGCCGACGGCTCCATATGAATAACGTGTGACAGTCACACTGGCGCTCCGTGGTTGAGAGTGTCATACCTTCTTCAAACAGGTGAGTGTGTGAGGCCCTGCTCTGCAGATGTGGGTTTGTTTTGGGGCGTCTGTCGGCCTGCACACAAACACACACAGAAACATAAACAAAGACACACCAGCAGGGTTACGGAGACACATTTGTGTCGATATTTTTTGTGCGAACAGATCAACTATCTGTGTGTGAATGAGTGTATCTGTAAACATACAACAACTTCCACAAATACTAAAAAAGATTTGTAAACTCAAAAAAAAAAAAAAAAAAAAATAGAAAGGCAAACGGCAAATTAAGATTCACAAATATCAGTTCAAAAGTTGTAAATGTTGACAAGAAAAAAACAGCCGCAGGTTTGAAAGCCACGTTTTCTTTAAAATTCTTTTTCTTTTTTAAGAAGATGTTTTATTTAAAAACAGGCAGTAAAATCAATACAAAATACACACATCAGGAGACTTCATCGCACATCATGTGTCGAAGTCAACAAAATTTTTGACATTCCTGGCTATGACAAACGGTGTAATGTTGGTGATTCTTAAGAAATTGTATTCTTTTTGTAAAAGAATGTGTTTTCTTTGAAAATCAGCTGTAAAATAAATATAAGGACCTTCTGAAATGTAAAAATCCAACGCTAAGTTCAGTTTTTACAGTTTGAAGCTGTGATAAATGGTGAAATTTTGCCAACTTTTAAGGAAAACTACTGTTGGATTTTCAAATTTCCAACAGTCCATGGACACATCATGTGTAACGAACCAGTATTAAAATAAAACATGTTTTCTTTAGAAGTAAGAAAACAATTATTAAAGAAAACATGCCGGCACTTTTTCTTTAATAATCCCAAAAGTAAACCATTTATTGCAGGCAGAAACAAAAAAATTATTCTCAAAATAAGAAAACGACTTTTAAAGAAAACATGGCGACGGGTTTGAAAGGTGTGTTTTCTTTTGAACCCCCTGTATTTACACCATTTGTCACAGCCAGAAACCATGTGAACTGAAATTAGTATTGGATTTAAAAATTTCCAACAGTCCTTGGACACATCATGTATGGTGAGCACTTGTGGAATGTGTATTTTGTTTTGATTTTACAGCTGAACTGTGCTCTTTAACAAAAAGACAAAATGACACCATTCATCACAGCACAAAAATGTTCTTTTCCAAAAGAGTTTCTAACTTCCAGTGGTCCTTTGACACATCATGTGTGATGGATGCTTCTGTAACATCAATAGTTTCTGTTTTTTAATAAAATGTTTTTAAAATATGTATATAATTATATGTACTTAAAGGTAACATGCTTTCCAAACCCACAGTTTTCTTTAAACACAAAAATTGGTGAATTCTGTTCCTTTGACACATCGTGTGCAACGAACACTTCCATAATGTTTGTATTTTCTATTTTCTTTGCTGACGGTTTTTAAATAAGATATTTTAAAGAAACCGAGCTGTCCAATTCTGTTTTTATTCCTTGCCAACATTTACAACTTTTGATCTGCTATTTGTGAATCCAGTTTTTTGTGTTTGTGGTTTTGCATTTTACACAAACTGAGTTTTTTTTGTTTGTTTGTTTGTTTTTTTAATTTCTGGAATTAGTTCATGGATTTTCAGTTGCATTTTCTTTTTACAAAATGTTTTTTTTTTAGTTTTCAAATAAATAAACACAAACAAAAAACAACAGGGGTCTGGAAGGTGTGTAATAAATACAAAATAAACACACTACAGAAACGTTCACATGATGGAAACTCTGCCAAAAATGTTGGAAATTTGAAAATCCAACGATAATTTCTGTTTTAGCAGTTTGTGGCTGTGATAAATGGTGAAATTTGGTCAAATTTTTAAGAATAACAACTGCAATTATTAATGAATTTTCAAATCTCCAACGGTCCTTGGACACATAATGTACAGTGAACACTTCTGTAACATATATATATATATTTGCTAGTTTATTTAACAACATGTTTCTTCAAACATATATATATTTAAGAAAACATGACTTTCAAACTTGCAGTTGTTTTTCTTCTCTGTTCTGATATTAGTGAATCCAGTTTTTATTTCTGAATCTTATGGTTTTGCATTTTACACACACACATATCTGGAATTTCTTTGTGGATTTGCCGTGCCATTTCATACTCTCAATTTATTTATTTATTTTTTGAGTTTACAAATAACAACAGGGGTACAGATGATGGTTTCTTTAAAAATCTTTGGTAAAATAAATATAAAAATAGCCATTTAAATTTGTATAAAACTGATCTGCAAATAAACAAATCTGGAAAACAATTTGTCTCTATATTATTTGTGCAAACAGCTCCACCGTCTGTGTATCAATGTGTAATGTGTAAATATATAACAACTTCCACAAATACATAAAAAAGACCAGTAAACTCCCCAAAAAAAGATTTTTAAAATTTAATAGATCTGCAAATACACAAATATTATTTGTGTGAACAGATCAACAATCCTTACCCATACATATATATGTGTATGTATGTATGTATGTATAATATATTTTTTTTTAAATATGGGAAAAAGGCAATGAGCAACTTGGCAAGAAATGTCCCACAAATTGCAAAAAACCCAACAAAACTTTTTTACATTATCATTATTAGATTTTAAAATTATGTTACAGGATTAAGATTTTTTTGCACTTTTATAGGTCATTTCCTTCTTTGTTTTAAACTTTCTTTTTTGTTTTGTTCTTGCTAATTTTCTTGTTTTCATTTTTACTTTTTTACTAATTTCCTGCGAGTTTTTGGGGCCATACCTGCGTTTGTCGCTTGTTGCTTTCTTTCCATGTTTTTGAAAGAAATCAAGTCACTGAGATTTATGCAGGAAAAAAAATTATCTGTTGAGTTTTTAATCGCAGTTTTTTTGGAAGTGGACATTTTTGTCCTTGATGACTCCAGAGAGTCGTAAACTAACCCGACGCCTGAGGGCTGAACAGATCAGGGTTCAATATTTAATTATGAACAGTCCCTAACTCAAACACGGACCCTCGGTGTTTACGCACAGGTCGTATTGACACCGCTGAGCCTCCGTACCTGTGGACGGACACAAACAAGTTGGTCTCAGTTAACTCACCTCCGAGTCTGAGCTGGACTCGGACTCGTTGACTAGAGAGGACTTGACATCGTCCAGGTCCCGTTCGGAGGACACGTTCCTCTTCTCCTCCTGCTCCCCCTCGTCTTTAAACGCGATCAGCTCATCGTTCGCTCCCAGGTCGTCTCCGTCCGCCCCGGTTAGCTGCGGCATGTCTGCACGTTAGCCGCGGCAGCTAGCATGAAAGGCTAACTCCTGTGTGCTAACAGCTAATGCTCGGCTAACGTTAGCCGCGTGATGAACGCATCACACGCAGCGTCAGCGCCGAGTTCACTCCGTGTTTAGGAAAACTAACTAGCTTCAAACTAGCTAACGAGCTAGCTAGCTCCCTGACGCGTCGATTCCCGAGGAGCGGAAGTTTTCACGGAGAAAAGAGTCGGTAAAAAGCGGCGCATCGGTAAAAAAACAAACGTCCAGACGGTTAAAGGCGGAGAGCTGAGCGCCTCACTGCCGCGGACAGGACGGAGCGCACCGCGGAAAAGTTTAGTCCACATGAAGAAGTGGAGGCCCGCCGTGACCGAGTCCCGACATGTTGGCTCCGCTTTGAAACTCGCTCCCGGGCTCCGGTAACCTCCGCTCTCACGCGGCGCGGAGCTGCTGCTGGCTCAGGGAGCGGAGCGGGGCGCAGGCGTGGGAAAGTCACGGAGCTGCCGACTGTGGAGGGGAAGGAGAAAGACTGCGCGGCGGTCTGAACACTGGAGGAGGAGGAGGAGTAGGAGGAGGAGCAGGGGATCCCGACAGACCCCGGATCAGTTCAACAAAGCGCGCTCCTCTGTGACGTCAGCACCGGAACAGCCGGCTGAACTGATCCTGGATCAGAGACAACAGGTTGATCTACAGAGAGGAGGAGGAGGAGGAGGAGCTGAGAGGAGGAGAGAGGAGGAGCAGCAGAGAGGAGGAGAGAGGAGGAGGAGGAGGAGAGAGGAGGAGAGTGGAGGAGCAGCAGAGAGGAGGAGCAGAGAGGAGGAGAGAGGAGAGAGGAGAGAGTAGGCTCAGAGAGGAGGAGCAGAGAGGAGGAGAGAGGAGGAGGAGCTGAGAGGAGCAGAGAGGAGCAGAGAGGAGGAGCAGAGAGGAGGAGAGAGGAGAGAGGAGAGAGTAGGCTCAGAGAGGAGGAGCAGAGAGGAGGAGAGAGGAGGAGGAGCTGAGAGGAGCAGAGAGGAGCAGAGAGGAGGAGCAGAGAGGAGGAGAGAGGAGAGAGTAGGCTCAGAGAGGAGGAGGAGAGAGGCGGAGCAGCAGAGAGGAGGAGAGAGGAGGAGGAGCTGAGAGGAGGAGCAGAGAGGAGGAGAGAGGAGGAGGAGCTGAGAGGAGGAGCAGCAGAGAGGAGGAGGAGCTGAGAGGAGCAGAGAGGAGGAGCAGAGAGGAGAGAGGAGAGAGTAGGCTCAGAGAGGAGGAGCAGAGAGGAGGAGGAGGAGCTGAGAGGAGGAGAGAGGAGGAGCAGAGAGGAGGAGGAGGGGCTGAGAGGAGGAGCAGAGAGGAGGAGAGAGGAGGAGAGAGGAGAGGTTTGGTTTTCAAAATCCCTTTATTGAACCATTGGAAGACCTACTGTACAACAATAACAACCATAGTCAAAACCACAAAAACAAAAATCTCCACTCAGAAATTAACAATCAACTCCTCATCCTCCCCCACAGAGCACAGAACCCCCCCAACAGCCCATATTTGACAAAATGCCAACATATTGTCCGTCATCCTATAATAGGCATGTTCCACCCTAAATCTGGCCTTTAACAGGCCCTCCAGAACCGGCACCGGCTCCACACTGCCGACATTCTGAACCCGGTTCTTACGTGTTAACCAGATGGCCAACTTGGCAGAACCAGAGATGAAATTTACCATTGAATGAACACTCTTTTTTCTGGCACAGTATTTCGGACCGAAAATGAACAAACCAAAAGAAAAAGCTTCACCCAACCCCTGAAGCCACCCTCTTAACAGTTCAAAAAGTGCTGACAACCGAGGACACTGTACAAACAAATGCACCAAAGTCTCCCTTTGACCGCAAAAAAGACACTCCTCTCCCACCCCTGGATCCAGGTGCACTCTGTATCTGTTCGTGGCTATTGCACCATGTACAACCCTCCACTGGAGGTCTGCTGTCCGCTTTTCAACGGGCAGCTTGTACAGGGACCGCCAGCTGCCTTTCGGGGAAACGTCTGTGCCAAAAAACTCAGTCCACCTCGACTCCTTCAGCCCGGCCAAAGAGTGCAGGTTCAAAACCTTCACGCAGACATGGTACAGTGTTTTTTTCCCTGCATCCTTGAAAGTGTCCAGGTGAGGGGTTGCGAATGACAGCAGCTGACCTCCTCCCTCCTGCCACTCCCCCACTGCTGGGGTGATGAGCACAGAGGGGAAGCTGTATTCACCCTCTTCAGTCCATTGATCGCACAGAAGGCGGCTTTCTGCAACCACTC
Organism: Cephalopholis sonnerati; assembly: GCA_019142605.1. Taxonomy (NCBI): domain Eukaryota; kingdom Metazoa; phylum Chordata; class Actinopteri; order Perciformes; family Serranidae; genus Cephalopholis; species Cephalopholis sonnerati. Next base: position 38,450,517 of record JAGQAX010000019.1, read on the forward strand.
TCAGGTTTTGCGGCAGGGCAGCACAGACTTCCTGCACCACTTTGTTGATGAGCCTGACAGAAGTAATGTTGCTCCTCATTCTCAGCGTGTCCACTGTCATCTTCATCAGATGGCCCAGTTTGGTGCAGCCAGCTTCTCTGAGGCTGGCTCGCAGGCTGGCAGACTGCATTGTCTGAGTCCTCAGAAAGTTGTTAAAAAACAAAGGTTCCTCAAACAACCACATACCCGGACTTTCATCCGGGGTACGTGCAACCTTGAAAATCCTCCATGCCTGCAGTATGGAGCTGTAGAAAGGTGTCAGGCCAACAAAGTCCACATCTTCATACTGTAAAAAGAAAAGCTGTTTATCATAGCCTAGGCGCCCAGCTCTCCTCAACAGCAGACGAGCTGTCCCGAGCCAACCTGGGCCAGAGGCATACAACAGTCTTTGCGCAGCAAAGAGTCTAAAGGAGGCAATCTTGGACTGGATGTCAATCAACCCCTGTCCTCCTTCAGCCACAGGCAGATAGAGGGCTGCTGCCCGAACCCAGTGCTTTCCTGACCAGAAGAAGTCCACGATGGCCCTCTGAATATCCTCTATCAGGCTCCTTGGTGGCGTCAAAACGTTGAACCTATGCCAAAGGGCCGAGGCGACCAAGTTATTGGCAACCAGAACTCTTCCCCTATATGACAACTGGGGTAGCAACCATTTCCATTTAGACAACCTCGCGCACACTTTCTCCTTAACACCCTCCCAGTTCTTAGCCTGAAAGCCCTCTGTGCCCAAAAACACACCCAGCACTTTTAACCCTTCCTTCCCCCACTGAAGTCCTCCAGGCAGACTGGGCACTGCCCGATCCCTCCAATGACCCACCAACAAAGCTTCACTTTTTGCCCAGTTCACCCGTGCAGTTGAGGCCTTTTCGTACAGGGACAGGGTGTCCTGCAAACATTGAACATCCCTCTGGTTTGTAACAAAAACACTGACATCATCTGCATAAGCAGACACAGTTAGAGGATGATCAAGATCCAAGGACCCAGGCAAAAAGAGACCACTGAGTCGATCCCTCAACCTGCACAGCAAGGGCTCAATAGCCAAACTGAGGAGGAGGAGGAGAGAGTAGGCTCAGAGAGGAGGAGCAGAGAGAGAGGAGCAGAGAGGAGGCTCAGATGAGGAGGAGCAGAGGAGGAGAGATGAGGCTCAGAGAGGAGGAGCATAGAGGAGGAGAGGAGCAGAGAGGAGGAGGAGAGAGGAGCTGAGAGGAGGAGAGAGAGAGAAAGAGGAGGAGGAGAGAGAGAGGAGGAGGTCCCCCAGACCCTGCAGCCACCTCCTTAGGAGGTCACAGAGCTGTGACAGAGGAGGAGACTCAACAAACACATGAAAAACAGTCTCAGTCTGCACACAGGAAACACTCCTCCTCTAGCTCCGCATCAAGGTGCGCTCTGTACCCAGGGGCGTTTCTAGTCACCTTGGGGGCCCTAGGCAAGAGTGACCATGGGGGCCCTCCCGGCCCAAAAACACCAAGAAGATCATTCAATCCAGAAATCTTTTATTTTAAATAACAAAAGTGCACAATCATGTAAGAAAACTTTAAATACAATTTAACATTTTTTTGTGAAGAGGACGTGGTATGAAGATGTGGTGTGATGGTGGCGGGGCTGCCATGCTGCTGCTGCTGCTGCTGCTGCTGCTGCTGCTGCTGCTGCATGAAGGCATGTCCTGCTCACCTGAGGCTGATAGAAATAATAATAATAATAATAATAATAATAATGCATTTAGTTTATATAGTGCTTTTTCATGACACCCAAATACCCACAATGTAAAAACAAGAAAAAACATACTGTAATTGTTTGACATATATTTGTGTTATTGCATTAAATCAGATCATATCATGATAGATTTAAAAGGAGAGCAAATCACTGTAATCTTAATTTGTTTAAAAAAAACAAAAACAAACAGTTCCTACCTTCATCTGTAGAGGTAAATTCTTGTTGTTGTTGTTGTTGTTGTTGTTGTTGTTGTTGTGGTCCTAAGAATTTCAACAAAGAACCTCCAGGGTGGAAAAAACAACGGGAGAAGCACAACGTATTTAGTCAGCTGGCTTTATGTTCATGCTGCAAGAATTGTGTATGCTACACACTCAACATTAAGATCTGTTTGGAATAATTAATGAACAGCCAACTTCACTGTTCCTAATAATATCTTTGCTTAATGTGACATACAGAAAATTCAAGGAGATATATGATATCGCCCTCTTCCAAATACAAATTAGTTACTGGTGAGCTTACTGTTAATTACTGTTTCAATAAGCAAGGCTAAGGTGCAGTAAACATGTCATGTGCAGTTGTGCTTTGTGAGACTACAGACTGGGACAAAGTGACATCACAACTTTTTTTTAAATCATGTCAGATTATACATGTTTGAACTTACCACTTCCCCGTTTTCTTTTTTCTTCATCTTCTTGTTTCTTTTTTCTTTTTGCATGCCCTGACGGATACGCTCGCGATACTTCCTCGAGTTTGAAGTACCGCAGAAAGCCGGCCATGGGCAGTCGGGGCCCCATTAGGGGGGGTTCCAAACGTGTCGCTGCAGTGTCTATGGAGGTTTCAGGTTGTGTCATTGATATGGATCGATATTGGCCGTGTCTCGGGGTCCCTTAACACACTAGGCAGTGACAGTCAGTGGGGGCCCTATGCGGGGGGGGGGGGTGTCCAATGCATCGACGTTGCAGTGTCTAAAGCAGTTCAGTCATTTTGTCATTGACAAAAGGACCAATGTCAGCGCTGTCCTGGGGCCCCTTGCAGCTCGGGGCCCTAGGCAATTGCCTAGTATGCCTACCCCGTTGCGGCGTCTCTGTCTGTACCTGTTGGTAGCTATTGCTCCATGTACGACCCTCCACTGGAGAGAGGAGGAGGAGGAGGCGGAGGAGGAGGAGGAGGAGAGAGGAGGAGGAGAGGAGGAGGAGAGAGGAGTTCAGAGTGTACCTGACCAACAGTAACAGTCAGTGTGTGTAAATAAAAACAACTTCCAATTGGAGATATAAAAAATATTCAAGTCAGACTTCTCCTCCTTCTCCTTCTTCTCCTCTTTCTCCTCCTTCTCCTTCTTCTCCTCTTCCAGGTGAAAGCCCGCGAAAGAAAAAGTGGTGCATGCGCAGAACACCGAGTCTGACTCCAGTCGGACTAAGTGGATACATGCAGCAATAGTTTGATTTTCAATCCAATTATCTAGGTGTGTTAGTCCAGCTACGGATAGTCCAATTTCAGTAGGACTAAGCTGTTAACGAGCTTTTAAAAGTCCGGTTTCAGTCGGACGAGCAAAAAATTCAGTCTCATTAAAACATTTACAAAAGCAAAAACCACTTCCTGTGTGATCGCAGTCAGACTGAGCTCAAACCTGTGAGTGTCCTCAGCCGTGTCTGTCAGGACGACCGAGAGACGAGCGGTCATGATAAAACTCAAGCTGTGATTGGATGCTGAAACAGACGGACACACAGCAGCTGTGGATCAGCAGAGGCTTCAGCGTGAAGATCCTCCCCATGCAGCCATGCAGGGTCGGGGGGGGGGGGGGGGGGGGGGGGGTCGCTGCATACCTCCCAAATCTGCCTCCTGCTGTCTCTGACCTCCACCACACGTTCAGCAGGGTGTGTGCTGAGGTCTGAGAGCCGCGCCGCGCCGCGCCGCGCCGCCGTGGAGGAAATCCCTCTTTTGTTTCCGAGGAAGCCGAGCGTGTTGTTTGTGTGTTTAATGGAGGAATCTGGAAACCAGTCAGAAAGAGAAAGTAACGGAGGGACGGTCACACGTCACAACTGTGTCAGCAGGAAGTGACCTCGCTGTACGTCACAATTAAATCACTGCTGAAACAGAAACATTGGGAACGACTACACCTCATGGTGTCAGTGAACGCCTCCTGAGTGACGTCTGAAACAAGCCAGGAAAATAATACATGAAGAAATAAACACGGAGCCTCCGTTTAAAAATGCAAAAATAAATACATTTAAAAATATTTAAATGCAGATTACATTTTGTAATGAAAAAACGTTAAAAAGTAAATAAATAGGACTTTAATCAAGGGTGAACAAATTAAAAAAAAATTTAAAAAGAAATATCAACATCACATTTTAGCAGTCAATGCCTGTGTTTGTTTAAATATTCATTATTTCAATCAATTTTTTAAATGTTTTTTAAAGGTTTTTTTTTTTTTTTTTTTTACATTTTTAAATTTGTTTTTAATCAAGTCAGTAACTTTGGATTTTGGCAGCTTCCATCCTCCGTACTTGATAGCCTTTGTGTCAGCATATTGCTCAACATCCCTCAGAAAACAAATAGATTTTTAATATAAATTCAACATATTTATCAAATTTGTCATGAAAATAAAAATGTTTACTTATTTCTTGGATTTTTTTTAAAAAACAAAAGAAACAAAACAAACACCAAATTTTCCCATAATAATGTGAAGTCTTTAAAGATATGATCGGCAACAAATCTTTAAAGGTCTTTTCAGATTGTTTTTTTTTTTTAACAAATAAACTAAAAAGAGAAAAATTGGGGACTTTATACAACTGTAAACAAATGAAGCAGCATTATAAACAGAAATATCAATGTCACATTATAACAATTAATTAATGTCTTTATTTATTGTTAAATTCATTTTTTGGTAAATTTGGTCAAAAAAAAAAATTTTTTTTAATCATTTATTTTTTGGATTTTGGCAGCCCACATCTTCCATACATGATAACCTTTTTGTTTTTGTTAACTTAGAAAGTAGCTTCACATGCTGCTCAACATCCTTCGAAAACAAAAAATATTTTTCATTGCAAAATATAGATTTATGAATTAATAAAATTAATTATAGAAAATATTGTTCTTGTTTTTATTAGAAACCAAACACCAAATTCTCCCACAATAATGTAAAGACAAGGGAATCAATTCAAAGGTAAATAAATGTTTAAAAAACCATTAAAACGTTTGTTTTCATTTTATTTTATTTCAATTTTTTTTTGTTTTATTTTTATTGTATGCATTTTAATTTTATTTTTGTTATTTTTTATTTATTCATTTAGTTTTAAGTCATTTAATTTGGATTTTGGCATCTTCCATCCTCCGTACTGGAAAGCCTTTTTCATTATCCAAGTTAGAAAGATACTTTCACATATTTTCCAACATCATTCAGGAAAACTTGTTTTGTTTTTTTTTCAAATTTACATCAATGAATAAGAAAAACAAACATTTATTTTAGAGACGTGATGGAAGACGAGTCTGCAGAGGTTGTGCCGGAAGTTAAATAAAAAGGAAAATTAAACAGAAAACTAAATAAATAGAGGGATGAATATTAAAAGTGTTTGTACTCATTTGTAATTTAGTAAAATATAAAAATACTTTGTTGAGTCAAACAAAGAGAGAAACAGAAAACTCTGCAGACAGGAAACAGACGGAGGTTTACGAGGCGGTGGATCCTCATTATCACCAGCTCGTTCTCTGCAGGAGATAAGTTGTGAGTGGGGGGGTTAATGTCTTTGTTTGTGTCTTTGTTTGTGTGTTTGTGTTTTCAGTTGGATCGTTAAGACACTGATGAGCAAATGTTAAAGTGAGTGAAATGTGTTCAAGTCAAACAAACCTTTGTGCGTTTAATAAAAAGTTTAGTTGTCTGAGGTCGTGTTCAGATTCAGGTGGTTTCATTGAAGGACTCGACACCTGTCATACCCACAGGTTCACATGTTCACATGTTCACATGTTCACAGGTTCAGGCTGTTCTCGTGAATTTTTCAGATGTTTTTCTACGAGAAGTAATGAAGAAAAATTTGCACATACAGTATGTCACGTATTTTGAAAGGCTGCGATCACGTGACCAATGTGCTGACGTCAGTCCCGAGCAGTCTCGTAAGGAGGCAGGTTGGGGGCCCGGGCCTTTCTCCTGGAGCCACATGTTTGGATCAGTGTGAACTCTGAGTCATTTTAAGGTTCGTCCTCACCATGTTTCTCTTCCTAAACCTGACCTCTGTAACTTGACGTTAATTAAGTAACTACGTTTAAGGATGTGACGTCGTTTGTGGGTCGTAAATTCAAAGAATCTCAAACAAGCCATTCTACGAGAACACGTCGCCTCACTGCTGAGGCCAAAGTTCACTGTTCACAGAGCCTCAAACATACGAAGAGCGATTTCAGTTCAAATTTAATTTGATCTATAAAGTCTAATATGACAGATCACGATACAGCTTACGTTTGCGTGTGTGAATCACACGTAAAGACGTGATCAGACACGAATTCCTGCCGGGCAGCGCGATGGACCCGATGTGGATGATGCACAATACGTGAATTGAGCAGTGCAAGAGAAGCAGTTTCATGTCATATGCTTTTTCACATCATCATCCTCACTGTGACCTCGTCACATGTCCACGTTTGGTCATGGACTCTCCACGTCCACATATGACGTCCAAGGTACCCTGGGTGTGTTGGTTGTTGACGTTCTGGGACGCCATGTCAACTTCAGCCTGTTACATGCATTGTCTGTTTTCAAAATACACTTCCTGTTTTCACAGGAAATGTACAGTTTGTATACAGTCTCTTTCAAAATAAAAGCACTACATCGGTACAACACCAAGAATTGACATCCTTGGGTTTAGGAAGAAAGAACAGGGTTTGGCTTTACAGTCTTACAGGAAGTGAACACTGCCCTCTTGGGTGAAAGTCGGTATTTGTTGGACCCACCCACATTCCCTACCTGGACTTTTGCCCCTGACGCCGCAGGACACCGTTACACTATAACGGCGACCGGCTGTATCATGCCAACTTGAAAGGACGCCTTTTTTCATTGTTTTCTGACGCCGCAATTCTCTGCTCAAGGCACCAGATTTCGTCAGCATCGGAGTGAGACTGAGCTCGTTTTCACGAGAGCTGAAAAATCTGAACTTCAGCAACTGATTCGCACAGCGATAGCCAATCAGCTTTAAGATCCTGCGGTGGGTGTATGACTCTGAGGACGTAACGACAGAAGTTCATTAATCGATCGAGCGATTTCACGTGCGTGTGACGCGAGTCCACATAAAATGTTCCAGCGTTCAAACTTGCACGAGTCACGAAATGCAGCATTAAAGGTTTTTAAATCATTTGAAGGAAAACAGAAGAGACACAGATCAAAGTTTGAAACATTTGACTTCAGGTTCAGTCTGACTCAGAGCTCTGCAGACAAACAGAGGGAGCGCTGAAAGTTAGCGTCAGGCTGCATTAAGAGAACGACTGAGTGTGTGTGTGTGTGTGTGTTTACTCAGCTCAGAGCTCGTTACAGAAACAGGGAGGAAATGAGACGCTGTAAAAGCCAAACTCTCCCTGCTGCAGCTCAGACTCTCCTCAAACACAACACGTCTTGTCTCTGGTCTCGGCGTCTCCAAGGTTTGTGTCATGTGATGTGGGCGGGTCTGGAGGACGACATGTATGTATGCTGAATGAAATGGTTGAGGAGTGAGGTCATCGGCAGCTGCTCTGTGGGGCTCTGTCTGCACCTGGAGCTCAGCGCTATCATCTTCCAAAATGTCCGCTCATCACATGGAACACAGAGTTCGTCTGATTTTACTCCCTCTGCAGATTTACAGGAATAAAAATTCTTTAATGTCAGATTCTGCAAAACCCTGAATTATTTTTTTAACCAGTCATTTCTGTGTCACGTGGAAACTACACAAACTACGTCTCCAGTGAAACCTGATCTCATCAGCTCCTTTAACGTGTTCACCGTCATATTTAACATCTTGTGATTTTCATCGCACTAACGCAGCAGGAAACGCAGCGACGTCTCAGCCACACTCGCCATCGTACAGAGAAAGATGATGTCACGGTCCTTCAGTATTATTTTCAGACAGTCTCTCCTTGAAGACGTTCGTGTGTCGAACTCGCTGGTTTGCGTGAAAAGTGACAGAAAAAGTTGTGTGGCGAATCAAGAAGAGTGCAGATTAAATCCCGCCTGCTGTTTCACTTCCTGGAACTCTGACTCTGACGAACTGACGCCTTCGCCCTCCACTTCCGACGTCGGCACCGAACATTAGACGAACATGTTGTGGTATGTTTGTGAGTGTGGGGGACGACACTGTGAACCTCCTGCAGCTGAGGAGGAGCAGAGGTGTGAAGGAGAATGTTAATGGAGCTGTGACAGGCGGAGATAAGAGAGGAGGAGCAGGGGCCATCAGACCATCAGTCACCCATTCATTTACTAACAGGATCACCTGCCAGCTGTGTGTGTGTGTGTGTGTGTGTGTGTGTGTGTGTGTGTGTGTGTTTCGCACGTTGAATTTCAGTGTGGGGTCCGTTCACACAGATTTACCTCAAACTTGTGTTTACGGCTAAAGTTGCGTATTGGCCGTACGCACGAAGACGCAAAGCCGGCGTCTTCAGATTTATCCACTCTGGAACCCGGTTTTAAAAAGATGCGGTTTCGACCTCAGAAAACGCCGGCTTCGTGTGGACGAAAGGCTGAACCGGTTAAAAACTTAGGCGTATTCACCCTGACATGGCTTCGTGTGGACGGGCCCTCAGTTTTGAGCAGTCTCACTCCAAAGTCATTGAAAGCCAGCACTCGGGCAGTGACTTGCTGCGTCAGACACTAACGAAGAAACTCGTCCTTTAATGTCGGCGTGATACACAGCTGGTTGCCGTCATAGTTTAAAGTTAAGGCAGTGAAAGTCCGACTGGGCGGGCAGGAGGGAGAGGTGGTGGATGGACAGACTTTCACCCGAGAGAGCAGTGTTCACTTCCTGTAAGACTGTAAAGCCAAACCCTGTTCTTTTTTCCTAAACCCAACCACGTGTGTTTGGCGTTGACCCTCCTTGGACTTCTGCTGCCTCAGCTTTCATTGTTTTCCCGCCACATTTCCCCCTGACGCCGTCGGGTGCCATTAAACAACACTGGTGTCTGGCTGTGTGTCATCCCGACATGAAAGGACAGCTTTTCTCATTGGCGCCAGAAGTCCCTGACCAAGCACTGGTTTTTGACAAAGTTTGAGACAGAGTTGTTGAAACAGATGATGAGCTTTACGTTCTAAAACACGCCGTCTGCGGTCATTTTGAGTTGACCAGCGGACTTCACTACAAGCTGATTGGCTGTTGAAACAGGTGACGTGCTTTAAAACCAGCCGCCGGCCATTTGACCAGCTGGTGACAGGTGTCAGGTGACACCATCAGCCAGCTTGAGTCCAGCTCAGACCGGCCAGTTCACACCGCTGACACTTTTCTCTGTGATGTTCTGAAACGGTTTCATCTCGTCGCTGATCTTTGGTCTGAGCTGGACGTAAGACACCATCAAAAAAAGCCATTCTTTCATGTCGGCATGATACACGGGCAGTCGCCATTTTAGATAAAGGGCACCCGGCCAGTCCCAGAACTCCACCAACCAACACACCCAGGGTACCCTGGACATCCAAAGGACAGAGGGATGTCGTATGCTGTAACGCCCTCTGAGGCAAATTGGCCTTTATAAATTAAATTGACTGATTGATATGTGGACGTGGAAAGTTGATGACCAAACGTGGACATGTGACGGGGTCAGAGTGAGGATGTGTTGGCCTATTGGCCAGATGGGGGTGCTATAATTAAGGGTCATAAAATTCAATCTTGGTTATCTTAGCTTTCCAGAAAAACCTCATGGATCAGTAAGGTCCATCTGACAAGATTTTCTGCCTTTGTGAACTTTTGACAAACACATTTTTTGACATCTCCTCTGAAATCGTCGGCCGTATTTGTACCAAATCGTCTTCGTAAAAACAATCTCTTTTCTTCGCACCATCCCAACAGGAAGTGCAGCGAAACCCCGCCTGTTGGGCTGCTGTGAAAGACGACATCAGTGAGCCACACAGCTGCACCTTCACCACCATGAACACACACATCGTCCTGCTGATACTCACTAGACGACCAAACATGGATTCATCAACCACTGAAAATACAAATGATCCTGTCTGATACAGCGAGCAACTGGTGATGATGATGATGATGATGATGATCTATAGCTCTTTAGCAGGAACCAATGAGCTTAAAGCTGAGAGACACGGACAGGAAGTCACACATGGACTGACATGTAGTTTAATGTCGACACACTCAGTGTCTTCAGGGTTACAACATGGAGCATTTATTATGTTCTAACTCCCCCTGGTGGTTGAACATGTGCATACATGCTCTGTGGTGGTGTAAAGTCTGCAGAGGTGCAGAACATTTAATCCAGATCACGATGATCCAGGTTTTTCTGATCAGCTGATCCATGTCCTGAGACCAGGTGTCTGCTGGGATCAGGATCATCCTGATTGTTTTGGATCAAAGGTTTCTCGATCCCACCAAAAAGTTTGGACAAGCACAACTTAGGGTTTGATCCAGACCAAAATCCAGACTGGATCACATGATCTAATCTGATTTCACACTTCCCATTTTCAGGATTTGGTTCAATCCGACAGCTAAAACCTGATCAGATTATTTCTGACTCAGAGGGAGCAGTGTGACGTCTGATATCCGTCCTCAGGTCAGCGTCCCTGAACGAGTCGGGAGCTGTGGCGTTAGAAAGAAACCAGCTCACCAGACCGCCGCAGCCCAGAGCTCCTCTCCGCTCGACAGGAAGTCTGCACGCTGTTCTAAAAGCTCCTCGCAGCGTTTCCATCTTCGTCAGCTGTCGTCACTCTCAGGTTGGACCAATCAGAGCAGAGCTCAGTGACGCTGTCTGATACTCACACATGAGGAACCAACACGTTCTCAACGCCTCCTTGTCACACTTCAGTATGTCTGATGTTACGCTCGTTACACGCAGTGTGTCTTTTCAAAATAAACTTCTGTATTCACAGGAAATGGACAGTTCCTGCTCGTTAGATGAAACAGACTTTTCAAAATAAACTTCGTCAACTCAAAATAAACAAAGTGTCTTTCTGTTTATTTCACTGTGAAACAAAACATCATGGTCTGTTAGGACGCCCACCTCCCCCCAGGTGTGTGTTGATTTGTGTGTGTGTTCAGTAATAATAATAATGATACAGTGGATTTATATAGCACTATCCAGGATACTCAAAGACGCTTTACAGAGAGCAACAACAACAATTAGAAAAACAAAAAAAAAGAATCTATAGGGAAGTCGGGAGGAAAAGAGTCCAGAGAGGGCGAAGCACGCTGATTTAGAGGTTATAGGCCGTTTTAACAGATGTGTTTTTAGGGTTTGCTTGAAGGTGGAGAAAGAGGAGGAGTCTCTGATGTCTTTAGGGAGTGAGTTCCAGAGGGTGGGAGCAGCAATGGAAAAGGTCCTGTCCCCCCAGGTGCGGTGGTTAGTCCTGGTGGGGGGGTTGGGGGGGTGGGGTTTGCATCAGGAGACCTGAGAGTGTAGGAGGGAGTGTGGCGGTGGAGGAGCTCAGACAGATGGGAGGAGCCAGGTTGTGGAGAGCTTTGAAAGTGATGATGAGGAGTTTGAGATGGATACGCTGGGGGATGCGGAGCCAGTGGAAGTTATGAGGGACGGGGGTGATGTGGTCACTGGTCCAGGAGTGTGCGAGGAGACGAGCAGCTGAGTTCTGGATATATTGGAGCTTGGAGCAGCTCTGTGCAGCTGAAAGGGAGAGGGATGGACGGAGGTGGGCGATGTTCTTGAGATGGAAGACGCTGTTTTGGTGAAGTGTTTGATGTGTTGGTCAAAAGAGAGGGTCTGATCGAAGATGACACCAAGGTTAAGGACATGGGGGGAGGAGAGCACAGTGGAGCCATCGATGGAGAGGGAGAAGTTACGGGTGGATTTGGTGACAGATTTGGGGCCGATGATGATGATGATGACTTCTGACTTGTCACAGTTAAGTTTGAGGAAGATGGTTTGCAGCCAGGATTTTATTTCGGTGATGCAGTTGGTGAGGGCAGAGTGATGTGGAGCTGAATGTCCTCAGCGAAGCAGTCCATGATGGCGGATTATTTGAACAAGGAGGAGAATGTACAAGATGAAGAGGAGGGGGCCGAGAGCTGAACCTTGAGGAACACCTTGGCAGAGGGGAGCAGAGGGGGATTTACAGTTGTTGATGAACAGCTGATGAACTGGTGTCTGCCAGAGAGGGAGGAACTGATCCAGGAGAGAGCAGTGCCGGTGATGTTAAGTGTGGTTTCAAGGCGGGAGAGAAGGATGGAGTGGTTGATGGTGTCGAATGTTGCGCTCAGGTCAAGTAGGATGAGTACGTTGACTTTGCCGGTATCAGAGGAGAGGAGGAGGTCGTCTGTGGCTTTGAGGAGGGCAGATTCAGTGCTGTGGTGGGAACAGAGAGCAGACTGGAATGATTCATAGAGGTTGTTTTCAGAGAGGTGGGCTTTGAGTTGTGAAGCAGCAGCACGTTCAGAAGTTTAGATAGAAAGAGGAGGTTGGAGATGGGTCGGTAGCTGTTCGGGATGTCAGGATTGAGTCCAGGTTTTTTTTATTTGATTTTAATTTTTTAAATTTTATTTAAATTTTATTTAAATTTAATTTTTTAATTAAATTAAAAAATTTAAAAAATTAAATTAAAAATTAAAACAGGTGGAACGGGCACGTGAGAGGGCGTCTTTATGTCGTTGAAGGAGGTCTCTGTAGGCTTGAGAATGGACTGTGAGACCTGTTTTTTTATACCAAAGAGTCCCTTTGGTTATATGTTTGTGTGTGTGTGTAGAACAGGAGCTGATTAGCCTAGCTTAGCATAAAGCTCAGCAGTAACAAATGATCACACCCTGTCTGCTGTCACACACACACACACACACAGTGACTGACTGAATGAATGAGTGACAGAGTGACTCAGTGAGGTGGAGGTGTGGAGCCTCTGGAGGAATGTGGCGGCACAGGTTTGTGTTTCCTGCTGCGACCGGTACGACTCATCAGACCGCAGGAAGTCTCAGCCTCAGTTGTCGTGTTTCTTCTCCCACAGAGATTCATCCGTTCACTCTCTGTGAGTTTGGTTTGACGCTGTTGGCGGCGACACTCGGACGCGTCCCCTCAGGCCGCTGGATCCCACTGTGCGTTTGTTTTTGGTCCCTGGAGCCGGTCGGAGTGGTGGACAAACGGAGGCCTGGGACGATGGCGGTGAATCTGAGTAAGAACGGTCCTGCGCTCATGGACGCTTATAAGGAAGTGGTGGATGGCAAGTTGGACACGAACTGGTGAGCTGTCTCTGGTGGTTCAGGACAAAGTTTACTTCCTGTTTGAAGTGTGTGATGATCAGCTGCTGATGGAGGAGTGTGTCCTTACACTGTGTGTGTGTTTTCAGGGCTCTGTTCACGTATGAAGGGAACAGTAATGACATCCGTCTGGCAGATAAGGGAGGTAAGACATGATGGACGAGTCAGTCACATGTTCAAGTCTTACACAAGTCCCAGGTCACTGTCACGAGTCGAGTCACAAACTCATACAGATAATGTAAACTGCACCCAGTGGAGGAATGTAACTGTCACTCAAGTACTGCCAGTACTGATCTGAGTCGACCTGTACTCCACTACTTTTATCTGACAGCTTCAGTTACAAGTTACTTTACAAATTAAGATTTCACACTCAAAATATATATTATTGTTAACCTGCATTCTCTAAAAACATACATATGCAAATCTTGAAGGACTTTCACCTGAGAGGCTGGTGTTCACTTCCTGTAAGATTGTAAAGCCAAACCCTGTTCTTTTGTCCTAAACCCAACCACGTGTGTGTTGTTGAAGAAAAAAAACATCAGTTGGTGGTGTTGTACCGACGCAGTGCTTTTATTTTGAAAGAGACTGTATGCAAACTGTACATTTCCTGTGAAAACAGAAGTGTATTTTGAAAACAGACGAGGTCAGAGAGACAAGGCGTTTTGGTCATGGACTCTCCACGTCCACATATGACGTCCAAGGTACCCTGGGTGTGTTGGTTGTTGACGTTCTGGGACGCCGTGTCAACTTCAGCCTGTTACATGCATTGTCTGTTTTCAAAGTACACTTCCTGTTTTCACAGGAAATGTACAGTTTGCATACAGTCTCTTTCAAAATAAAAGCACTACGTCGGTACAACACCACCAACCGATGTTTTTTTCCTTCAACAACACACACGTGGTTACGTTTAGGAAAAAAGAACAGAGTTAGACTTGGAGGAAGTGCCTCGTACGACCACGTGTCAAATTATCTGAACTATCCCTTTAAGTCTGGACGGTATAAATATCAGCATCATGACTTTCCCGTGTAACACACATGTTATTTCTGAGTGTTGCATGTGTTTTTTTTCCAATGTGCCCCGCCGTGTGTGCAGATGGTGGATTAGAGGAGATGGTGGAGGAGCTGAACAGTGGGAAGGTGATGTACGCTTTCTGTCGTGTCCAGGACCCAAACTCTGGACTGCCCAAATATGTCCTCATAAACTGGGTGAGACGCACAAACACACACACACACACCACGCAAATCTAAAAATAAACATTCAGATATGATCGTCTCACCTGGAGTAAGAGTTTATGTGTGTCTACATGTGGGCAGACAGGTGAAGGTGTGAAGGACTCTCGGAAAGGAATATGTGCCAACCATGTGGGCTCGATGGCCAACTTCCTGAAGGTGAGTCTGATCTGGTCCATCGACGACCCGACGTCCTCGTGTTAGGACATTACATTCTGTTTAACTCAACATTTGTGGACACATTTTTGTGCCATCTGGTGGCAGTAAGAGCACAATACATTAATCCATGTAAAAACAAGATGGCAGCCATCTCTGCCAAGTCAGTCTGCAGCCGATCCTGAGACAAAGTGGACAAGGTCCAAAACCTGATCACGTTACGGCTGAGACTTGTTTATTTATGTTTAAGAAAGTTTGTAGTTTGATGTGACGACACATGAGACCAGTTTTATCAACAGTAAGAAAATAAGACGCAGTAAATGAGGAAGTGCTCGTTTGAGGACATTAAGACTTTATTATCGTGTCATTTGAGGACAATGACAAAGTCCCAACGTCCTCGAATGTGATGATATGAAGACTTTGTCACTGTCTCATTTGAGGACATCAAGACTTTTTTAATATCTTGTTTGAGGATGTTGGAACTTTATTATCGTCTCGTTTAAGGACGTTTGGACTTTATATCGTCTTGTTTGAGGACATCAATAATTTATTATCATCTCTGAGGACATTGGGACTTCATATTGTCTCGTTTGAGGACGTTTTTATCGGTTTTTATCGCTGCATTGAAATGAACAGTTTTGACTATTAAAAATAAACCCATCGTCCTCATATGAGGACATAATTTTTTGCAAAAACTACTTCCTGTTGAAAGACAGCACAGAGTTTTTGTCCATCATGGGTCCTGCTGATCCCACTGCGCTGGGAGAAATTAAAAACATGTTCCAAACTGGAGCTCAGGTCTCAGGAAGTGAATTCAGACTCACTGACTGGCTCTTACGTGTGTGACCACAGGGAGCCCATGTGACCATAAACGCCCGCGGAGACGAAGACGTGGAGCCACAGAGCATCCTGGAGAAGGTGGCCAAGGCGTCCGGAGCCAACTTTAATTTCCACAAACAAACAGAGTACAAAGACGCTCCCAGAGGACCCGTGGTGAGAGGAAATCACATGACGCAGACATGTTTATGTATTAATCACCTGAGTCATGGTTCTTATGACGAGGAAGGTTTCTACGATATCTGCACTCAGGATACGGAAACATGATGAACTTCTATCAGGTTTATGTTCAGGTTAAGCATTTGGTTGGGTTTAGGAAAAAAGAACATGGTTTGGCTTCAGAATCTTACGGGACGCGCACACTGCTGTGTGTTGGACCAAACCACCACCCACCCACTCATAAAACCAACCATGTGCTTTTGTTGCCTAAAACTAATCACGTGTTTTTGTTGCCTAAACCCAGACACGTTTTTGTGGCCTAGACCTAACTATGAGCTTTTGTTGTTTAAACCCAACCATGTGGTTTTGTTGCCTAAACGTGACCTAAAGTCCGTGACCAAACGTGGACATATGACGAGGTCGCAGTGAGGCTGTGTTGGTGTGGCAGAATGAACTAAAACACGTTACAGCGTTCTCCTGTTGCTCCGACAGGGTTCGGTGTATCGGAAGACCAACGCTGTGGAGGAGATCCAACAAACCAGAAAGGACGACTTCTGGGTCCAAACTCAGGTTCCTCCTCATATCGTCATGTCATCGTGAGTATCCGAGTAAACAGCCTGACTATTATCTAATGTAATATGAACAAACTCTGTCCTTCAGAGGGATGAAGAGGAGCGTCGACGGGAGGAGATCAAACGTGCAGAGCTGGAGAGACAGACGGTGGAGAGGGAGAGGAGGGAGATGGAGGAGAGGCAGGCGAAGGAGAGGGAGAGGAGAGCGAAAGAGAGAGCTCAGCAGATTGAGCAGGAGAAGTGAGTCAAACAACAACAACAACAACAACTAAACAAAGAACCAAGTCCACTGATCGCTGCTTTCTGTGCTTGTGAAATTTCAGGATGTTTCAGAGGCAGAGAGAAGAAGAAGAAGAGCGACAGAGGGAGCAGCAGCAACAGGTGAGATGGTTCAAAAGAAAACTCAACTATCACAGCTTCTATCAGCTGATGTCACCTGGTACTGAAGTTCATATCTGACATCTGGAACATCAGGCAAAAGAAATCGGACGGGTCACAACACACTGGGAGATAACCATCTGTACAGACCCTCTCAGGGCCGACGGAGCCTTATATTTCTACATGAATGAACCAACGCTTAAGTTAATCACACATTCACTGCGCTCGGCGCTCTGCTGCTCCGTCTCCACAGACGGAGTGTCCAGAGTGCGCTCTGCCACTCTGAGAGTGCGCTGCTCTGGATAACCCAACGCTACATTCAGACAGCTCCCAATTTATCAACGCTCCAGTTTGTGTCAGAGTGCGCTCCTGAACGCACCACTCACATCATCTTCCTCCATTGTCTAAAACAAGACAACACAACTTGTTAGCTAGCGCTAGCTAATGTCTGTGGACAACTGTTTGGCCTCCAGCTAAGCCCCGCCCCCTAATAGTGCTACTAACAGTGATGGGGTCTACAGGCCTGTCGATCACTCACACTGTCTTGTGCTGAATTCAGAAGGAAAACGTTTTTCTCACAAAACAGTCGACAGATAAAATCATGTGTTTCTTTTAGAACCAGCCAGAAAATGGATACAGGAAGTCAGGAATCAACTCTGCTGCGTCGGTGCAGAAAGCTAACGTGAGTATGAACTCAATGAACATGTGCAGAAGAAAGTGGTCTCAGAAGTGTGAAATATTCATTTTAATAATGTCCTTCACTCATCATGAAAAGAGGTTTGTATTATTTTATTTTTGTTCTTGAGAAATCAGACCTTCAAATTAGGGGGACGTGTCTCTGCTGCTTTAATTCCAACATGTCATTTTAAAATCTGTCTCCCACATGTCCAGTTAGTAAATAGCTGAAATACTCGTTCACAGGAGGCCAGATCGCTGATCTCTCAGAGGTCATTTAATCCCAGAGACATATTCAAACAGAGGGAGCAGAGCTTTGAGTCCAACAACCAACCGTCTCCTGCTGCATCCAGACCCGGTACACAACCACAGATCCAGAGTAAATAACACCTGATGACATATGAAGTGATTCATCATGTTTTCACTCTGTCTCTCAGGGAAGCTGCAGAGTCCATTTTTATCCCAGAAGTCCTTCGAGAGAGAAACTCCACTGCAGCCTCGGTATCCAGCTGTGAACCCCCTGTCTCCTGTCTCACCTAAGCGGTCTCACTCACCTGTTCCAGTTGCGACCCCCCTGTCACCTGTCTCACCTGACCTGTCTCATTCAGCTGACCCAGCTGCGTTCCCGCCCTACTCCATGCACCCCCTGTCTCCTGTCTCACCTGTTTCGCCTGTGCTGTCTCATTCACCTGCTCCAGCTGTGTCACCTACACCACCGGAGACAACAGGCTCACCTGGTCAGGCTGCAGGTCAGACACACGACACGTATCAGTCATGAACTACCTCTCCTCATGGGTGGTCAGGTACTTCAGGAGTCACAGGGCCAGAACAAAATGTTGGCATCGCAAGTTTCTTCACATCACAGATATGTGTTATATCAACGTTTCTAAAGTAAGCTGACTTTGTCATCAGGAGGTGGAGGGGATGGCTGATGGTGTGACACCTAGCTGAGACGCCTGCTAAGCTGCAGACCACTGTTCAACACCAACAAACGACAAAACCCGTTGTTGCTTAGTGACCTGTCGCCGCTTTTCTGCTTCCCAGAATCTGACCTGACGTACAAATGTAACATGTCCGTGGTTTACAGAAACGTACAATGCCAACATTTTTTTCTGGTGGTTGGGTTGTGAATACTTCCAACCAAAATAAATGTCTCTCTGATTATTAGACTACAAATGAGATGACAAATAGTTGCTCAGCTAGCACACCCAGCGATCCCTCTGCTTTTGTCCCTGGTGCTAGGAGACCTTTCACCACGGGATCAAATTTGCCATTCCCAGGATGGCTAAGGCACGACATGCCTTACACAAGGACTGCCCATTGTTCAGATGTCCCAAAAACCCAAAGTACCATTAGTCCAAAAAAACCCCGCATTGAACCGAAAGCGATTTTCTGTGACAGCCTGTTATTCCCGAAACAAATGCCTATTGCTCAGTAGTCCTGTTTTTCCGAACACACATATCCTGCAGTTAGACAGTCTAATCGCCCAAAAAATGTTAACACGGTTTGTTTCTGTAACCCACAGATAGGTGACACATGTCAACAACAGTGTGGTGAATGTGTGGGTAGGTTTATGCACTGAAACCACTTGATGAAGGTTAGGAAAAGATCAGGTTTGGTGGCACACATGTCGCTGGGGAACACTGTGAAGAGTTGGTAAAAACACCCGAAATCAGTGGCTCAAATGCCGCTGGGAATGCTGTAAAGGGTCAGTCAAGACATGCAAGATTGGTGGCTCAAATGCCAGTGGGGAACACTGCTGGAAAGTTGATAGTAACACCCAGGATCAGTGGTTCAGATGCAGCTAGGTAATGTTGCAAAGGTTTCGATAAAAAACACCCAGAAAAGGTAGCTCAGATGCTGCTAATAAACAAGGTGAAGGCTCGGTAAAGACATGCGAGATCTGGGGCTCAAATGCCAGTGGGGAACAACAGGAATTTTCTATGAAAAACACCCAGGATTGGTGGCTTAGATGCCACTGGGAAACGTGGGGAAGGGTTGGTCAAAACACCCAGAATCAGTGGCTAAAATGCTGCTCAGAAACAACACAGACAGTTGGTAAAGACACCTGAGATCAGTGGCTCAAATGCCAGTAGGAAACACAGTGAAAAGTTGATAACAACACCCAGAATCAATGGCTCAGCTGCCGCCGGGAAACGCTGTGAAGGGTTGGTAAAAAAAACACCCAAAATCAGTGGCTCAGATGCTCCTGGGAAACAAGGCGAGGGTCGGTGACTACACCCGAGATCTGGGGCTCATGTGCCAGTGGGGAACACCTCAAATCCTCGAACACCGCAGAGAAAATGAAACACACTGCAGGAACTGTGTCTTTTCTGCAAAACGGGACTAATGAGCAATGAGAATTTGTTTTTGGGGTAATGGCCTGTCACAGAAATGGGCTTTCACCCAATGGTACATTTTTGACTGATGGGGCTTTGGAATTTTGGGCCGTTCCATACAATGGCATGGCACCACCTACTGTCCTTCTGATTGGCCAGTACTCGTTGCCTTCCTTGGTTGGGTTTAGATAAGAGGAGTGAGACTGGTTAGGGTTAGGATGTCAAAGTAAGCCAATCAGAGGCAGTAAAGCAAAGTGGGGCAGGTCAAGTCTCTGCTGTCCCAGGATTCCAAATTTGCTCACGGGAGGAGAGTGGGCGGAGACAGACCAACAGTAGTGGCTGTATCAACTTGAATTCAGCCAACGGTGACCCCAGTACTGGTGGTGCCAGTAGCTGTTGGCAGTTAGTAACGTTGGCCTTCACAGAGTGTTTGTTGAGTAAAGAACAGGCTGCGTATTCAAACAACCAATTGTTTATTTAGATGTCACACAAAATCACCTTATCACTGTTTACCTTCAGCTCTGCTGTGTGCGCCACCCATGGGCGCATAGTCCAGAAAAGTTCTCTAGCTTTTGGGTTCACTTCCATGCAGCAGCGTTTCTCCTGCTGGCCCTGGCAGCACTTCATTCATTCAATGTAGGTGGGAGAGATTTTTTCAATACATGTCATTGAGCCTGGTCTCACTCTGAAGTCATCGAAATCCAACACGTGGGCAGTGACTTGCGGCATCAGAAACCAATGGAAAAAGGCGTCCTTTAATGTCGGCATGATACGTGGCTGGTTGTGCTATAGTTTAACCAGGCCGGGCGGAGTCAGGGGGAAACATGGTGGGACAAGGACGAAAGTTAAGACAGCAAAAGTCCAAGTGGGGCGGGTGGGATGGGATCAACAAACTAAAGCCAAACCCGGTTCTTTTTTCCTAAACCTAACAACGTGTGTTTGTTGTTCAAGAAAAAAAAAGTAAATTTGCTGTGTTGTACTGATGTAGTGCTTTTATTATTATTAAGACTATGTAAACGTTAAATTTCTTTCAAAAACTGAAGTGTATCTTGAAAGAAGAGAACTTGACACGGCGTCCCAGAACATCAACAACCAACACACCCAGGGTACCTTTGACGTCACATGTGGACGTGGAAAGTCCATGACCAAACGTGGACATGTGACGAGGTCACAGTGAGAGAGTGTTGTTTCATAGATTAAGTATTTGTTGAACCTACATACAGACGTAAAGGGTGACCAACAGCACTGATTTATTCTGTGACTAACTATCCAGGCGTATCTCTCTGTTGTTGATCTACACAGATGCTGTTAACACAGAAGAGGAAGAGTGGTCAGATGAATTTGATGAAGATGCAGATGAACCTACTCCAGGTATGATGTAACAACATGTATAGCTGTGGTACTCAATTTACAAATTTGGCTCGCAGCAGGGTTCTGGGTGGCTTAAGCCCCGCCCCCACCAAACCCTTTCAGTACAGTCCCTCTGGAACCAGCAGTAACCCTTCAGACATGGTACCTAGACCCTGGGTCTGTTCAGACAGTCCTCTTAAATGTGGGCGGGGTTGTTGTCACTCACTGCTCCGTCCAGCACTGGCTGTATTTCCTCATCAGCGGTGACACAGATGGAAGTCTGCACCTGGTTTATGGTCCACAGAACGAGGCTGCACGCCCACATTTTCAGAACAAAATCCAACAGGCTGCAGTGAGAGTCTCTCTCCATGGGATATTTCAAAATAGCAGCTTTGTGCATTTAGTCCTTCTCAGGCAAGCTCAGGGGTTTAGTGTTGCTGTAGCCCACAGGAAGTGAGGATTAGAATATATGACCTTCACATAATCCGCTCCAAATCAATCTATATTTTTAAAGTCAGCACTAAAAGTGTCTGTCATATAAAAACTAAAGTGATGCTCAAAGTTGGCAGATTGACATTTGTCCAAAAATAATATTTAGATGTCCAAAAAAGTTTTAATAAAATGTTGATAAACGTCCAAATTTTTTTTAGTAAACATAAAAAAAGTTCTAATTCTAATGAAATGTCTGAAAAATATTATTAAAATGTCCAAAGAACTGTTGCTTAACATCTGAAAAAATGTCAATGAAATGTCCAAAAACCATTGTTAAATGTCAGAATAATTGTTGATAAAATGTCCAAAAAATATGAAAATATTGGAAAATGTTAATAACGTGTCCAAAAAAAGTTGATAAAATGTCAAAAAAATATTAGTAAAATGTCCAAAAAATTGTTAATGAAATCTCAGAAAAATATTATTGAAATGCTGAGAAAACATTGATAAAATGTCCAAAAAAGGTTGATTAACATCCCAAAAAAATATTAATGAAATGGCTGAAAAGTATTGTTAAAATGTCAGATAAAATGTTGATAAAATGTCAAAAAAAGTTAATAAAATATCTGAAAAATATTATTAAAATATTGGGGAAAAAAATCAATAAAATGTCTAAAAAATATGATTAAAAGGTCATAAAAAATGTTAATAAACTGTCCGATATACATAAATAAAATGTTCCCAAAAAAAAGTTGATTAATGTCAGAAAAAAATAATTAAGGGTGTGCTGATGGATTCATGTCATCAACTCATGCATTGAGTAACATTACAAGTTAACGTTCCACCTTAAAAGCTGCCAGCAGTCGATTCACACTGGATTTCTTTTTTTGACAGAGTGCATGAAAAACATCCAAACAGAGCTCGTTTACAGAACGTGTCGGAGGAGGATCCTTCAGTTTAATGATCTGGACTAATCCTAGAAACGGCCCCGCGTACACCTGACATTTGACTGGATCTGGCTTCTGGCAGAGATATGCGAGGACAGTAAACATTGGAAATAGGCAATTTATTTATTATATGTTCTATCATAAACATCTGTTTATTAACCCGGCCTCCTGAGCGTCCCTGACTCACAGCGTGTAACTGAGTACATTTACTCTAAATCTATTTCATGCCACTTTTTACTGCACTACATTTATCTGTCAGCTTTATTTAGTTTTTTTACAAACCAAGATTTTTCACAATAAACATATTGAAGTCCAAGAGCGTAAAGGCAGCCCGTCTCAATATGAAGAACTGTGCCACTGTTGGGCATTTTTGGCCATTTCCAGGGGTCGTACTTTAACAAACTCCTCCTAGAGATTTAATCCGATCAACCTTAAAGTGGGTGTGTCCCGACAAAAGACCTTAACGATGAAGAGTTATTAAAAGCTTGAGTTTTCGTCGGACCGTGTGACCGTGGCAAGGCGTCAAACTTACATGTTTCGCCAGGAAACAGGAAGTTGTAAGTAACTCTAGCATACATGGTCCAATCTGCCCCAGACTTCACAGGATTGAAGACAGTCTTACCCTGAACACATCTGCAGGCCAAGTGAGACTATGTTTAACACTATTAGTCCTTAAAGGATCTGAGTCCGTCCAGCATCACCCTGCTGCGATACAAAGATGAGATGAGATGAGATGAGATGAGATGAGATGAGATGAGATGAGATGGACCTTTATCAATCCCACAATTGAGAAATTCCAGAACATCACAATGGCAGAATTTAAAACCTTGTCATGCATTGATCCGTAAATGTCTCCGACCTGCAGAGGATCTGTACGAGGCACCACGTCCGTCAGCGGAGACAGAGGACGACCTGTACGAAAACGTCTACCAGCACGTCCCCACAGTGAGTCCTGTCTGTCCTTTATTCTACAAAGTACGTTACTGGAGTTTATACAATGTATTTGTACTCTTGCACTGACCTTTGTCTGACAGCTGGGTCAAGACTTTACATTCAAAACATCAAAGTCTATAAAAGTACAACATATTTTAAAAATGGTTTCTATATGAAATCTTTGTGTGGCCACGCCTCCTCATCATGTGTCAGACGCTGAGTTTTGTCACGACTCTCCTCTGAACGTCTCACAGCTTTATTTCAATCACTGTTTCGAATATTTAACAAAGTCACAACCTTGTCTTTCCTCTCTGTGCTGAGCACGCTCAGAAACAAGATGACAAAGTGTAAGTTTCAAAATGCTCAACTGTGAATTTCTGCCCGCAACTGGAATCTTGAATTTCTGTTAGCAGAGCTGTTCTCTGCAGAACAAGACAACAGACCTTGTTAGCTAGCGCTAGCTAACGTCTGTGCAGAGCTGTTACCTTTTTCTTCTGTCGACTCTTTTGACAACATGAGCAGATTTTTTAATGTGTTTTAAACGTCAGAACGGAGACCAGGATGTGGGGACCAGTGGACAGAACATCAAAGCCAGAGCTCTGTACGACTACCAGGCCGGTACGTACACACACACACACACACACACACACACACACACACACACTCTGTGTTCAAACTGATATATGTTGGTGCTGCTCGTCTTACCGGCACTCTGCTCCACAGCGGACGACACTGAGATCACCTTTGACCCTGATGACATCATAACGGGAATCGAGATGGTGGATGAAGGCTGGTGGAGAGGATACGGACCTGGCGGACACTACGGCATGTTCCCCGCCAACTACGTTGAGCTTCTCTAGGTTTCATCACTCTCGCCATGTTAACTCCATAAACACTGAAAGAGGTCACAGACAGGAAGTGAATTAAGACGTAAATATCTCTCTGCCATCAACTTGTTTGTTGTCATAATAAAAGGAACTCTGGTATTTTTCAACTTGGATCCCGTTCTTCTGTGTTTTTGTGTCTAAGGCTGCGTTCACAGCTGCCCTGTTTGGTTCGGTTCAGTTGAACTCAGGTTGGTTTGCCCCCTCAGAGAGGTTCATTTGGGCAGGTGTGAACACACCAAAACAACCGGACTGAGACCTTCTTGACGAGGTCAGCAGCAGAGAAACAGGATGTGATGTAACCACTCTGTTCCCACCGTCAGTGTCCATCCACTGACTGTGTTTGTTTTGTCACCAACAGGCTCAGATTGTTATTCTAATGGGCCGTACACATGCTGCGTCTTTAACCGCCTGGAAAACATGAGGTCGGGCGCTGGGTGCTGCTCTTGTGTCTTTTCTGTGCCAGCTTTAAGAGCACAGCGGCAGGTTGCGTCTGCAGTTGCTAAGCAACCTTAACAAGCATCATATAACCTGTTGAGCTGAAATCCTGAGTGCACAGCTGATCTTCTTCCAGGAGCTGTGTATAAGTGTGTAGGCCTGTCGTCTGTGGGACAGATGTAAAGCTCTGGGTAGCCCTGCACTAACATGATCATACTGTTCCTGTTTATCAGACTGAATATTTACAGAAGAAGGAAAGATATCTGTCAGGGAGGATTGGTTTGTCCTCGTCACATGACATGCGGTGCACACAGATGTGCTCCAAAAGTTGAACTCTTTATCTCAGGACGCAGCCGTCGCACCCTGAACAATAGACATCTGGGACACATGCACACCGCAGTGGTGTGGCTCTGGCGTTTGAGTGCACCTGCCCTGCGTCTACATTAAAGATGATGAATTTGACAGCACAAAAAAAAAAAAAAAAAAAAAAAAATGTGGCATGTGTACAGCCCTGTCTGACAACTTGATGAAAAGGATCCCCACAGAGAAATCAAATGTTGTTTTGCACCTTTCACTTGCACCACTCTGTTTTGTGTCCAAGTCTCGTTAACAAGAAGTCTCGTTATGAAATCCGATGAGAGGTGAGCTGCTGCAGGAAGAAAACCATTAGTGACAGTTAAGGAGAGGAGTGATGGTCATAGTTTGTTGTGACGGAGTACAGAGTGTATCTTACTCTTATCTAAAAGATTTTCAGTGTCGTGACCAAATATTTAGCTGATTTTGACAATATGAATTTCAGAGCGAAACTTCTTGTTAGCAAGACTTAAGCCCCGCCTCCACCAAACCCTCTCAGTACAGTCCCTGTGGAACCAGCAGTGACCCTTCAGACATGGTACCTAGACCCTGGGTCTGTTCAGACAGTCCTCTTAAATGTGGGCGGGGTTGTTGTCACTCACTGCTCCGTCCAGCACTGGCTGTATTTCCTCATCAGCGGTGACACAGATGGAAGTCTGCACCTGGTTTATGGTCCACAGAACGAGGCTGCACGCCCACATTTTCACAACAAAATCCAACAGGCTGCAGTGAGAGTCTCTCTCCATGGGATATTTCAAAATAGCAGCTTTGTGCATTTAGTCCTTCTCAGGCAAGCTCAGGGGTTTAGTGTTGCTGTAGCCCACAGGAAGTGAGGATTAGAATATATGACCTTCACATAATCCGCTCCAAATCAATCTATATTTTTAAAGTCAGCACTAAAAGTGTCTGTCATATAAAAACTAAAGTGATGCTCAAAGTTGTCAGATTGACATTTGTCCAAAAATAATATTTAGATGTCCAAAAAAGTTTTAATAAAATGAAGCCAAAAAATGTTGATTAACATCCAAATAAAATGTTATTTAACATCAGTATTATTAAACAGTCCAAAAAACTGTTGCTTAACATTCCAAAGAATGTCAATGAAATGTCAAAAAAATATTGTTAAATGTCAGAATAATTGTTGATAAAACATCCAAAAAATGTTGATAAATATCTGAAAAAAAAAAAAATTAATGAAATGGCCGAAAAAATATTATTAAAATGTTGGAAAAAAATTGAATAAAATGTCCCAAAAATGTCAGAAAAAGTGTTGATAAAATGTCCAAATAGGATTAAATTTAAGGTGTGCTGATGGATTCACGTCATCAACTCATGCATTGAGTAACATTACAAGTTAACGTTCCACCTTAAAAGTTGCCGGCAGTCGGCCCAGTGAATGAAGTGATTTTTTTCTCTTTCATTTTATAGTTGTAGTTTACTGATGTATGAACAGAGGTTACATCAAACCAGAGTGAGCGTCCTCTACTGACCAATCAGACTGCAGTGTTCACAGCTCCACCTTTTAGTATCAGATCTGTGTGCTAGGTACCCCAACAGAGGGGGGACCAAACATGGGGACGCTAAGGGACGCTGCTATTGGTACCATCCACAACTTTTCACTGTGGAGACACAAGCTATGAACTGAACTGAACTGCTGGGTGGAAACGAGGCTTTGGATTCAGGGCTGATGGGAACAAGTGAAAGATCCAGAGAAACATTTCATTGCTCTGCAGGGATTCACTCTGAAATGTTGTCAGACACTGATAAAAACAATCTGAGCCTGTCAGTAACATGGCAGCCTGTTTCACCGCTGCTGCCTGCAGCGCTCTCTCAAAACTCACTAGATTCAAGAAATGTTGTTCCCGTCAGTCACGTCGACACAAACACGGGTCGAGGATGAAAAACGCCACAGTTCCCCTTTAAAGGTTTGTCAAACTCTGTGATTGGTTAAAATCCCTGCACTCACAGACTGTTATAAAAATCACAATAAACACTGTCGCTCTTTGAGTCTTGTGGTGAAGGTTTGTGTAGACCAAGAGTCGGCGACCCGCCGCTCTGAGGCCCTGACAAAAAACAATATGGAGACGGTAACAATGTGGTTATTTAACATTTTAATGGTTAGTCCTTGTTGAGGGTTGGGAGAGAGTTACTGCCTCAAACAAAGGCGTTCAAGTGTCTCAGGTCTTGTTCACAGTGACGGCAGAATGGAGCGTGAGATGGACGGCGGTTTGGTGCGGCGTCTGCAGTGACGCGGGCGCTTTGCTGGACTTGAAACAGACGAGAGAGCTGAGCTGGAAGGCAAAGCTTGTGATTAACTGGTCCATCTACATCCCAGCTGTGATCAATTCTTTTATTTCATGTCAAAATGACTCCTTGTATTTTATGTCAAAACCTAGGTGATAAATTCTTTTTTCAAATATGTCATTTTACATCAAAACTTGGTGCTAAAATATTTTTGATTTTATTTAACGTCAAAATTACTCCTTTATTGTTTTATTTATATAATTTGATATCCCATCAAAACTAAGTGATATATTGGTTTTTTTTATGTCAAAATAGGTGATAAAGTCTTCTTTTTAATTTTTATTACGTCAAAACTAGGTGACAAATTATTATTTTTTTGTTACATCAAAACCAGCTGATATATTCTTTTTTTTTTAAGTTTTATTTTAAGTCAAAGACAGGTCATGTTTGGGGGTTACGTACCTGAGTGTGAGAACAAAAACCTTGACATTATAATAATGGTGGTTCACAAGTGTTCAGTGATCATCAATGATCCTTAAAAACAACTGACCTTCTTCTTCTGTGGTGCAGCGTGGAGGACTCGGACACATACAGCACGAGACATTTAGACTTTAAATACGTCCATGTCCATGTTGGGGCTGTGTGGACGCTTCAGCTCAGGTTTCCTCCACAGGTGCACCTGCACAGGTCGTCAGGGCCTGAACGAACACACATGAAGCCAGTTAGCAGCAGGTGAGGTCATAAAGAAGAGAAGAAATAACATCTAAAATATGCTAGCAGTAGAGTCTCAGTGTTGATTGCTTTATGCTTTACTGGATTATTAATGCATGGTATTTTACCAGCCTCTATGCTTGCTGTAGTATTAGTACCTGTTGTCAAAGACAAAACTGGAAAGATATCCAGCCTAGAAAATTATAGACCCATTGCTTTGGCAAGTGTACTTTCCAAAGTGCTGGAGCAAATTCTTTTGGATAGACTTCAGCAATATATAATCACCACTGACAACCAGTTCGGTTTTAAAAGCAAGCATGGCACAGATTTTTGCATTTATGCACTGAAAGAGATGGTTAGTTCGTATAGAAGAAAAAATAGTACAATGTTTTTATGATTCTTGGATGCATCCAAGGCATTTGACAGAGTCAATCATGGAAAGCTATTTGTCAAACTTCAGGAGCGAGGCGTTCCACCTTATATGATAAGAATACTACAATACTGGTATACACATCAAACAATGCATGCTCGATGGGGTACAAGTATATCTGCACCTTTCCTAGTGACCAATGGTGTGAGACAAGGAGGAATTCTATCACCCGTACTTTTCAATTTGTATTTGGATGATCTGTCTAGACAGCTAAACCAGTGTAGAACTGGATGTATGGTGGGAGAGCAGCTTATTAATCACCTTGTATATGCTGACGATCTGGTCATTATGTCTCCCTCTAGTGTTGGTATGCAGCAATTGCTTAGAATCTGCTCCTGCTACGGTGTGCAGTATGACATTATGTTTAATTCGAGAAAGAGTGTTATTTTAATTGTGAAAACCAAGGAGGACAAGAAGTCAAACTTTCCCTCCTTTGTTCTCGCAGATCAAGTGCTTGGAGTTGTGAACAAATTTACATATCTTGGCCACATAATCAGAGATGATTTGTGTGATGATGACGACATCCAGCGTCAGTGCTGCAAACTCTATGCACAAGCTAACATGCTTGCGCGAAAATTTATTAAGTGTACTGATGATGTCAAGATAGCGTTGTTTAGGTCGTATTGTACCTCTTTGTATACTCCACACCTGTGGTGCAGGTACAGTGCTGCAAAAATGAGAAAAATCCAAGTGGCATATAATGATGCATTTAGGATTTTACTTAGGCACCCAAGATGGACAAGTGCAAGCCACATGTTTGTAAGCAGTGATGTACCCACTTTTCATGCGGTGCTTAGAAAGTTTATGTACAGTTTTATGTGTCGACTCAGCCACTCAAAGAATGGAGTCATTATGGCCCTAGCGGTGCCTGCCCAAAGTGACACAAAATATATGTCATACTTTTGGAAGCACTGGAATAGATGTCTCTATGTGTTTTGAATGTTTTTTTTTTTAATTCTGTCTGTGTGTTCGTATGTATTCTTTTATATGGACCTGAGTCTGGAATAAAGTTTATATATAAAGACACTCACACTGACACATCCTGGCAGAGACGCAGAAACATCGTCACAGCTGAGGGCTATCGTTTTTAGTCTTCGTGGTGAAGAAGGAAAATGTGTTGAACTTTTTACAAACACAAACATGAAGCAACATTTTAGCATGAAATAAACTTTGTCCTGAAGTTCCTGGAGGGTGGAGGTTCTCTGTGTCCTGCACATTGTGCTTTCTGTGGAAAAGAGAAAAGTAGGAGACAGTTAAAAATCTCTGTTCAAATGTTCCAGTGTGACGACTCTCTCTCTTTTTCTCTGCTTTTTTAAATTTTTATTTCATTTTATTTTGTTTCAATTTACATCAAAACCAGCTAAAAGTTATATTTTTTAATTTTATATAGCATCAAAACCAGGTGATACATTTTTGTAAATTTAATTTTATGTCAAAACCAGGTGACACATTTTTTTTTTGGAATTTTGTTTTACATCAAAACTAGGTGCTAAAATGTATTTTAAATTTTATTTAACATAATTTATCTAAAAATACATCAAAACTTAGTGATAAATTAATTTATTTTACATCAAAATGACCCCTTTATTGTTTTATTTTATTTTATTTCATTTTATTTTACATCAAAACCAGGTTTTTTTTTTTTTTTTTTTTTACATTTTATTTTAAGTCAAAATGACTAATTTATTGTTTTATCTAATCTTATTTTTAATTTAATTTTTTCTTACAACAAAGCCAGGAGATACATTTTCTTAAATTTTATTTTGCAAAAAATGTAATTCTTTATTTGATAATTTTTATTTTATTTTGTGTTAAATAACTCCTTTATTGTTTAATTTAATTTTGATTTGATTTTACATAAAAACCAGCTGATGAATTCTTTAATTCGACAGGCCCATTCCCTCATGGAAAATCCTCTGTAGCTCTGAAAATTACCCACAATCCTCCACTATTTAGTACTTCATGCTGATACGGGGTTTTGACAGCAGGTGGCGCTGTCGCTCCCTCAAACTGAATATCATCTGAATTTAGAGCCTCTGAACCGCAGAAACATGTGAGACACAAACTGAACAGACAAAGGTCACACGTATTGACACTGTCATTAAATTCAGCTGGATTCAACCTGGACCTCATTAACTGTGTCACATATTTATTTAATAATGTTTGTAATTTAAATAAAAGCTGAGCATTGAATACTGACACATATTTTGCTAAGAAACATGGATATATATGGATGTATATGGATATATATGGATCTCACGCGTGCCAGCTGAGCAGATCATTTCAAAGATCTTCCTTTGAAAACGTGACCTCTAACAAACAGAGCGTGACACTGAACACGACGATGACTTTAGCTTCATTTGAACTGTGTTCAGTTTATTTTCTTCCAACAGTGACATCTCGTTGACTCTGATTCATCACCTGCGAAATAAAAAACAAGATTATATTATATTTAAAAAACATCCACACTGTCAATTAGCTAAAGTGATTTTAAACACTTCAGTCAGACAGATCTCACCAGTCATTCACTGTTTCTCGACTCTTTCTCCTTCACTTCTTTTAAACAATTTTATAGCCACATTATTTGATGAGAATTCCTTCATCACAAAATCGAGTGAAATCCTTGTTTCTTAATTTCAGAAAAAAATCTTTATTGAAAAACACAGAATTTTCCATCAAATGATTATTTTTTTGCCTTTAATAATAAAATTGGCTAACTCCATCATTAAAAAATTATGCAATTTCATAATTCCATAAAAAAACAAAGCAAAATTATTTGGAAAACTAGGAAAATCCAGTATCACAAAATTAAGCAAATTCCTTTTTCAAAATTCGAAGCAAAATGTTTATGAAATAAGAAAATCCCTCCATCCCTAAATGAAGCAAAATCATTCTTCCTTAATTTTAGAAAAAAAAAATCTTCATTGAAAAAACAAAGAATTATACATCACAAATTAAACAAATTTTTATGAATCGTCCATCAAAGAACTTTTTTTTTTGAGTTTTTTTTTTTTTGCCTTTAATAATAAATCACCATCACCACAAAATTAGGCAATTTTTCCCTAAGAAAAAAACTGAGCAAACGTCTTATGAAAATTAGTAAAAATCCATTATTACAAAATTCAGCAAATTTCTCCTTCAAAATTCTAAGCAAAGTGTTTATGAAAAAAGCAAATTCCCTTAGCAAAAACTTAAGTGATTTTTTTATGACATAAGCAAACAATTTTACAAATTTTAGCAACATTTTTATGAAATCCTCGTCAAATTCTAATATTTCTTTTTTTTTTTTTTGCATCAATGATTTTACAGCTGGTGACAGAAAGTAAATATGGTAGAGAAGGGGGGGGGCATAAAGCGAAGGGCCGCAGGTTGGAAAATCCATTATTACAAATAAAGCAAAATTCCTTATTCCTAAATTGCCAAATCAATCATAAAAAAAAGCTTTTTTTTCTATCACAAAATGAAGCAAAATTCTTCAGAAATTAGCAAAATCCATCTTCAGAATTTCAAACAAAATGTTTATGAAATAAACAAAATCAGTCCTCATAAGAGTAAAGACAAACCACACTTATTTTCAAAATTCATACATGTCATTTCTATGGTCTGTGGCAGGTAAAACAACAACAACAAGAAAAACAACAGTAAATATGTACAACTTTCTCCTAAATCCAAAAACTAGAGTGCTAAAGTCAGAATCGTTCATAAAGCTGATCCAAGCGAACACATCAACAGACTGTTTATTGAGTCAGTACGACTGACACTTAAAGACTTCGTTAGGGTTAATTATGTGTGAAGACAAAATGCAGAGTGTTACCAGAACATTTACAAATGTTTGTTTTCATATCAGAGGACAACAAGCGCAAAAGAAAATTTCACTTTAACTTTGGAATTCTCTACAGAATAATTTAAAAGGTTTCTAATTATTTTTCAGGTCAAGAAAACGCACAAAGAACAATTAGACGAAATGAAGTTGTGGTGCAGAAGCTGTTCCCTTGGTGACATTGTGCACGTCTCTTGATTCCAACAAAACTCCAAAGCTGTTCACTTTATCATCATTTGACAAAGAAAGGAATCAAATTCTAACATTTAAAAAACCTGAAACCAGCAAATGTTAAAAAACACTAAAATGATTATTCAATGATCAAAACAGTCGCAAATTCATTTTACTCTCGACGGACTCATTGATTAATGGAGTAATCAGTAAATGTATTATTTACTGCAGCTCTATATGACAATATTTTTGTGTTTATTTGATTTAATATAAAACATTAATTGACCAATATTGTCCCTGGTGGTCCTGTGTTGGACCAGTACAACTACTTTCAAGTCTAGTTTTCAGATGAAACTTTATATTTGTGTTTTTAAAGACTGACGTCTTCAGTAGGAACCAATGGGCTCGGAGCTGACAGGAAGTCAGACAGTATGAAGAGACTAACCTTGTTGATTTGGTCTCTTCATGTTGACAGTAAGAAAAATATAGTATATAACATCATATCATAACTCCATCCTTCTTGTTTAAAGGGAACATGTGTATAAAAACCCATGTGGATGTGAGGTGAGCTCCTTGGAGGTGCTACTCTGCTCCCTGAGCTCCTTCCTCTTCAGTCGGCCCTCCTTCAGCTGCAGGAACACCCAGGTTATAATAATCCAGCTCAATGTTCTCCCGTCTGCCCACCTTCTGCCCCCTGCTGGCCTGGAGACACATGACAGCACACAGATGTGACTTCCTGCATGGCTCCTCTCTTCACTTCAATAAACACAGACTGAGTGCTTCATTTCAGTCAGAGGTCTAAACAACAGACATGTGTCAGTACCTTACAGTAGAAGTAAAGGACGATATTCTCCAACAGCAGAATCAGCAGCAGGACGACGGCTCTGATGATGAAAGGTGTTGGATCTGGTGCTGAAACACATGGACAGTCGTCACGTCATTTGTTGGACACATAATAAAGTCCTGTGAGAATAATCTGTAGAAATAAACCTGAGTTGACTTTAGTGAGACTTTTATATGTGGGCTGACATGTGGGTGTTTCCCTAGCAGACAGTAGGACGATACAGTGAAGCCTCTAGCTGTATCTGTGACATTAAACAGTCAGTGCTCAGATGTAAACTAGAACAATCCACAAACAGCTTCAGTGTCTGCTTCTCTTTTGACCCTCGCTCAGTATCTCACTGAGGGAGTCACCCTCTGCTGTGACCAATCACAGAAGCTCCAGCACGTCTGTTGGGATCACTGGACTCCACAGATGATTTTTGTTCATTTGTGGAACTCTAAACCAAACAGGTAAAGACATGTCCTGTAAGTTCAGCCCTCTTAGAAAATGGCTGCTGTGGCCTCCTTTGATCATCAGCCATTTGAACTCAGTTACCCAGGATGCTTCACCTTTCACACCTCAGTGTGAAGTTCTGCCCATGAACTCAGTTTTCAGCTACCATTGGTCACTGTGACATGCAACCCTGTGATGTCACTGGGCCAACAAACCTTCCCAAGCAGCCACACTGAAGTCTTCTAAATGATGGAAGACATCAGACAAGTTAGCACCTTCAGCAGACACAAAGTTTACAAGCTAACTCTCCAAGCAAAGGAGAACAAAGCCGAGTTAGCGCTGAAATGCTAACTCTGTAAGGACACACAGAGAGAACAGATTCCTCTGCACCACTGGAACACAGCACAGCAAGGACTGCATCAGGAACCACAAGTGTTCCTTTGTCCTGACTGACCTCTTGGTGGCCATTTTAGATCTCTTTCTGTTGTCAGCCATTTTGTCTTTGTGTGTTCACACTCATTCCCCCCTGCTGTCTGCCAATGTTAAGAGAGGCATACAGCTCCATAGCCCTCCCTCCCCACTGGAAGATCAGACCAGAACCTGATCCACCTTCTACCCCTGTATAAGCCTCTGGTCCAACAGCAGCCTGTGACTCCTAAGACTGAGATGAGATGGAGATGGAGACACAGGAGACCAATGAGGTTCTGCAGGACTGGGATGTGCTCTATAACTCATGACACTTAGGGGCTGATCGATATTTATATGCAAATGGTGCTGGTCCAAAACAGGGGGGGGTTCCCAAACTTTTTTTTGAGCAGTGGGGGGGGCCATATGGTTTTTATTTTGGCTTCAGGGGGGGTCATGCAACTTTACTTTGTTAAGTTTTGTATGCTTTTTTGTTTCTTTTCCATTCTTATTTTACTCAGAGGTTTTGGTTTATACTCCCCTATATAAAGTTACCCTGCATGGTCCACAATGGTATTTCCCACTTGTACACACGTCACTGACCCGAAAACCCAATAGATTAGCAGAAGAAGACGACCGCGGAACACAAACAATGGCTGTGAGGAGATCGATTTGTCGAAAGGAAGGTTTCCTTCATGCTAATTTGAGAGTGTCTTTACAGACCTTAAAAGCGGATGACACACTGGACAAATTTAATTGCATTGGAGAACTTTGTCTTTGCTGCCTGTGGGTGTGGAAGCCATCCCAACTTTAATTTTCTTCCTTCTGGCAGCTGTGAATGCAAATTGAAAACCGTATCAGATAGTGAATTCTATACCAGCCTTAATCAAGCTACATATCAAATGTGACACTAGTGCTATAGTGACTATTAAATGCAATTTCAGATTTACAATTTACAGAGTACAGGAAATAACAGTATACTATACATTACTGTAGGCTACATATTGTATGTAGTGCAGTGTGTACTTCCAATATAAAAGTAGTGTTCCAATAGACACTGAATGCTTTTTGTGTAGGCTATAAGTACATGTACAAACATTTATCAGTTTGTGTCAGTGATGGCTTTTTTTGGCAGTTTTAAATAAATGTGTACACAATTTGCTGCATATATAGGCTATTTCATTTGCAGTCACTTGTTTTGTGATACATTTAGATTTATGTTGGACTATCTGGTTTGCTTTCTATGTGCCGTTTGTGCTGAAACTATTTTCTACAGAGAAGGTTTTTATTTTAAACTGTAGGCTGCTGTAGATAGCAGGTACAACAGACACATTCAGATTGTAAATGAATGTCCAAGCCTGTATCTACTCTCCTGAACGGTGGGACTGTTTTGCTTGCGTGGGCCAACACATAGAGATTGCAGATTAAACTAGCTTGCAAAAATAGGCTAGCTTCTTCCCAAATCCCAACCCATGGTATACCTTGTGGAACGCATCACTCCTGGAAGAGTCTGTTGCGGTCGTTGCGGGGGGCTCTTGATTTTCAGTGCGTATATGAGCACCAGGAGGGCAGCCACAATACCCACATGGATTGTCGGTCCCAGGCTCATACGCATCACAATCTGTGCAGGATAGACACCTGCCTCTCCAAACTCCACGTCTGTCCTTCATTGTTTAGTGGCACGCTCATCCTCGGGTCACCAGGCTTGAATGAAAACAGTGGCCAGTGGACATGCTCTCTCACCTGGCACCCCTGGTTTAATGCAATGGTTTAATCCAGGGTGATTTGATTGGTCGTAAACTACAGTGTGGGTCGTACCAAAATATGACAAGATGGCGCGAGCCGGTAGAAACAAATTTGGAGGAACAGAACTGTATTTTGTTGCTCATATGACATTGCAGCTATTAATTATGTTAAATGCTGAATGGCTCTTTAAAGTACCGCTTTGGAATACTACAAGAGGACACAAATGGATTTTTGCGGCTGCTACGGGTCCATTTGGTTTAAAACACAACACTGTTCTACAGCTGGAAAGGTAGGAGAGAAAAAAAACTCATGCCTGACAGCTGATAATGACAGCTTTTATACTCACAACTGTTTATTTTAAATACGAAAAATATAGCTCCCAATCTGTCTTTATTTTGCAGTGTCAGAATCAAATGGAAGACGTTTCCAGATTTAGTTTCACAGTAGCTTTGTGAACTCAATACTGACCCCACCTGGCAGAGTAAGGTTTTAGAAACAATGGCGAAGTCAAATACGGTGCTATTTATTGATGGAAATCGTCATTATTATTGCCCTCTTTACTTGTGATTATATACAAAAATGTTGTTTATGGTTGGGGGGGGGGGTCATACATGTTTCTCCAATCCGTCAGGGGGGGCCAAAACGTTTTTTTTGGACGCTTGGGGGAGGTTTAAGGAAAAAATAAAATCATAATCACGTCCCAACCATACCCCGGTCCTATTTAAATAACGATCAGCCCCTTAGCTGAGAGGACATTGACCATCTCTCAGGACTTTCAGGACACCAGACTTGAAAACGGACTTGCATTTGTTTGGCACCTTTCTAGTCTTCTGACCACTCAAAGCACTTTTACACAACATCTCACATTCACCCATTCACCCACACATTGATACAAGATGACACCTGATACTCAGTTAAACATTAGCCAGATCAGTATCTTTCCCAAAGACATCTGGACATGCAGCCTGGAGGAGCTGGGGATCGAACCACCGATCCTCTGATTACTGGATGACCGGCTCCAACAACAACAGACTCTGGGACACCAGAGACACCAGTGTCCTCCTGACTACAAGCAGAGGGCCTTCAGAGACGGGGACAGAGAGGAGGTGAAATAGGTTCAGAGAGATTTTGAGGAGAGGATTCAGCAGGACGAAGACAGCTACAGGAAGAAGCTGGAACATGAACTCCAGCAGAACAACATGAAGGAGACCCCGTCCGTGGAGGAGGACACAGAGATGTTGGGCTGAAGAAGCAGGTCAGTAAATACTGGGTCAGCACCATTAGTACGCCGATGTATGCCTGCAGTGTGCTGATTAGGTGGCGTCTGCACATGACTTATGTGGTCGTGGTGACGTAAACGCCGCTCTCTCCGCTGAACTTTAGCAGTCAGTCCAGCGTATCTACTGGCTACAATAACTGTCCAATGGTGTGCAGACTCCACCCATCTGGTGCACCGTAGACATACACTGGTGTGGACCCATTGGCTGAAGCAGCTCGTCTCTAAACAAAGAGACAGACAGACAGACAGACAGGTTCCTCCAGGTGTGTCCTGTCAGGTGAAGTTCAGCAGTCTATGGAGGGTTAGAAGTTTCCAGAAACAAGCTCAGTTCTTGACACTTTAGGAAGTCATTTACATTTAAGTCCAATGGAAACCACTGACTGTCACTGTGACAGAGGAAGGAACATACTGGAAACATTACTGTCATAGATGATGTCACTGATGATGTCACTGATGGGCTTACCTGAGCAGGTGAGATCCAGGATGAAGGAAGAGGAATATGATGTTGCACACTCCCTCAGAGCAGATCCAGAGTGAACACAGTCAGAGTCAATGCTCCACACAAGTCTGTCTGAGGACTCTCTCTGTTCTACAGAAACAGCAGAGCCACAGTTCAACTGTCTGCAGACGACATCTGCTGTCTTCAGGGTCCAGTCAGAGTAATCATCATCCACTGGTCTCCAGTCTCCCTGATGTCTGACCTCCAGTGTTCCTGCACAGCGACTGTCTCCTCCCACCAACCTGACAGGCTCTGAACAGAAACCAGAGAGTCATCAGTAAAAGAACAAAGTGAGTTTCATTAGAAGAGAAATGAACCAAATCAGAGCTGCAGCTCCTCTTCTACCTGAGCAGGTGAGTCCAACAGCTTTGCCAGGTGAGCAGGTGTTTCTATCTGAGCCTGAGCTTCTACAGTCCAGGAGAGCAGACTCATGGCCTCCACACTGGAACTCTTTGGTCCACATTGGAGCCTCCACTTCTCCATAGAGCGCCCCCTGGAGGACTGAAGGAGCCCCACAGCCAAGCTCCCTACAGACCACCTCTGCATCCTGCTGGTCAAAGTCAGCTTCACACACTGAGGACCACCTCTGGTTAGACTGGTTAGACCTCACCTCCAGTCTGCCTGAGCACAGACTGGTCCCATCCACCAGCCTGACAGAGTCTGCAGAGATAATAGAAGATAAAATAGAGAGAGATAAAAGACAGCAGACACTAAAAAAAAGATGTCATCAAACAACAATTCAGTGATTCAAACTGGACTCACAACAATTCCAACATCACTTCATCACCAACAGCTTCTGCTGGGGTAAGGAGATGATAAATACAAGTTGAAGCTTGTAAAGGACGACAAGCTGCCAACACTTCACAGCTGCACACTAGTCCTACTCAGCACCACTCTCCCTCCCTCTCTCTATGTCTCCATGAAATGATGAATGAAAGGCTTCAAGTTTTAGGAACAAGACAAACTTCTGTCAGTGTAAACATGCTACACATCGTTAGCTCACTTAGATTCTCCACAATTCAACTGTTGAGTTCATTTTACTGAAACCATGAGCACCAAATCATTCATTCAGATTACCAGTGCAGTAAACAAGAGAGACAATAAAGAGCTGACTCCCTACCTCTGCAGCAGTCCTACAGTCTGAATATGTGTCCAATCCCTGATGATTTATATTCCTTCAGTCTGTAAGGGTCCACTGATCACAAGCATTCAGCTGTTCTTTCATCAAATCAATCCAAGTTGGGAATAATGTGCTGTGGAGTCCATTGCTAACTGTGCCTGCTAACTTTGGTCAGTTCAATATTTCCTCATCTTCCTGCACTGTGTTGTTGGGTATGCTTGTTTTCCTTACCTTTCTGGCTACAAAATAAAAGTGTCTCTGAGTTTTTCTGTGTATTTGTCCCCTGAAGACAGCCCTAACAGTTCAGCATGCACTCCCAGTTTAGAGGGTCAGCAGGCTCTGCCATGAATCATTGTGGCCACTGTACTGCAAACTTTAAAGGCCTTTTTCTCTGAATCATGACTCGCTGACAGTCGTTATGTAAGGTGACATATTTTGCTTCATATTTGAGCTCCAAAAACAATACTGATTTTAGAAAACACACAATCTGCTTTTTCCAGCTGTCTATAAAATTATATGACAAAAGAACATTTAGATTGTTTTTAATCAATATATTGGACGGGACATTCTGAGTGTGTTTGAAGATTGGGACAAATGTGTTGCCCCCCCCCCCCCCCCCCAATATATATATCACAATCAGGGCCTAGCTCCACACAGAGAAGTGAAACAGTTTTCAATGTCTTACTTTTCTGAGCAGATCTGTAACCCACAATGAAACTGTGTTTAGAAAATGATCCCTAAAATCTCAAAGGGATAGGGGCTGGACTCTCTCCTTTAAGGAGTTGTCCAGGGTGAAGGACGCCACGTGGCTGTGGAGATACTGACGAGCCCCCGGCTGAGCTGAGCTGATCAAAGTTGTGTCCAGTAGGTCATTGGTGCCTGTTATGGTGGCAACCAAAGAACCTGCTGGTGGAAACCAGTGGCTCAGAAAGCTGTCAAGCTGAAGAAGGAGTCCTTTCAGGCTGCTTGGTGGTTCAAGGTTCAAGGTTCAAGGAGTCTTTATTGTCCCCGTGGGGCAAATCACTCTACAGCCAGCAGTAACAAAAACAGTCAGCAACAATCAGAGTAGCAACATATAGCACAGAAGACAACAATAAATAGTAATAAATAAACAATAAACAAAACAATTCAATAAACAGATTAATCAATCACTTATTAAGAAGACCTATGGCAGCAGGGACAAAAGAATACTTAAGTCTATTTGTCCTACATCTTGGCAGGATGTACCTGCGGCCTGATGGGAGCAACACAAACTCACCAACCAAGGGGTGACTCTGGTCATTGAGGAGTGAGCGGGCCTTACGTAGGGTTCTGAGCTTGTACACGTCAGAAAGATCATTAAGGTTAATGCCTGCAATTTTGCTGCACACTCTCACTATACCCTGCAATCTGTTTTTGTTTTTGAGGGAAAGTAGGCCGTACCAGCAAATAAAAGAAAAGGTCAGAACAGACTCAATAAAACAAGAATAAAACATTTTCATAAAAGTGCTATCAACATTAAAACTCAGCAGTTTCCTAAAAAAATACATACGTTGGTGTGCCTTCTTGCAAACAGCATCAACATGGAAATCAAAAGACAGCTTGTCATCAATGTTAGTGCCAAGATATTTATAATTATGGACCAGCTCGACAGCTTGATCCTCAATGACAAGAGGAGGGGTGACTGACAGATGTTTGCGAAAGTCTATCAACATTTCTTTAGTCTTTGACACACTGATGCACATAAAGGATGAGGAACACCAGTCTGTGAATTCCTTCACTACAGGGCCATGGTCAGGGTCGTCACTGCTCAGCAAGGACATGATTACTGAATCATCTGCATATTTCAAGATGTTGACGCCCCACATGTTGGCTACGGCACTCGTTTGTGTACAAAACAAACAGTAAAGGTGAAAGGACGCAGCCCTGAGGTGATCCAGTGGAGGAGACGAGAGTGTCTGACAAAACACCATTGACCCTCACACGCTGTGGTCTTTCTGTTAAAAAGTCCATTAGCCAGGCTATTAGACCAGGATCGATGCTGTGGAAGTCCCTTAGTCTTTCTGCTAAAATGTGTGGCTGTATGCAGTTAAAAGCAGATGAAAAGTCAATAAATAAAAGACGGGCAAAAGTCTTGGCTCCCTCAAGATGAGTCAAGACAAGATTTAGAAGGGTGGCTAGTGCATCTTCGACACCTCTACCTGACCTGTAAGCGAACTGCAGTGGGTCCAGGTTATCTTGAACACAGGTCAGAAGTGTTTCCTTGAAAATTTTCTCAAATGACTTCATAACTAAAGAAGTTAATGCCACAGGTCTAAAATCATTTAGTGATTTGGGGGATGCAGACTTGGGAACTGGAACAATAATGGAATCCTTCCAAAGTGAGGGGACCTTGTGAAGCTGGAGGGACACTGAAAAAATAAAAGTAAATATGTCTGCCAGCTGGTCAGCACAGTTCTTGAGAACACGCCCTCCAATGCCATCCGGGCCAGGGCTTTTCCTTTCCTTGACTCCACGGAAAAGTTTACACACCTTGCTCCTGTCAACAACACTGTTCTGTGAAGAGACAGCATTTTTAAAAACTGACAATTCCTCACTGAAATTACAGTTGTTAAAACGGTTGTAAAAATTGTTCAGTTCATTTGAGAGCACCAGATCAGGCCTTCTATTAAGGGAGACATGGCTCTTCTTGGATTGCATCCCCGTCATGGATTTGACCCCCTCCCATGCAGGACGAGAGCTGCCTGTACTTAGCATTTTCTCAACCTTGTCCTTATATCTGCATTTGGCAAGTTTGAGCTCCTTTTTTAGCTGTTTTTGAAGCTCCCTATATCGAGCAGTGTCGCCCTGAATGAAGCAAATGTTCCTCTGATTAATCACAGTTTTGACACTTTTAGTCACCCATGGCTTATTATTGGGGTAGAGGAAAATTTCTTTCTATGGAATGACGGAGGACTCACAAAAGAAAACATATGATGAAACAACATCAGTTAATTCATCAATATCCTCGCAAACATTTGTGAACAAATCCCAATCCGTATTGTGGAAGCAGTCCTGGAGGCAGTGGATTGATTCCTCTGACCACACCGGAACCAATCTTCTCTCCGGCTTGTTCCTCTTCAGGACAGAATTGTAGGACGGAACCAGATAAACCATGCTATGATTGGACATGCCGAGTGGAGCTCTGCTGAAGGACTTGTATGCTCCTTTTATGGATCCAAAACAAAGGTCCAGACACTTTGCATGTCGAATGGGACACG
Organism: Cephalopholis sonnerati; assembly: GCA_019142605.1. NCBI lineage: Eukaryota > Metazoa > Chordata > Actinopteri > Perciformes > Serranidae > Cephalopholis > Cephalopholis sonnerati. The sequence goes on from JAGQAX010000019.1 coordinate 38,492,253, forward strand.
TCACATGTTGATAAAAATTACCCAAGGACTTTGACGGTTTGCAGTGATTGAAATCACCCAAATAAAGTGCGGTGCATCCGGCACTAACCTCTGCAGCCGCTGCACTGTTTTTAGCATAGCCTGAGTGGCTACATCAGCATTAGCCTTCGGGTGAACATAAACAACAGTAATAAATAACTGTGGAAATTCCCTGGGAAGATAAAACGGTCACAGGGATACAGACAATAGTTCAATGTCTTTGGTGCACAGTGTCTCCCTGACAATCACCATATTACACCAGTTTTTATTGACGTGGAGACACACATCCCCGCCGAGTGACTTGCCGGTCACTGCGGGGTCTCTGTCAAGGCGGAAGGGAATTCCAAATCCATCAATCTCCAACTCTGACTGTGGATCTTGCTCCTTAAGCCAGGTCTCCGTGAGGGCCAGAATACATGCGTCTCTGTACTCTGCCAGATACTTGACGTTACCCTGAAGCTCATCCACTTTATTCCGGAGCGACTGAACATTAGCCAAGATGACAGTGGGTAGAGGTATCCGATGGTGGCCCTGCCGCTTGAGCCTCTGCCGCAGTCCGCCGCGTTTCCCCCTTTTCCTCGCACACCTCGGCCTGGACGACCAGCTCCGGTTCTCCATGAAGGGATTCAGCCGGTCGATCTCCGGAGGAACAGCTGTCGAGGGATCCACGTTGCCCATCCCGGAGTCACGGAGCAGAAGTAAGATGTTGCGTTACTCATTTGTTTATAGTAGTTCTGTGTATTCAAAGGTGCTTTGTTCTTTATGTTAAGAGGTACACATCATCATGGATTAGGCTTGGCAACACAAACAGGGCTATACTTTACATGTGTTTCTTTGTAAATGGGTAAGGATCTTGAACTGGAGGTCATCTCTTGGAATGTTAGAGGCCTGAGGACACTCGTTAAACTTAAACAAGTAATGAATAGACTTAAACAATACCACCCAAAAATTGTTTTTCTACAAGAAACTCATTTATTACTAAGTGAAACAATTAAAATTAGGAAAAGATGGCCAGGCCAAGTTATTGCATCTTCCTTCTCTTCACATGCCAGGGGTGTGGCAGTGTTAATTCATAAATCTTTACCTCTTCGTATACAAAAAACTATTTTATATCCTGCAGGTAGATTTGTCATCATTCAAGGCTCGCTATTGAATCAAGACTTGATCCTAGTTAATCTGTATGGACCTAATATTGATGATCTGAATTTCTTTAACAATTTATTCTTATCCATTTCATCTCTTCGTGGCGACATGATAATAGGGGGTGATTTTAATTGCACCCTGGATCCTGCACTGGATCGATCCTCAGGTTCAGATTTCTCTCATCTAAGATGTAGAAAGGTCATACAGAGATTCATGCTGGAACTTAACCTAAAGGATATTTGGAGATGTGAAAACCCTACAAAAAGGGAATACTCTTGTCACTCCACTAGTCATAATACCTTCAGTCGAATTGACTACTTTCTTATTTCCGGTTCAATCGCCTCTAGAGTTAACAGCTGTGAATACAAGAGCATCCTTATCTCTGATCATTCCTTAATCCTGCTCAAATATGCAGCTACAGTTGCTTTCAGAGGACAACCTTTATGGCGACTGAAACCACATTGGTTGCAAACTCCTAAATTCATAGAATATGTTGGGACAAATATAGATGACTACTTCTTTTTCAACAGAACAGAAACATCAGCATCAATTAGGTGGGAAGCCTTTAAAGTTTTTATGAGAGGACAAATGATGGGCTACACAAGAAATAAATCAAACAAACAATTTTTACAAATGGTTGATCTCGAAAGAGAAATAAAGGATCTTGAACTGGAAATAAATATAAATAACAGTATAGATAAACAACAGGAACTGGCAGTTTTACGGGCAAAATATGATAAAATATCTGCCGAAAAAGCCTCTGCTGATGTATTAAGACTGAAACAGAACTACTATGACCGGGGAGAGAGGGCAGGAAAACTTTTAGCGTGGCGCATTAAAACGCTACAACAGGAGAGAACAATCGGAGAGATTACAAATGCAAATGGCGAAAAAATTTCAAACCCCCACAAAATAAATGGTCTATTTGAGTCCTACTACTCACATTTATACACAACAGAATGCCAGGCGACCACTGAATCTTTCACTAAATTCTTTGATTCTATAAAAATGCCCTCACTTAGTGAAGAAGCTAAAGCCACATTGGACTGCCCAATTACAATAAATGAACTGTCTGAGGCAATAGACAAAATGAAAGGAGGAAAGGCCCCCGGTCGAGATGGGATCCCAATGGACTTTTATAAACTATTTAAAAATAAGTTACTGTCTCCATTATTTGATATGCTGAGTGATAGCTTTAAGTCAGGTGAATTACCTCCCTCTTTGCGTAGTGCTCTTATCATTGTGATCCTGAAACCTGGGAAATCGCCAACAAAATGTGAGTCTTATAGACCAATCTCACTGATTAATTCTGATGCTAAGATCATAGCTAAAGTGCTAGCATGTAGATTGGAAAAGTACCTGCCCTTTCTCTCTGATCCGGACCAAACTGGGTTCGTAAGGGGGCGTCAGGCTTCCCATGGCATCCGTCGGGTCCTAAATATCGTACATGCAAAATCTGAGCATCCAGACACAGCATTGCTGAGTCTGGATGCAGAAAAAGCCTTCGATAGGGTTGAACACCCATATTTACACGAAGTGCTTTCCCGGTTTGGATTTGGCGCCTATTTTTCAGCCTGGATTAAAATACTGTATAACAATTCAGTGGCCTCAGTCTCAACTAACAATATAATCTCTAAATCCTTTAAATTGGCTAGGGGCACACGCCAAGGCTGTCCCCTATCACCACTATTATTTGTGCTTGCTATAGAACCATTGGCCATTGCCATTAGAAGCAATCGGAATATCAGTGGGATTGAAATGAATAATGTGGTATCTAAAATTGGACTGTTTGCGGATGACATTATTATAATGATATCTCAATTAAATCAATCAATTTCCCACTTGCTCAACACCATTAATGTATTTGGAACCATATCAGGCTATAAACTTAACAAATCAAAATCAGCCATACTTTTCCTCAAACACTCTGAAAGATTAAACCCTCCCATCCAAACACCGTTCAAAGTGGTCACAGATAGTCTAACTTACCTTGGCATACAAATTACCCCTAGAATAGATGACTTGGTATCAACAAATTATGACCCAATCACTGAATCTGTTGTGGAATCAATTCACAGATGGTCATTGTTGCCGATCTCTATGATAGGACGCATAAATATTTTTAAAATGACTGTCCTCCCAAAATTCCTGTATCTTTTTCAGGTCATTCCCCTTAGCCCCCCTGATGGCTTCTTTGCTAAAATGGAAAGTACCCTCTGCAAGTTTATTTGGAACAATAGACGGGCCAGACTACGCTTGTCTTTGCTATATCTCCCTTATGAAAGAGGGGGCCTGAACCTACCAAATCTTAAATGGTACTACTGGGCGGCCCAACTCTCTGCTGCCTCCTGCTGGTTCTCACCAGACTCAACTCAGTCCTGGGCTGGCTTGGAGAGAGCCAGTACCTCCTCTTTGCCGCTCAATCTATACCTTTACTCAGCCAAACTAAAAGAATTAATGAAACATACACGTAATCCCTTTGTAAAAAGTACAATCCAGGTATGGTACGAGGTGCATTTACATAAGTCTGAATTACCAGCTCTATCCCAATTCTCTCCCATCTGGGGCAACAGCACCTTTACACCTGGTAAGAACGATATGGGATTTAAATTATGGGCTGATAAAGGCATAAGTAAAATTGTGGATTTATTTAACGAAGACACTCTTATGAGTTTTGAAAATCTGAGACAAATTTATGATATTCGACCTAAGCATTTCTTTAAATATTTACAAATAAGAGATTTTATTTTTAAGACACAAAAATCCTTAACATTACCTCCTCTCACCCAAATTGAAGAAGTTGTCGTGAATGATCAATCTAAGAGAGGACTGATCTCTCGTTTCTATAACATAATTTTGGACAGTTCGAAAGTTACATGTGACAATAAAAGGCTTGCGTGGTCTGAGGACTTGAGTTGTGAGATATCTGTGGAGGACTGGCAGAGGGCTTGCTCGAAGGCTCAGACTCAATCTATTAATTCTCACTGCAAACTGATCCAGTACAGGTGGTTGATGAGGACCTATGTAACACCCCACTTGTTGAATAAATTTGATCCCAACCACCCAGATACATGTGTTAAATGTGACGAGAAAGGCACATTGGTCCATTGTCTTTGGGAGTGTCCTCGAATCCAGTTGTTCTGGACAGAAGTATTGAACATAATTTCTTTTATAATAGATGTGAAGTTAAAAGTGTGCCCTATAATGTGTATTTTGGGAATTTTTCCTCACGAATGCAAACTGAGCAAGGAAAATAAAATAATGACAATCTATTGTATACTACAAGCCAAATACACTATAGCCAGTGCCTGGAAATCTATGAACAAACCAAGTGTACAAGCCTGGCTGGCTACCATGTCAAACTCCCTATCCCTGGAAAGACTTAGGTTTATTCTAAGAGGTAAATACCCCATATTTAAGAGTATCTGGAACTCCTTTTTATTATTTTTGGAAGGGGAGAAGGCCAAAGAGACCTTTGTGACCTAATTGATGAAGGGCCATACCAACTATTATTGTCATTGTTGTGAGAGTGGACTTCCACTTTATACCCTTGGAATACTACAAAGTAAATTGCTCTGTGTAAGTTGTCATGAGTAACCTGCATGTCAGACTGTGTGTGGACCTGATTTCTGGCACCTTATTTGTTTTGTTCTGTACTGTCTTTTTGTAAATGTGGAAAATTAATAAATACATTTATCAAAAAAAAAAAAGAAGTAAGATGTTGCGGCTATACTGGTGAGGTTTTCCACTCTCACATACTCCAAGTAAAAAGTGGCATAAAAGTGTTAAAATGAAGAGAATGCCCCCCAAACTGGGGTGATTGCCTGCCGCCATTGTCTTCCACAAGTGGTTAAAAGAGTTAGTAAAAAGAGTTAAAACACACTTAAAACACAGCCAAACAAACGGACACCTCACACACTGCTGCTGCGTGTCGCCATAACCAGCACCATCAGAGAGCCATTGGCTCATACATCAGCTGCCAAGGGGACTCCTGAAGCAGCACACATGTATGTTTCATATATACAGATATATATCTTGGTGCATTCAGCAGCTGATTTACTGAGGCAGCAGCTCATCAGACTCCATCATGGCTGCTGGAGACAGTCTGCTGCCATTCTAGCTGGAACATGTGTGAGTCAACCTGGGGACATTACTGTCATAGATGATGTCACTGATGATGTCACTGATGGGCTTACCTGAGCAGGTGAGATTCAGGATGGAGGAAGAGGAAGATGATGTTGCACACTCCCTCAGAGCAGATCCAGAGTGAACACAGTTAAACTCGATCCTCCACACAGGTCTGTCTGAGGACTTTCTCTGTTCTACAGAAACAGCAGAGCCACAGTTCAACTGTCTGCAGGCGACATCTGCTGTCTTCAGGGTCCAGTCAGAGTCATCCACTGGTCTCCAGTCTCCCTGTCTGACCTCCAGTGTTCCTGCACAGCGACTGTCTCCTCCCACCAACCTGACATCATCAGGCTCTGAACAGAAACCAGAGAGTCATCAGTAAAAGAACAAAGTGAGTTTCATTAGAAGAGAAATGAACCAAATCAGAGCTGCAGCTCCTCTTCTACCTGAGCAGGTGAGTCCAACAGCTTTGCCAGGTGAGCAGGTGTTTCTATCTGAGCCTGAGCTTCTACAGTCCAGGAGAGCAGACTCATGGCCTCCACACTGGAACTCTTTGGTCCACATTGGAGCCTCCACGTCTCCATAGAGCGCCCCCTGGAGGCCTGAAGGAGCCCCACAGCCAAGCTCCCTACAGACCACCTCTGCATCCTGCTGGTCAAAGTCAGCTTCACACACTGAGGACCACCTCTGGTTAGACTGGTTAGACTGGATAGACTTCACCTCCAGTCTGCCTGAGCACAGACTGGTCCCATTCACCAGCCTGACAGAGTCTGCAGAGATAATAGAAGATAAAATAGAGAGAGATAAAAGACAGCAGACACTAAATAAAAAGATGTCATCAAACAACAATTCAGTGATTCAAACTGGACTCACAACAATTCCAACATCACTTCATCATTAACAACAGAACACATCTTCATCAGACCACAGACTGCAGCTGTTTGACACCACATTTACATTTCATACTCTCTAACAAACTGTATGGACTACAGGAAACAAACTACAAGATGCTGAGAGGCTGAGGCCTGCTTTACTTGTCTGACACACCAACAAAACACATTTGCTGAAATCCAAAATATACTTTAAATCCATGTTCTTCATGAAGAGGAATTCACTTATAGTAACGTTCACACACTTAGAATCAAAATATTTACAGCCAACATGAGAAAGTGTGGTCAACAAAAAATACAGCAACGCACTCACCCTCTCTCCGACTAACCACACACAAGGGACCAGAAGATGCTCCTAGAGATTATGAGCGTCACCGCCTGTATCCATGTGACCCAACTCTCCCAATAACAGAGATCACAACAATAATAAATAGTCATATCACAAAACACTAAGAAGAACATGGAACAATACAAACTATTAACCATCCCAAATCATTCATTTCACTAAATTCACTCCTTTCTAAATGAAGCCATGACTCCTGCACATATGTTATCCCTTTCTGAAGACTTTGAATGTGTTTCTAACATTAACATCATCATCTGCAGATTTCTCTAAGGTGAAGGACGCCACGTGGATGTGGAGACACTGATACTCAGAAAGCTGTCAAGCTGAAGAAGGAGTCCTTTCAGGCTGCTTGGTGGTTGGCCCAGGGGACTCCTGAAGCAGCACACATGTATGTTTCATATATACAGATATATATCTTGGTGCATTCAGCAGCTGATTTACTGAGGCAGCAGCTCATCAGACTCCATCATGGCTGCTGGAGACAGTCTGCTGCCATTCTAGCTGGAACATGTGTGAGTCAACCTGGGGACATTACTGTCATAGATGATGTCACTGATGATGTCACTGATGGGCTTACCTGAGCAGGTGAGATTCAGGACGGAAGAAGAGGACTCTGGTTTTGCACACTCCCTCAGAGCAGATCCAGAGTGAACACAGTCAGAGTAGATCCTCCACACAGGTCTGTATGAGGACTCTGTCTGTTCTACAGAAACAGCAGAGCCACAGTTCAACTGTCTGCAGGCGACATCTGCTGTCTTCAGGGTCCAGTAGGAGCCATCCACTGGTCTCCAGTCTCCCTGATGTCTGACCTCCAGTGTTCCTGCACAGCGACTGTCTCCTCCCACCAACCTGACATCATCAGGCTCTGAACAGAAACCAGAGAGTCATCAGTAAAAGAACAAAGTGAGTTTCATTAGAAGAGAAATGAACCAAATCAGAGCTGCAGCTCCTCTTCTACCTGAGCAGGTGAGTCCAACAGCTTTGCCAGGTGAGCAGGTGTTTCTATCTGAGCCTGAGCTTCTACAGTCCAGGAGAGCAGACTCATGGCCTCCACACTGGAACTCTTTGGTCCACATTGGAGCCTCCACTTCTCCATAGAGCGCCCCCTGGAGGACTGAAGGAGCCCCACAGCCAAGCTCCCTACAGACCACCTCTGCATCCTGCTGGTCAAAGTCAGCTTCACACACTGAGGACCACCTCTGGTTAGACTGGTTAGACTGGTTAGACTTCACCTCCAGTCTGCCTGAGCACAGACTGGTCCCATCCACCAGCCTGACAGAGTCTGCAGAGATAATAGAAGATAAAATAGAGAGAGATAAAAGACAGCAGACACTAAATAAAAAGATGTCATCAAACAACAATTCAGTGATTCAAACTGGACTCACAACAATTCCAACATCACTTCATCACCAACAGCTTCTGCTGGGGTAAGGAGATGATAAATACAATTTGAAGCTTGTGAAGGACGACAAGCTGCCAACACTTCACAGCTGCACACTAGTCCTACTCAGCACCACTCTCCCTCCCTCTCTCTATGTCTCCATGAAATGATGAATGAAAGGCTTCAAGTTTTAGGAACAAGACAAACTTCTGTCAGTGTGAACATGCTACACATCGTTAGCTCACTTAGATTCTCCACAATTCAACTGTTGAGTTCATTTTACTGAAACCATGAGCACCAAATCATTCATTCAGATTACCAGTGCAGTAAACAAGAGAGACAATAAAGAGCTGACTCCCTACCTCTGCAGCAGTCCTACAGTCTGAATATGTGTCCAATCCCTGATGACTTATATTCCTTTAGTCTGTAAGGGTCCACTGATCACAAGCATTCAGCTGTTCTTTCATCAAATCAATCCAAGTTGGGAATAATGTGCTGTGGAGTCCATTGCTAACTGTGCCTGCTAACTTTGGTCAGTTCAATATTTCCTCATCTTCCTGCACTGTGTTGTTGGGTATGCTTGTTTTCCTTACCTTTCTGGCTACAAAATAAAAGTGTCTCTGAGTTTTTCTGTGTATTTGTCCCCTGAAGACAGCCCTAACAGTTCAGCATGCACTCCCAGTTTAGAGGGTCAACAGGCTCTGCCATGAATCATTGTGGCCACTGTACTGCAGACTTTAAAGGCCTTTTCCTCTGAATCATGACTCGCTGACAGTCGTTATGTAAGGTGACATATTTTGCTTCATATTTGAGCTCCAAAAACAATACTGATTTTAGAAAACACACAATCTGCTTTTTCCAACTGTCTATAAAATTATATGACAAAAGAACATTTAGATTGTTTTTAATCATTATATTGGACGGGACATTCTGAGTGTGTTTGAAGATTGGGACCAATGTGTTGCCCCCCCCCCCCCCCCCCATATATATTACAATCAGGGCCTAGCTCCACACAGAGAAGAGAAACAGTTTTCAATGTCTTATTTTTCTGAGCAGATCTATAACCCACAATGAAACTGTGTTCAGAAAATGATCCCTAAAATCTCAAAGGGATAGGGGCTGGACTCTCTCCTTTAAGGAGTTGTCCAGGGTGAAGGACGCCACGTGGCTGTGGAGATACTGACGAGCCCCCGGCTGAGCTGAGCTGATCAAAGTTGTGTCCAGTAGGTCATTGGTGCCTGTTATGGTGGCAACCAAAGAACCTGCTGGTGGAAACCAGTGGCTCAGAAAGCTGTCAAGCTGAAGGAGGAGTCCTTTCAGGCAGGGGCGGAGCCAGGGGGTGGCCAGTGGTGGCCAAGCCACCATTAATTAATCTTCGGCCACCCCCCCGGCCACCTCCACCACCGCTTTGCCGGCAATTTTTTGGCGGAACCATTTCTGTACGAATGCATTCCCACAGGGAAGCAATTCAACAGCGCACCTCAAACAAGTAGTTCTCCACCAAAACTGATGGTGGCGGTAATACGCTCAACTTGAATGTCAACCACCAACACAATTACAGAAGAAGTAGTAGCAGTTATGGTTCATGTGCGCTACCAGAGACTCTTATGAGGAGACTGAACACTACCATATAAATGAATGGACGAGTTTGCAACGGCAGTATGGCGGTCGTACGCACATGTCCCGCCTCTTCCGTCACTCACAAAGCCAATTGTTTGGTGATTTTTTTTGTCAATCATGTTGTAGTGACGTAAGCCTTCCTAACCACCTTAACGACAGTTTGGTCAAGTTGCTGCATAGAGGACTCCGGAGGGAGGGACCATTGACAGTAGTAGGGAGGGTCACGGGGAAAGTGTGTTTGGACAGCTACGCCTCGCCGCCTCGCTCCGCCTGTGAATTTGCATGCCTCTCAGTCTGCGACCAGAGATAATAAGAGAACAGACTTCAATCTATCGACTTTATTTATTCCAGACAACAAACGTTCTTGGTTATAGTCGGGATGAAATTACAAACAGACACAGTTGAAAATATTTAAGCAATAAGCCCTGAGAAGCCGTGGGTTACAGTGATTTTACAACGGCATGGAATGCGGCTCAGCCAATCACATTTAAGGATGGGAAGCACCCGTTTTATAAAAGTTGTTTTCCTCTGTTTACATGTCATCTCGACCACTCCGCTGCAAAGATCCTTTGCACCACCTGTAGAAGCCACAGGTATCTGGTCAGGTGTGTGCTCGCTTGCTTCCTCATGATTATTAAATACGCTGCGCTCCAGGGTTCCCCACCCCTCAAAACAAAGCTCACGCTCCGGTGACGTCTTACGTTGTTGGAGTCGTATTTTGAAACGGTGTCGTGAAGCTTCGCGCGTGCGCAGTTGAATAACCTGAGAACGAAAAAAGTGGTTTTAAACCTTATTAAGGAACATAACTGGCAAGTCCTCTCATCGATTTGGATCAGTCTTTTTTGCTGATGCCATTCATATAGTTTTTATGTCCCAGCGAGCTCTGGAAGCAGAGAACCAGACCCTCACCCATTCATTTTGAATGGGCGAAGGGAGTTAAGTTCAAATAGCTGCCCTGGCGCGTTTCAAAGATGGCGTTGGAGTGTTACGACTTGCCTTAGAAGGACTTTGGCGCTACGAGGTAAGAGGCCAACAGACTCTCCACATGCAGTAGGAGGACGGTCTTTTTTCCCGCTGGCAGAGAAGATGTCGGAAGTAAGTTAACAAGCGGAATGAAGTTTATTCTCTATGTCTGAAATGTTTCTTGTCTTAATGTATGTATATTGTGGCCGGCGTGCTGGAGTTGAAACAGATATGGCAGAGTTTGCCAATTTAGGCTGTTAACGGTATGAAAGTCGTGAGCTATGAACAGCTTCACTGTGTCACTGCTACTTAAAGAAAATATTCAGTTTTAATATGCCCCAGCATTATAGAAGGCTATTAAACCTGTTAAGCCTGAAGGTCCCCCAACTGGGGGACTCTCGGGCTCAGACACCACCACTTCACATACAACGTATGGAACAGTGAAAGAATATAGTGATGTTGCACATCAAATTAAACAGCGGAACCTGGGCTACACGGCTATACAAACCGCTTTTACATGCTCCAAACACAACTCAAATAACAGCTAAATGAATGAGTGCATGTCAGCACCGCTGCATCAACCCACTCGCCACATTTCTGGCTACAGCTCCACGGCACTTCATTCATAACAGACGACCTATACCTCGAATGAAAGCTGAGACTCTCCACTTTCCGCACGTATGCGCCAAAGCACTCTACACCGAAGCATGTGAGAGACAGAGGCCAAAGAATAACAACAACAGCCAAACGATAGTTATAAAATCTCTCTTACCTTTGTTGTTTTGCCGTGAAAAGTTTATTGTATTTGTAAATCCACACTCCTTTCTGTTAGTCCCACTCCTTGTATTACATTTAAATGTGTCCAGGCGTTTCTAACTGATTTTAGGACCCGGGGGGAAGCGTTACAATCTCCGTATACAGCAGCCTGCCCCTCCCCCAAGACGGCGTTCTGCTCATAGACATATAAAGAGTAGACGCCGCATTGGCTGCTGGGGAGCGAGAAATGCGGCCGCCATCTTGGACTGGTCAACGTACTCCTGGTTGAGCAGCAGAAAGAACAAGATGCCAGAGCACTGTGCAGCATATTCCTGTTTATCTATTATATATATATGAATGATATTGATACTCTATTATTTATATATATTATCATTTTCTCTGATATATTAATTATATTGATACTCTATATATGATTTATTCATTTTCTCTGATATATAACTATATCTATTATATATGTATATATGAATGACAGTGATACTCTATATATGATTTATATATATTTTTATTGTATTTTCTCTGATATATAACTATATAACTATATCTGATATATCTTATCTATTAAATATGTATATATGAATGATATTGATACTCTATGATTTGTATATATTTACATTTTCTCTGATATATAACTTCTATCTATTGTTATGTTTTATACAGAAATATAATGTATTCATAAGTTGATTATATATATATATATATATATATATATATATATATATATATATATATATATATATATATAATATAAATATAATATAATATAAATATAATGTGTGTGTTTATAGTGTTTGCAAAATACCTGTCTACAGTCTAGGCTATATCAGAATATTCTGTTACTGTTAATCCCACTATGAATATTAAAATAAGCTAAACCATTTGTCCTGTATCATAGCTACATGTATGACGTTTGCAGCAAAAAAAACCGCGTGAAAATCAGTTTAGTATTCAGAGAGTTATGATGGATTAAATGCGCTGACACTTCATTACCCCAACCACTGAGTGGAGCGGGTGACCGGTCCAAGATGGCGGCCCCACGGCTCGTCAGCGCCAACAGGCAGTAACGGTCGATGCGGCGTCTACTGTTTATATGTCTATGGTTCTGCTGACTCTGACTGGCTGACAGTGCTGTCAATCTAACTCTGGTGGGTATAGCTTCATTCACTCAAATCGACCAATCCGTTGCGGAGATAATATTCCTTTTTTTTTTTTTTTTTTTTTAACCAAAGGAGTACCTTTGTAATGCTTGCTCATAATGTAAAGGTTGCTGTATTTTGGTTTTTCACCTGTCAGGCAAAATGAAGAGGAAAATTACTTCCTACTTCATTAGTAGTAAGTCCAGTAATGAGAGGAGGGAAAGTGGTGTGGAGAGGGAGATGCAGGATGACAGTGATGAGACAGAGTCAGACAGTGAAAGAGAACACTCACCAGTTGCTCTTCATGGAAGTGAATATACAGGTACAAGTCACCACCTGCCTAATGCATTAAGCTTAAGTACTTCTAGGATTCTGCCATATCAGTGAAAAAAAGTTACTCAGCTTAAAATGTGGCATGCTGACAATTTTAACTTTTCTATCTTTACCAACACATGATCAACTTATCCGGTTGTGAGATTTATCACCAATTAAAAAGGCACTAATTTCACAACTGTTTCAGATCTTTTTTTAAATTAGTTTAGGAATACATTAAAAAGCTTATGTGGGTCTCATGATGTAATTCTACATGGCAGTCACTGCCTGTATAAGTAAATGAGTGAGTGAGCAAGAAACACGACTAGATCCACAGCAACTTGCCACACAGGAAAAAATAAGATATCAGTTTCTGTGCCACCCCTGTGTGAGCAATGGTCTCAGTCTGGCCACCCCTATGAAAATTGTCTGGCTCCGCCACTGCTTTCAGGCTGCTTGGTGGTTGGCCCAGGGGACTCCTGAAGCAGCACACATGTATGTTTCATATATACAGATATATATCTTGGTGCATTCAGCAGCTGATTTACTGAGGCAGCAGCTCATCAGACTCCATCATGGCTGCTGGAGACAGTCTGCTGCCATTCCAGCTGGAACATGTGTGAGTCAACCTGGGGACATTACTGTCATAGATGATGTCACTGATGATGTCACTGATGGGCTTACCTGAGCAGGTGAGATCCAGGACGGAGGAAGAGGAATATGATGTTGCACACTCCCTCAGAGCAGATCCAGAGTGAACACAGTCAGACCAGATCCTCCACACAGGTCTGTATGAGGACTTTCTCTCTCCTACAGAAACAGCAGAGCCACAGTTCAACTGTCTGCAGACGACATCTGCTGTCTTCAGGGTCCAGTAGGAGCCATCCACTGGTCTCCAGTCTCCCTGATGTCTGACCTCCAGTGTTCCTGCACAGCGACTGTCTCCTCCCACCAACCTGACAGGCTCTGAACAGAAACCAGAGAGTCATCAGTAAAAGAACAAAGTGAGCTTCATTAGAAGAGAAATGAACCAAATCAAAGCTGCAGCTCCTCTTCTACCTGAGCAGGTGAGTCCAACAGCTTTGCCAGGTGAGCAGGTGTTTCTATCTGAGCCTGAGCTTCTACAGTCCAGGAGAGCAGACTCATGGCCTCCACACTGGAACTCTTTGGTCCACACTGGAGCCTCCACTTCTCCATAGAGCGCCCCCTGGAGGACTGAAGGAGCCCCACAGCCAAGCTCCCTACAGACCACCTCTGCATCCTGCTGGTCAAAGTCAGCTTCACACACTGAGGACCACCTCTGGTTAGACTGGTTAGACCTCACCTCCAGTCTGCCTGAGCACAGACTGGTCCCATTCACCAGCCTGACAGAGTCTGCAGAGATAATAGAAGATAAAATAGAGAGAGATAAAAGACAGCAGACACTAAATAAAAAGATGTCATCAAACAACAATTCAGTGATTCAAACTGGACTCACAACAATTCCAACATCACTTCATCATTAACAACAGAACACATCTTCATCAGACCACAGACTGCAGCTGTTTGACACCACATTTACATTTCATACTCTCTAACAAACTGTATGGACTACAGGAAACAAACTACAAGATGCTGAGAGGCTGAGGCCTGCTTTACTTGTCTGACACACCAACAAAACACATTTGCTGAAATCCAAAATATACTTTAAATCCATGTTCTTCATGAAGAGGAATTCACTTATAGTAACGTTCACACACTTAGAATCAAAATATTTACAGCCAACATGAGAAAGTGTGGTCAACAAAAAATACAGCAACGCACTCACCCTCTCTCCGACTAATCACACACAAGGGACCAGAAGATGCTCCTAGAGATTATGAGCGTCACCGCCTGTATCCATGTGACCCAACTCTCCCAATAACAGAGATCACAACAATAATAAATAGTCATATCACAAAACACTAAGAAGAACATGGAACAATACAAACTATTAACCATCCCAAATCATTCATTTCACTAAATTCACTCCTTTCTAAATGAAGCCATGACTCCTGCACATATGTTATCCCTTTCTGAAGACTTTGAATGTGTTTCTAACATTAACATCATCATCTGCAGATTTCTCTAAGGTGAAGGACGCCACGTGGATGTGGAGACACTGATACTCAGAAAGCTGTCAAGCTGAAGAAGGAGTCCTTTCAGGCTGCTTGGTGGTTGGCCCAGGGGACTCCTGAAGCAGCACACATGTATGTTTCATATATACAGATATATATCTTGGTGCATTCAGCAGCTGATTTACTGAGGCAGCAGCTCATCAGACTCCATCATGGCTGCTGGAGACAGTCTGCTGCCATTCTAGCTGGAACATGTGTGAGTCAACCTGGGGACATTACTGTCATAGATGATGTCACTGATGGGCTTACCTGAGCAGGTGAGATTCAGGATGGAGGAAGAGGAAGATGATGTTGCACACTCCCTCAGAGCAGATCCAGAGTGAACACAGTTAGACCTGATCCTCCACACAGGTCTGACTGAGGACTTTCTCTCTCCTACAGAAACAGCAGAGCCACAGTTCAACTGTCTGCAGGCGACATCTGCTGTCTTCAGGGTCCAGTCAGAGTAACCCACTGGTCTCCAGTCTCCCTGTCTGACCTCCAGTGTTCCTGCACAGCGACTGTCTCCTCCCACCAACCTGACATCATCAGGCTCTGAACAGAAACCAGAGAGTCATCAGTAAAAGAACAAAGTGAGTTTCATTAGAAGAGAAATGAACCAAATCAAAGCTGCAGCTCCTCTTCTACCTGAGCAGGTGAGTCCAACAGCTTTGCCAGGTGAGCAGGTGTTTCTATCTGAGCCTGAGCTTCTACAGTCCAGGAGAGCAGACTCATGGCCTCCACACTGGAACTCTTTGGTCCACATTGGAGCCTCCACTTCTCCATAGAGCGCCCCCTGGAGGACTGAAGGAGCCCCACAGCCAAGCTCCCTACAGACCACCTCTGCATCCTGCTGGTCAAAGTCAGCTTCACACACTGAGGACCACCTCTGGTTAGACTGGTTAGACTTCACCTCCAGTCTGCCTGAGCACTGACTGGTCCCATCCACCAGCCTGACAGAGTCTGCAGAGATAATAGAAGATAAAATAGAGAGAGATAAAAGACAGCAGACACTAAATAAAAAGATGTCATCAAACAACAATTCAGTGATTCAAACTGGACTCACAACAATTCCAACATCACTTCATCATTAACAACAGAACACATCTTTATCAGACCACAGACTGCAGCTGTTTGACACCACATTTACATTTCATACTCTGTATGTACTGTATGGACTACAGGAAACAAACTACAAGATGCTGAGAGGCTGAGGCCTGCTTTACTTGTCTGACACACCAACAAAACACATTTGCTGAAATCCAAAATATACTTTAAATCCATGTTCTTCATGACGAGGAATTCACTTATAGTAACGTTCACACACTTAGAATCAAAATATTTACAGCCGGGGGTCACGTGATGCAAAGAGAGTAGGAGCGTTAGATCGGAGCTCCCGGACCAAACATTATTTTGAACAGTTCAGAGATATCTTATCACTGCAGAAACTACGTGACCGGAGGAGTAATGTCACTGCGTGAACTCTGGGCAAAAACTCCTGACAACAAACGGGTTTTGCGACACAAATCTCGAAGAGTTCAGCTGGAAACAGATACTGGAGGCGCTGACAAAATGGCGGAAGGCGAGGAAATAGATAGCCTGGTAGCTAAGATAAGTGAAGGAATATTTGCCAAACTTAGTGCCAGTTTGGATTTAAAACTCGACCAGATAGCCAAGTCAGTCAACTCGGTGTGCGAAAATATTAAAGCTGTCGAGAGACGGGTGGAAGACGCAGAGCAAAGAATCTCCGATACAGAAGACACGGTGACCCAATTGCTAGCTAAACTTGAGCACACCGAGGCGCGACTGGGCGAGGCCATTAACAGACTGGAGGACCAGGAGAACAGGTCCAGACGCAACAACATCAAGATCGTCAACCTGCCAGAGTGCACAGAGGGTGATAACGCCAAAGCCTTCTTCGAGATGTGG